>LR880966.1:765558741-765570326 GCA_904067115.1 Aegilops sharonensis | reverse complement strand
CATGTTATTTTGAGAAGACATAATTGCTTTGTTAGTATACTTGAAGTATTATTATTTTTATGTCAATATGAACTTCTGTCTTGAATCTTTCGGATCTGAATATTCATACCACAATTAAGAAGATATAAATTAAAATTATGCCAAGTAGCACTCCGCATCAAAAACTCTCCTTTTACCATTTACCTACTCGAGGACGAGTAGGAATTAAGCTTGGGGATGCCTGATACGTCTCCAACGTATCTATAATTTTTGATTGCTCCATGCTATATTATCTATTGTTTTGGACTATATTGGGCTTTATTTTCCACTTTTATATTACTTTTGGGACTAACCTATTAACCGGAGGCCCAGCCAAGAATTGTTGTTTTTTGCCTATTTTAGTGTTTCGAAGAAACGGAATATCAAACGGAGTCCAAACGGAATGAAACCTTCGGGAACGTGATTTTCTCATCGGATAAAACCCATGAGACTTGGACCCTCCGTCAAGAAAGCTCCGAGGCGGTCACAAGGGTGGAGGCCCCCCCCTAGGGCGCGCCCCCTGCCTCGTGGGCCCCTCGAGGCTCCACCGACGTACTCCTTCCTCCTATATATACCTACGTACCCCCGTCAGATCAGATACGGAGCCAAAAACCTAATTCCACCGCCGCAACTTTCTGTATCCACGAGATCCCATCTTGGGGCCTGTTCCGGAGCTCCGCCGGAAGGGGATTCCACCACGGAGGGCTTCTACATCAACATCATAGCCTCTCCGATGAAGTGTGAGTATTTTACCTCAGACCTTCGGGTCCATAGTTAGTAGCTAGATGGCTTCTTCTCTCTTTTTGGATCTCAATACAATGTTCTCCCCCTCTCTTGTGGAGATCTATTCGATGTAATCTTCTTTTCGCGGTGTGTTTGTTGAGACCGATGAATTGTGGGTTTATGATCAAGATTATCTATGAGCAATATTTGAATCTTTTCTGAATTCTTTTATGTATGATTGAGTTATCTTTACAAGTCTCTTCGAATTATCCGTTTGGTTTGGCCAACTAGATTGGTAGTTCTTGCAATGGGAGAAGTGTTTAGCTTTGGGTTCAATCTTGCGGTGTCCTTACCCAGTGACAGAAAGGGTTGCAAGGCACGTATTGTATTGTTGCCATCGAGGATAACAAGATGGGGTATTTATCATATTGCATGAATTTATTCCTCTACATCATGTCATCTTGCTTAAGGCGTTACTCTGTTTTCATTAACTTAATACTCTAGATGCATGCTGGATAGCGGTCGATGAGTGGAGTAATAGTAGTAGATGCAGGCAGGAGTCGGTCTACTTGTCTCGGACGTGATGCCTATATACATGATCATACCTATATACTCTCATAACTATGCTCAATTATGTCAATTGCTCAACAGTAATTCGTTCACCCACCGTAAAATACCTATGCTCTCGAGAGAAGCCACTAGTGAAATCTATGGCCCCCGGGTCTATTTTCATCATAGTAATCTTCCTACGCTTTATTATTGCTTTGCTCTTTACTTTGCCTTTTTATTTTACTTTGCATCTTTATATCAAAAATACCAAAAATATTATCTATGATCTCTATCAGAACTCACTCTCGTAAGTGACTGTGAAGGGATTGACAACCCCTATTCGCGTTGGTTGCGAGGAGCTATTTGTTTTGTGCAGGTACGTGGGACTTGTGCGTGGCCTCCTACTGGATTGATACCTTGGTTCTCAGAAACTGAGGGAAATACTTGCGCTACTCTGCTGCATCATCCTCTCCTCTTCGTGGAAAACCAACGCAAGCTCAAGACGTAGCAGGGCGTGTCCTCCTATCTCGTGGCTGCCTCGAGGATCTTCTGACACGAACTCCAAGTCTCCAGGATCATATTCTTCCAAAAAATCATGCTACCGAAGGTTTCATTCCGTTTGGACTCCGTTTGATATTCCTTTTCCTCGAAATACTGAAACATGCAATAAAACAGCAATATGGGTTGGGCCTCCGGTTAATAGGTTAGTCCCAAAAGTAATATAAAAGTGTATAATAAAGCCCGTAATCATTCAAAACAGATAATAAAATAGCATGAATGCTTCATAAATTATAGATACGTTGGAGACGTATCAACTCTTTCCAACTCTCTTCATTTGGATGATGTCGTGAAGGTAAACATGAATGATCACACGATCTCCTTCTTCAAGACATGCTTGCAATAAGCTCAATGCTCACATGACCAATCTTTGGATAATTCCTTAATAGCACATTGGTCAATACATAAACTCCTTGAAACCAACACATGGACTTCAAGAAATGCCTATGGACAAATCCTTCAAATATAACTCAATGCAACCATTAGTCCATAGAGAATGTCATCAATTACCAAAACCACACATGGGGGCACCGCATGTCCTTTCAAAGACGTCGGTTGGTACGAGCAGACGTGCTCGTATCTGTGCTAGTATTACCCTCTAAAAGCTCTTTGACATCAACACAAGTACACTTTATAAAAGGCCCGAGGTGCCATTCGCAATGGAGAGCAACAAAGACTCACCAAATCACCAGAATTACTATCGCCGCAAAGAACCATTCCCAAGAGTTTGCCATTTCCATCTTCGTAGACATTCACCCTATAGTTTGCCATACTGACAATCGATACATCACATACTATGAGAATGTGTGTCCTTAATCAATCATTCATCGATCAACTTTTTCCATGTTTGATCTGATTGTGATGTGTGAGCAATCCCCTCACACCGTGGGCTGAGGCATAGCCTTGCATCCCTATGCACTTGTGCACAAAAATGTTAGTATTAGCTTTGCTTAATTGAACATTATTCATATGTGTTACTGTAACATATTTGTCTACTATCTCTTTCTCGTTCTGAGGCCCCGCAGGTACTTGGGATCCCGTAGATCGATCAAGGAGGAGGTAAAGTGCACAGATGCATGGAAGGGTATACTGAAAGTCGGTGAGAATAAGGATTAGTACGGTGGCCTAAAGAAACTCCTCGGGGACCATGAGATGCATTCATTAAATTCCCAGTGAGTTCATCTGGAGAAATTCTTAATAACTAGGTAACCCCAGTCAACAGTAAGGGTCTTGATTGGACAATAGACTCACAATGCAGGTTGTGGATTACTAGTGACGTTATTTGGATGCATCCCCCATATCTACACATTGAGAACACATCATAGCGGTGTCTACGAGGACCATGTTGGAAATCAAGATAAGATCCTAAGTGCAAGTGTAAGGTTATAAGTAAAGTCCCGATGCCCTAGACATTTTTCGTACCATTAATTTTCTAAAAATCGTGCGATTTCGATCCAGGAAACTAGAACTTCTAACAACAACAATAGCTTGTTTGATTCCCTGTCTACTAGAATTACTTCCCATGGGTTCAATACACATGGTCACCCTTGGGGGGAAAGGTAGGGACTATCTACATAAAAAACCAGATCAACTGGTGCCATTGCCGCGGAAGCATCTTTGCTACCCTAGCAAGGTGACTAGAGGTATCATTTTAGTTTTGTTTTTGTCTTTAGTTTGTTTCACTCGCAAGTTATCGAAACCCAAGAAAATCATCATGGTGAAGAAACTTGTGGAGTTTATAGCTCCCAATTGAAACTTTATGCATCCACCTATTGCACTACCCAATGTTGCAGCCGAGCACTTCAAGATCAAACCTCACCTTGTCACGATGGTTCAAAAGGCCAAATTAGAGGTTCCACATCCGAGGATGTTGGTATCCACTTACACATTTTCACATAACTATCCTTATATGATATGAGTCATATGACGCATATAAAGGACTATGCACATGACACTTTCAAGTTGTGTATATTTCCTTTCTCCTTGAGAGGAAAAGCTAAGGAATGGCTTAAATCCTTACCTAGACGAACCATCACCTGTTGGAACGTATGTTGCAGCATGTATGACAAAGTTTTTCCACCAACAAAAAGAATGCAATTACGTTCCAATATCGATCACTGATTTTAAGCAGGAAGACCACGAGCCACTAACATTTGCATGTAATAGTATGGAAGAGGCAAATAGAAATTGTCCAAACCATGTGATGGAGGAATGGTTAATCCTTCATTTATTTATAAAATGCTCCTAATCTCATGTCAAAAACTATGTTAGACACTAATACAGGAGGAACTATCATAGGAAGACCAATTGATGAAGCAAAAAAGTTGCTCGATGATATGCAAGAGAACAATGCCCAATGGCATATTGAAAGGCCAACCATTAAAAGGTAAAGTCCATGACCAAAGAAAAAAATAAAGAAAACGAGTTAATTGGTGTGATTAAAGGTAAAGGTGGAGTAAATGTTAGCGATGTTACTAATATTAATGCTGATGTCAATTTTATTGATCGTAATAATTATAATTTCAATTTAAAAATAAAATAAAATTATGCGTCAAATTTTCCTAAGCCACCATATACTACCAACCAAGGAGAATCAAACAACTATAATGGGTCGAGCACTGGTGATAGGCCTTCATTTGAGGAAACCCTCAACACTTTCATGACTGCTCAAACCGAGCAAAATAAAACCTTTACCGATATCATGAAGTCTCATGGTAATTTACTTGGTGAAATGACCGTGAAAATTACTGGACTAAACAATGACGTACAGACACTTCAAGAGAAAACCCGCAATATGGAAGCCTAGTTGCAAAAATAGTCGAGAGTCAAATTGTTATCCTTGCCAAATTTGCAGGAAAACCAGAGTCTAATCCGGTTGAAGGTGTTAAGATGATGAGAAGTAGCGAAGATACTTAAGATGAACTTGACCAAAGTCATATTCCCGAGCATAAATAAGTAAATATTCGAGTGAAGACTTCATGAAGATTATGAATTTGAGTCCCCACTATTCATGAAGATGAAAATACCTGGTAACTTGGACCTAAACCCTATAGTCTTGAACTCCACACATCTATGTCGAGTTGTTTGCTAGACCTATAAGGCCCTTCCCAGTGCTCCAAGGTGTACAGGTGCTAATGTCGGCGTTCTGGGACTGGGGTCCCCAGACTTGCCTGCCTACGGCCCAGGGCGTGGCTCGCCCAGCGGCCTGGTACGGCCAATCTTCATCAGCAAACACTCAACACCCTCACGAGGGGCCAAGCCACACGAGGCGTACGACACAAGACCTCCTCAGGGGCAGCCTCGCTAGGATGGCTCGCGAGGAGCGGAGATATCTATGCAAGGGGCACCTCGCGAGGAGCGCGTGATGTGAACCCTGATGACCAAGGCCAGGCGGGCACTAGGCGGGCGCCAGCGGGCGCAGAGTACTAGTTTCCTCTTTGGTGATAAAGAGGCAGGCGCAGGCGAGGAGTCCCGAGGCGTCAAGCAAAGGTTACCATATCGGTGCAACGAGACCAAGACCAGCAGGACGGCTGGACGGAGGTCATCGTGAAGCCCAGGACGGCGTCACCACCGAAGCCTTTGGAAGGCGAAGACCACTTTTGTCAGGATAGCTTGTACTAGCTGCCCCCCTTCAAACTTGGCCATTGTGGGATCCCTTCCCGCCTAATATTTGGGAAGAGGACTAGGGCCTCTATAAATAGGACTAGCCACCACCATAGCTAGGGACGGATCATCCATACCACCCTAGCACTCACCAGCTCACCAAGCCCAAGAACACCTCACCTCCTGAGGCTGTTCTTCCCTTGTACTTGTTCATTCCCAGCCTACAAGGCAATCCACCACACCACACTGGAGTAGGGTATTACACCACAACGGTGGCCCGAACCAGTATAAACCCTCGTGTCTCGTGTTCTTCGAGTTCGTCGAGTTAGGCCATGGATCGTTGAGCGAGCAAGCTAGCGAGGGAGAGAGAGAGATCTTCATGCGCACCCCAGTGTTCGAACCTCAAGGGTTTCCCCGAACCCGAAATCCGACATTTGGCGCGCCGGGTTGGGGTGCGCTGGAGCCTCTCTCCCGTCAGCTGATCCACTGACACTCTGCGGTTCTGATGTCCAGCGACCCAAGGACCCACGCCGACAGCTGGGCTGCTTGGCCTGTCAGGGCGGCACCGTCCACCCAAGAAGACCTCAACTCCGCGCTCCAGGCGGCCCGCATACCGCCGAACGCCGCAGGGCTCGAGCGACGCGGACCGGCATCTTCCGCCCTCACGCCGCAGCGCATGCGGGCCGCCGCGAGGGCCTCAAGCTACGCAGCAGCGACAACATCGCACACCCGGCGGGAGCAGGCGAACATGCGGGCCGCGCTCATCGTGGCACGGGAGCTGTTACGGTGCAGGCTGGCCGAGAGCGGCCGCGACGCGTTGCTGGAACGCGTCACCGAACTGCTGGACTGTGCTTGTAGGGGCACGCCGACCTTCTGCTCCTTGTCCGCGCCTCAGGTTGTGGCTGAGGCATGTGCAAGGCCCCGGCGAGCTCGCGCACCCCCTGGGGCAATGGAGCAGCCAGAAAACACTAGTGTGGGCACCGGCGCCGCCCATCCTACTGAAGCAACTTCATCACGGGTAGAGGCAAGCGCTGGCGGTCTACCACGAGGCCACGCTGGAGTGCGACCCAGCGGCCGCCAGGGCCTGGAGCCGCGGCCAGAAGCTCAATGCGCGGGGCACACAGGCGGTCGCCCCGAGGGGGCAGCCGTCGATGCCTATGTGCCCCGCATGGTGAACCTGGAGTACATGCTCAGGGAGGGCCCCAATACACTCCTCGGGCCTACATGGGACGGCGGAACGCTGGAAGCAGGAGTTTTCCACGAGTCGCCTGAAGGCTTATCCGCCCCCTTCAGTGACGATGACGGGGCACATCAGGTATCGTATGAGCAGGCGTGCACTAACCATAGGCTGCAGGAGGACCAGGCCGTGACGGTCGTCGGGGACCCAAGGGCGGCGGTTCCGTCCCCGACTGGAGCAGAGCGCTGGGGGCTGTGCGTGGGGGGCTTGGAGCAACGGCCCCCCACCCGCCGCATAGAGCAAGGCACCGGACGGAGATAGGTAGGTCCTCTGCCGGGGGGAGCGCTGGCGAGCCCTTCCCCCGGCAGAGGGCCCGTGGTCGCCGCTAGCGTCCTCCTTGCACCTTGTTCTCGTCCTGGTTTCCAGACGCCCCAACGGTGGTCGGGGGTGGCGCAAGGCGGGGCCCTCACCAGGCGATATGAAGTAAGGCTCACACCTGTGAAGGTCTCCGCTCATGACACTCTCACGTAATAATGAGTGGGGCTGTCCATGCCCCGGAGTCTCCGGAGAGCCGCCCTTGGACCTCGGGGGCTCCCACCCACGTCCTAGTGGAAGCACCATGCTCCGGGCTGGCTATCGACACTGTCCTCCAATGACTATGCCCACGACCAGTGGTAGCACTTAGCTCAGCGCTGGTGGAAGATAAGAAGACTAGCTAGGTGCCGGACGCGGCTATTTGCTTTCCTCTCCCATTTTATTTATAACTTGGTTTGTCGCCCTTTTGGCTTGAATTTGAAGTCTTTCTCATTGTCGAAAAGTGGGGGGAGTTTTCCTTTGTTTTCTGCCGGTTCTATCGCTTTCTAGTCGTGCACCTCGTTTTTAAGGCTCGCGCCTCGGGCCCTCCGGCTCGAGGCTGGACGGCAGAACCCGCCAGGCGGGTCTACTCCTCCTCGGTAGGACCCCCTCGGGGCAAGAGCGTATCCGCCGTAAAATTGCCGTGTACGCATCCTGCCGTGGTTAGTAGGACACCCCTGGCCAGGCTCCTCGCAGCAGGGCCGCATGCTACTCAGGAGGCTCAGGGCCGTGGACCCCTAGCGGTTTATCTCAGGAGAAAGGCGTGCCAACAGCCTCGCAACCTACACAAGACCAGGTAGGTCAGGATGATTCGCAATGGTAACTCTGCTCAGGAGCCCGCAAACTCGCGGAAGCACGTCCCAGGTTCGGCTTTTAAAGGGGAAAAGAAGAGTAGAACACCAATTTATACACATAGAGGGCTTCCCCCATCAAAATGCTCTCACACCCTGCGGGGCTGTTTCCATGTCTTTGCGTGCAGGGTCAAAACAGAGGAGCACGAGCTCAATTGGACATGTCACTCACAGCATCATCCGAGTCGCCCTCGTGCACGCTACCGGCACTGTCACTGGAGTCGTCTTTGCCATCATCAACCGCGCCGCCTTGATCTGCCATGACCACGGCATCGTCGTCCTCGGTAGCGAAGGCTCTGACCAGAGCGTCCACGTTATCATCCACCCAGCGTGCCAGGTTGTCCCGGATAACTCCGGGCACTAGGGCGATGGCGGCGTCGAAGTCGAAGTTTGGGTCAGCATTCTGAAGATGGCTGAAGACGCGGGAGAACGCGCGTCCGAGGAGGCCCCGGCTCTTTTCCTCGACAAGCTCGCGAGCCCTCTCGGCCCGGTCCTCCAGGCGCGTCACGACATCGGTGAAGAAGCGAAGATGGCTGGCGTAGTCCTCGGCGTGGGGATGAGGCGCATGCTCGTCGCAAATGGCGCCAAGCGCCAGGTTAGCCCTCGTCCTGAGGTCCCGAAGCATGGGAGTGTGCTCGCGCAGCAACGTCTGCCGGCGGAGCACCTCTTCCCTGCTCTGCTACGCGAGGGATTCGGCGTCTGCAACTCGCCGCTGAAGCGGGAGCAGCACAACACGCGCGGAGGCCAACTCGGCCTGAACGGAGGATCAGGGCCGCGGCAGGAGCCTTCTCATGATGCTCCACTTCCTTTAGCTTCGACCGGAGGGCAGCGGTTCTACCCTCACCTTCAGCTTCTAGGAACTTCAGCTTCAGGGCGTGATCATTAGCGAGACCCTCGCGAGCCTCCGCCACCCTGTGGTCAACTTCCTCCTGGATTTTGGTCTCGCGTGCGCTGGCAGCATCTTCCGCTAGGGCGACCTGGCGCTCCCTCATCTCCAACCGCTCGAGCTCAAGGATGCGCTCCGTGGCTTCCAACATCAGTGCTTCCTCACGCCTCAAGATCTCCTCTTCTTCGGAAGGCGCCCCTTTCATCGACGCCAAGGCAGCTTTGCGCACCTCAACTTGCTGCTCCAGGGAGGTGTTCAGGGCCTGGAGCTCCTGCCTGCGCTTCTCCACGGCCTCACGGCGGTGGTCGGCCTCCCTAGCCTCCTCCAAGGCCCGGGCGCTGGCCTCGCGCTAGGTTGCGAGGGATGCCTTGGCCTTCGCGTTAGCACGCTCGCGCTGAAGACGCCCGAGGTTGATGGCCACCATCAGTTGACACCATTCTTCGCCAGCTGGAGGCCCTCGGTTTCAAGGCGGGTGTCGACATCCACCAGCTCTTCCCCAAGCCGGCTCAGCGCACTCATCGCCTCCTAGAAACGCACTACCGGGTTCGCCATCCACGAAGGAAGTCATTGAAGAAGTTCGAAGAGACTCGTCTCCTCCTAGCAGGGGGCTGGAGGTCGGCCTCTTCCCTGTCGTCCTTCGGGCTTCAGCAGGGGGCCGGAGGGGCGGAGGATCGTTACTCGAAGAAGACGCCAGGGCCGAGGTCACCCGGCCGCAACCAACGACCAGAGGGGGAGCCCTTGGCACACTATCCGCACCCCGGGCAAGGCCGTGAAGGAGGAACGGCAGGAGTGCGGGGTTGAGACAATTGGTCGGTGGGCCCGCCTCTACGGCCGACCTCGCGTCAAGTATGGCCGGTTGGCTAGAGGCGCTCAGGATCAGTGGAGGACTCGAGGAAGGAGGAGGTTGCTTCTCGGGAGACTTCGTCGCCTTGGCAGAAGGGGACCTGAGGAACCACGGTCAGGAAAGGAGCGGCACTCGAGAAATCACAAAGATAAGGTACTCACTCGTCAATGGCGATATACTTCCTCTGTTTTAGTGGCTGGAAGGTATTACCGCTGCAGCTTGGAGATCCCTTCCTCTTCCGGAGCGCGTCAAGGTTTAGTCGGAGCTGGCCAAAGCCCTGGGTGCGGTCGCCAGCACCGGGCGTGGCTGGTGTGGCTCCTGAGGAGACTTCGGCTTCCACCTTGCGACGAATCGACAGGGCCTCGGGGGCTTCGGCCTATGGAGCATCGGGCTACACTAACCCCTCTGTCGCTTCCTCAGGCCAGCCCTCTCGAGCCCTGGGAGGCGGTGCTTCAGGAAACACGAGGGGCGCCTGCGCCTCAGCAGTCGCGCCGCCGGCATTCGACCCCCTGCGCCCCCTTCTGGGGCGAGTGCCGTGCCGGCAGCAGGCAATGGAACCACGCAAACAGGGCTCTCGCGAGGCCCCTCAAGGCCAACCGGGAGGAGCCCCCATTCATCAAAGAGGAGCATCTGCTTCACAAACCTCACCTTGCCCGAGTAGCAGTACAGCAAACAACCTTCCTCCGGCAAGCTGGCTGGCGCTGGGTCGCCCGTCAGGAGCTTGAGCACCGTGCGCCGCGCCTCGAGGGGAAGGGCAGGCACCTGAAGACGCGGCCGGCATTCATCAGAGTTTGAAATACACCCCCAGTGGGTGGAACTGCGCACAGTTAACCTTGTCCTCGAATACAAGACTTTAAACGGATAAAGACCGCCTAGACCAAAGGTGCTACGGGCTGCTCGGACAAGTCGACGGCGGCTGTAGCGCTGGCTGGCGTGGCCTCGGGCTGGTCGGTTCCGGTTTGGTCGTCCGTGGAAGCTGACGTGGTCTCCTGCCGCTCGCTGACTGAAGCCGGATCGGGTTGGTTCCGGCTGGTCGCTCTGTCATCTGGTGCGACACCTTCGCCTCCCTCGTCCTCGTCCTCCTCCGCGCCCTCATCGCGGGAGCTGATCTCCTCCTCCTGGTTCTCCACCTCGTCCGGGTTCGGCCCGAACCAGGACGGTGGCACCTCAGTGCCGTCTTCTGCCCGTTCTGGGATGAAGACGTCGTCATTGGTGTACTCGGCAAGGGCCGACACGTGGATGGCAATCTCTTCGTGCTCCAGCTTCAACTCCGGCGTCGCCTCCTGGCGAAAGGTGGCGAGCTGCGCCATGCTCATGTCCGGATACAATGCCTTCACGAACTCCAGCGCCACCTTGGCGCCGGCCCATGCCGCGGCGCCCTTCCAAGCATCCAGCCGCTCCACGCCACCTCTAACCATTCGGCGGTCCGGCTGGGAGTCCGAGGAACCTGCACACCCGGCCAGAGCCATTCCAAGACCTGCGACCCAGGACGCTGAAAACGGCGGAGTAGCTGGCGCACCGGCGCAATGCGCAGCTGAAAGGCCTGGAGCTGCTCGCCCAAGTTCCGGGGCTGGTTCGGCGCAATGTCCTTGCCCACCTGCCTCAGTTGCTTGCGCCGCGCCTCGATCGCCTGGTTGATGGGGCCGGTGTGGTCTAGGAAGTGCTCTGCTCAAAAGAGAAAGAAAGGGAATGAGAAGCCAGCTCCCAACAATAGACGGCTTGTTCGAAGTTTGCCTGCTGGATGTTTTTCAGCAACAAGTTGTTCAAATCTTGAAACTGGAAATTTTTGCGAACGTCCTTGCCCCCGGAAAGGTTCTCATTCCTCACTGAATCTAGTTGACTTGCTGCTACAGCAATCAATCTATCTATATGTTCCGGACGTGTTTTCCGTTAATGGGGAGAGAGAAAAAGAGTCCTCGCTTTCATAATCGGTCCAGAGGTTTAAAGCTTGGAATTGAGCTTTCTAGCTTTCTTTAGTACAATCTTTTTGCGAGAGCAACCCCGGGCATTCTTTCAAGAATC
>LR880966.1:765537826-765558259 GCA_904067115.1 Aegilops sharonensis | reverse complement strand
TGGTGCTACACTACAGCAGAAGCTTTGGCAGTTTACCATGGCTTGATGTTCTAGTTGTCATGCTAAAGCCGTTGATAGCTACTTCGCTTGACGAGCTAAGTAGAAAGACTTTGTGGATTCATCCACAACTGATGGTGCTTTAGGTTGATCTGATCCCTAGAAGGAAGAGTTTTGGGCTTAAGGCATAATTGCTCTATTGCGGCTACCCTGGCTATGTCATCCGATGCTGTTCACAAAGCGGCTCTTACTATAGACCCGGCTATCTCCGAGTTGAAATCGAACCCAGCCCCGGGTTTCCGTCCATCAGGTCGGAGGTTTTTGCCTTGTTATCAAAAAGGGGAGTTGGGTAAAGCAAACTCCCTCCTTGGACGAGCACGGGGCTTAGTCAAGTAGAACCGGGTTCCGCTGCTTCCCCGAAAATGCCCCGCCCCTTGTTCGTTTGTCGTTGGGGATTCATTGCTCGTTCTGCGGTTATAAGTAACGTAGCCAGCCTAATTTCTAGAATAGGGCTGCGGGTTCGGAACCAGCAAAGGGAGGCTGAAAAGCCGTAGTGCTAACTCACGCCCTGTAGTTTTGAGGACTCATGTGCCTTCCTGAACCAGGGGAGTTCCCTTGATCCTGCTGCGTACGATTAGCCGGACAGAAATCCCGCTGAGTCCTAGTGGGCCTAGATTCCGTGATAAGTTCCGAGAAATGAAGGAAATGATGCATTCAAAGTTTGCAGAATTGTAAGACTGGATCAATTCTTTCTCTCGCTGACTGACCAAGGTAATTAATTCCATCCATTGGCCAAAGTGTCAAATCTGTCAGCAAGCTAAGGTAGAACATTAAAAACTCCCTGGCCTCTTCGATCCTCTACCCTGAGAGAGATGCTGAAGGACAACTACCATACTCTCCCACCGAACAGAGAGAAGCAGAGGCCCTCGCGGAAAGAATGAATCTAGTATCGACGGAATGGTATCTATCTTCTTAATATTCGTTTTCCGGGGGAATGAGCCAACCCACACAAAGAGTAACGGAGGTGTGCGAAGGTAGGCTCAAGCATTGATTCTGCTCATGAGCGTAATGGTATAAGCCTGCCTGACTGTGAGACCGACTGGTCGACGCCAGGTCAATTTATAGTTCTAGTCTACTGGCCCTAATTCACAGTCGCATTGTTGACTTCACAAACCGTTCTGGAAATGGCAGCTTCGGGTTGACAGGTGAAGCAGATTGATGATGGATCATTAGGAGCAATAGCTGTTGGTCGCTCATAGGGACTTATCTATCCGGATAGAGGATAGTCTAGATCAATTTTGAGAAAAATCTCTCTCTATATAGATAGGTATCTCCTGGGACTACTTCCTTAAAGAGCCTTTCGTTCGGGCCGGCAGGAGGGGCCCTGATCTATCAATTGAGGGAGCAAAAAACACTCAAAGGATTTAGAGTCCTTTTACCAACCAGTCAGAACCAATATTTCTCTGTTATATTCTGTTTTTTCTTTGTCAGCTAGCACAATTTGGATTTCGAGTCCAATGCGCTAACGCTTTCTTTAGTTTTCTTGCTTGATTTTTATATGATTTTTTGAGCAACTAGCGCGAAAGCCGTTGCGCGTTAGCGCATCCGTCTTGTTAGAAAAGGAAATCCAATAAGAGATAAGCTGCCCATGAGCATCATGGCATAGGTCAAAGGAAAGGAGGAGGCAAGCCCCCCCATCTTCCGCAGGCAAACAACTTGATTCAGGTCAATACAATACTCTTCTTCGAACTTGCAAGCTTGGGACACATGCGTAAACTGAAAGGAGTTTACTCGACCCATTCTCCAGTCTCCCGCACTGCTCAAGTGTGCGACTCCGTATGAGGACCTCCTTCCCTTTTGCTCTGCCCACTCTCCGTTCACACGGTTATCAAAGCGGAGGAAGGGCGGGCAGCAGGTACCACGCCCTACTTCATCCAAGGGCTAGGTGTGGGTGTGACTAAATCCCCCGCACGGTTCAGAGAGCACTGAAGACGAATGAGAGGTTCACCACCACACCATTGCTCAGTGAACAAGAATGTAGTGAGGGGTGCTACTTTAGTGTTATTCCTAGACTGATGAAGGGCATGTAGGCGGTGAATCGGGTTGAAAGTGAAAGTCGCCAAAAAGTGGCGGAATGCTCTCGAAACCAATTCACTTGAGAATGAAGATTCCGCTCTATATGATAAACGTTGGTTGACTTTGATATGAAGTGAGTTCCCCTTCTCTTGGCCAATTGACGTTCTGCTTCAATAAGTCGGGCAGCCCGTGCGCTAATTGGGCTTCGAGATGGCTATACGCGAAAAAAGCTCGCTTTCTACTGAGGCCTGTTCTGTCCTAAACTGTTCCAGAATGTTATTTGTTTCATAGGAAGATTCCAAAAGCTCACCCTAAGCAACTGAAGGAAACTCGTATAGAAATACAGGTTTTGCTTCCGCATAAGAAAGGTCGCTACAAAGCTGGCTCACAGCAGTTCTCTCCTCTGGAGTGTAAAATCATGGTCCAGCCGGCGGCTACTCTGGGATGGATCGAGGTTTAGGCCAGGGGGCTTGCTCCCTTTCTTCTGGAGCTAAGGAAGGACCTGCGGGTGGCGTTTCCGGTAAAGGGGGAATCTCAAGGGCGGTTTTGGTATTTTCCCTTCTAAGCAAACTCTTTTGCGCCATTTGATCTTTAATTGAACTATTTCAAGCTCCGTATTGAATTGAAAAACTCTTTCAGGCCCCCTCTGTTCAATATTGATACCTGTCAGATTCCATAGCTGATGAATCTCTTTCTTTTTCCACTCTTTCACTGAAAAAAGGTGCCTAACCCCGGGATTTTTCGATACTTTTCTTGAAATTGACTGGATTTTGAAGAAAATGCACTCAACATAACGGACTTGGGCATCTCGGGGAGGAACGAGTCAGTTGTTGGGTTTCATTTCCTCCATTTCTCGGAACTTATCGCGGAATCTAGGCCCACTAGGACTCAGCGGGATTTCTGGTAAATCAAGCTCTCTCAGGGGTGGGTTTGCTGTTGGAACTCGGGCAGAAATGTGTGTCCCGGCTCCAACGCTATTCTAGAAATGCAAAAAATAGAATAATAGATGAATTAGAAAACTCAACTGTTCTTTGTGATTCGGTACCGCTTGAACTAACTGGCCCAATTCTTGGTAGGTACTTATTAGGGGGAGGGCCAACCATCGAATGAACAAGGATCTCCCGGTCCCACTTGATTCCTGCCCAGCTCGTTTTCATCGAGCCTTCCCCCCGTTTGGAGTATAGCCAAGTGGTAAGGCATCGGTTTTTGGTACCGGCATGCAAAGGTTCGAATCCTTTTACTCCAGAGCATACTTATTCTAGAAAATAGAAAAAGAAAAAGAAAGTCTCATCCCTAATAAATAAATGAAGGTCTATACCGTACATAAACCAACTACGCACCCCTTGTATACTTCTTTTTCCTTCTCCCGTGCTTCAAGTTCTGCCCCCGGATAATGTGTCTGTGCATTTGTGTCTGTCTTCCCTTAGATGTGAGGAATCGAATCTCTATTGAAATCTGGAATCACAAGGTATCCTTTCTTTAAAAACACATGAACGGGGCGCCCTGAATGAATAAGAAATCGCTGCTATAACAGAGAGTTGCCCTCTTAAGATCAGCTATTTGCTAATATGATAAAGGTGGACGTTGTACTTGTCTGAAAACAGAAACTATGATGATTCACATTACTGGCTTGCTGTCCTTTGGCGGGAAAGCTAACAGGTGAACTTGCTCAACAACCAACCATCCAATCAAGGAAGAAAGTTTAACTTCGAGCAGGTCCTCGATCACCGCATATCCCTCCGTCGGGTACTTCTGCCTATCGAACCAGCCCGAGCGCTGGGTCTCGAACTTGGCCTTGAGGCCCTCCTCCGCGTCCTACAGCTGCCGGACTTCATCCGCATGCCGGGCCAACTGGTAGGCCAGCTCCTTCTCGAGCCACTCGCGCTCCGCGGCCGCCTGGCTGCGCTCCAGCTCCTTGGCCTGAAGCTGGCCCTCGAGCTCCTGCACGCGGTCCTGCAGCTGGGCAGCTGATACGTCTCCAACGTATCTATAATTTTTTTATTGTTCCATGCTATTATATTATCCATCTTGGATGTTTTATATGCATTTATATGCTATTTTATATGATTTTTGGGACTAACCTATTAACCTAGAGCCCAGTGCCGGTTTCTGTCTTTTCCTTGTTTTCGAGTTTTACAGAAAATGAATACCAAACGGAGTCCAATTGACCTGCCAATTTTTGTGGATTTTTTATGGACCAAAAGAAGCCCCTGAAGTAAAAGAGTTGGGTCAGAAGAGTCCCGAGCCATCAACGAGGGTGGAGGGCCTACCCTACCCACCTGGGCGCGCCCCCCTGGCTCGTGGATATCTCGGAGACCCCCTCCCCCCCCCCCCCGCCTTGTTCCCGACGCAAAAAATTCCTATAAATACAGAAACCCCCGAAAAGAAACCTAGATAGGGAGATCCGCCGCCGCAAGCCTTTGTAGCCACCAAAAACCAATTGGGGCCCTGTTCTGGCACCCTGCCGGAGGTGGGAATCATCACCGATGGCCATCTTCATCATCCCGGCGCTCTCCATGACGAGGAGGCATTAGTTCACCCTCGGGGTTGAGGGTATGTACCAGTAGCTATGTGTTAGATCTCTCTTGATCTTGATGTACCGCGAGCTTTGCTACTATAGTTGGATCTTATGATGTTTCTCCCCCTCTACCTTCTTGTAATGGATTGAGTTTTCCCTTTGAAGTTATCTTATGTATGTCTTGTGTGGGATACCCGTGGTGACAATGGGGTATTCTATTGATTCACTTGATGTATGTTTTGGTGATCAACTTGCGGGTTCCATGACCTTGGGAAGCTATGCATAGGGGTTGGCACACGTTTTCGTCTTGACTCTCCGGTAGAAACTTTGGGGCACTCTTTGAAGTTCTTTGTGTTGGTTGAATAGATGAGTCTTAGATTGTGTGATGCATATCGTATAATCATACCCGCGGATAATTGAGGTGACATTGGAGTATCTAGGTGATTGCAAGCTCTATGCAAGCACACACCAAAGAGGGAAGATAGATTTTGCAAGAGGCATAAGTATTTAGAAACTAAATGTTGCAAGAAAGGCTAGATGCTTGTGCTGAAAATTTAAAATTTCTTTGCCATCCTTGTGAACTTTGCAATGAACTTGATCATTTAAATCTCCAATGCAAATTGTTTCGTGATCGAATCGTGTCCAAAAATTGTGATGACTTGATTTCCCTTGCACATCATAATGAACTTAGTTTGCTTGTGGGTTATGAAGAAAAGAAACGTATAACTAAGGATCTTCTAGAATTTGTCCTTGATAAAGTTCTTGATTTTGATCTAGAGGAAATTTATATGTATTGTGCGGTGAATTGCATTGAAAATCCTTATATTGCCAAATACATAAAGACAAGAAAAAAAGAGAAGATAAAGAGAATACTAATGAAAGGGAAGAGGTTTGCCTGTATCCTCCTATTCTTTCTTATGATGAGTCAGGTAACGAGGAGGAGCTTTCTATTCAACCAATCTCATTAATAAGGAGCTCCAAAAAGAGGATTAAACCCACACATAATGTGAAGAAGAAAAAGAAAAGATAGAGAAGCAAAGGTAAAAAGGTATCCCTCCCAAATGATGTTGCTCCTATTACTCATTGTGATGATGATAATTGCTATACTATTGATGCTATCCATACTATTAATGATGAGAGTGATTATGCTTATGATATGCAAAGGCCCAAGCTTGGGGATGCTATGTTTGATGAGAATGACATGTTTGAGAATTTATTTGCTGCAATTAATGTTTGTCCCAAGCTTGGGGATGCTATGTTTTATGAAGATGATATTTTAACCTCCCAAGTTTTGATATGCAAATTTATTATGATGATAGCATGCCTCCTATTTATGATGATTATATTGATGAAAGTGGGTTTGGAAGAGTGTCAACTTTAGGAAGTAATGATCCCACTATTTTGGAGGGTGTTGAATCTTATTGTGACAATTATGAGAGTGGATTTGGAGAGGTCATGACTTTATTTAGTAATGATTCCAATATCTTGGAAGAGGTTTCAATTGATTATGATGAGAACAAAGTTGCTACTTATGATGATTATTGTGATGACACTTATGCTATAAAAAGTAGTGATGATTATATTTATAAAACTTGTCATGATTATGATTACCCTTTTTCTGAACATTACTCTTTTAATGTGGAAACAATTTATAGTATTCGACTTTCTTATGATACTCCCACTATTCTGAATGAGAAGAATTTTGATTATGTGGAGAGTAATAAAATTTATATGTTTGTGCATCATGAAAATAGTGCTTTATGTGCTTTATGTGACATCTGCCGGAAGTGATGCTGAAGTGGAGCGATGCGGCACTGGATATATTCCTTCACCACCATAGGCGCCGTCACCACAAGCTCCTTCAACCTGGCCATCCGATGCCAGACATGGGCCAGCCGCCGGTTGACAAGCTTCTCATGTTCCCAGTCGAAGCTCGGGGCGGCTGGAATCCACGGAAGAAGCAGCAGAGGATTGCGCACACCGACATCAACAAACACCCACCGCTTCCTGAAACCTCCGACGACCAACGAGAGTTCTAAATCAACCCCTGAGCTGGCCGTCGCCACGACGGCCTGAAAGGATGCGCACCCTGAGCACTGAAGGGCATCCGTCAGGTGCAGCGAGAAGAACTGGCGAATTAAGGCCACGGAGGGGGTAATTCCCACCATGGCTTCGTAGATGAAGGCGAAGACAGGAAGGAGGATGATGGATTGGGGATCTAGGTGCATGTAGGATCGAAAGTATGTCTAGAGGGGGTGATTAGACTACTTGACCAAATAAAAACTTATCCTTTTCCCAATTTTAGTCTTTGGCAGATTTTAGCTAACTTAGCACAAGTCAAGCAATCTTAACACAATTCAAGCAAGCATGCAAAGAGTGTATGAGCAACGGAGAGTAAAGCATGCAACTTGGAAGAATGTAAAGGGAAGGGTTTGGAGAATTCAAACGCAATTGGAGACACGGATGTTTTTTTCGTGGTTCCGATAGGTGGTGCTATCGTACATCCACGTTGATGGAGAATTCAACCCACGAAGGGTAACGGTTGCGCGAGTCCACGGAGGCCTCCACCCACGAAGGGTCCACGAAGAAGCAACCTTGTCTATCCCACCATGGCCGTCTCCCACGAAGGACTTGCCTCACTAGCAGTAGATCTTCACGAAGTAGGTGATCTCCTTGCCCTTACAAACTCCTTGGTTCAACTCCACAATCTTGTCGGAGGATCCCAAGTGACACCTAGCCAATCTAGGAGACACCACTCTCCAAGAAGTAACAAATGGTGTGTTGATGATGAACTCCTTGCTCTTGTGCTTCAAATGATAGTCTCCCCAACACTCAACTCTCTCTCTCACAGGATTTGGATTTGGTGGAAAGAAGATTTGAGTGGAAAGCAACTTGGGGAAGGCTAGAGATCAAGATTCATACGGTAGGAATGGAATATCTTGGTCTCAACACATGAGTAGGTGGTTCTCTCTCAGAAAATGTGTATTGGAAGTGTAGGTTCGTTCTGATGGCTCTCTCCACGAATGAAGAGGAGGTGGAGGGGTATATATAGCCTCCACACAAAATCTAACCATTACACACAACCTGCCAAACTCGGTGGGACCGAATTGATAAACTCGGTCAGACCGATTCAGCAAATCTAGTGACTGTTAGGGTTTTCAGTGGGACCGACATGCAACTCGGTAGGACCGATATGGTTAGGGTTAGGGCATAACGTAATCTCAGTGAGACCGATTACACAAACTCGGTGGACCGATTTTGGTAATAAGCTAACCAGAGAGTTGGTCAGGTAAACTCGGTGGGACCTCGATTCGCTCATTTCGGTGAGACCGAAATGTTACAAAAGGGAAACAGAGAGTTTACATAGCAATCTCGGTGGGACCGATCGCTCATCTTGGTAGGACCGAAACGTTACGAAGGGAAACAGAGATATTACAATCCCATCTCGGTGAGATCGAGATCCCTATCGGTGAGACCGATTTGCCTAGGGTTTGTGGCAGTGGCTATGACATTTGAACTCGGTGGCGCCGGATAGAAAGAATCGGTGGGGCCGAGTTAGACTTTTGGTTTAGGTCATATGTGGATGTGGGAAAGTAGTTCAGGGGTTTGGAGCATATCACTAAGCACTATGAAGCAAGAACCTCATTAAGCAACACCTCATCCCTCCTTGATAGTATTGGCTTTTCCTATAGACTCAATGTGATCTTGGATCACTAAAATATAAAATGTAGAGTCTTGAGCTTTGAGCTTGAGCCAATCCTTTTATCCTTAGTATTTTGAGGGGTCCACTTTTCTCATCCATGCCATGCCATTCATTGAGCTTTTCCTGAAATATTTATCTTGGAATAATGTTAGCTCAATGAGCTATATGTTGTTAGGAATTACCAAAACCACCTAGGGATAGTTGCACTTTCAATCTCCCCCTTTTTCGTAATTGATGATGACATATAGATCAAAGCTTCGACAAATGATAATAAGAGTGAAAAACATTGTCGCTTTGAGAAGTATGTGATAAGCAAGAGCTCCCCCTAAATTTGTGCATAGTTTAAGATTTTCTTTGGACTGCAAATGCACAAAGAGTTAGGCTCATGGGTTACTCTTCCATGTCACATACATCTTGGTGGAGCGCTCAAAATGATAACAATAGAATACATGCAATCATCACCAAGCAAAGTGAATGATCATATAGAGATAAAAGAATAATGTCATCCAAAAATCATTAATGTAGCATATGATCAAACACATGATCATCCAAGTATCACACAGACATAAGGTATCTCAATCAAGCAAATAAAGTTCAACCACCAAAGCAAGAGAGAATAAAAGCAACGCTCTCTCTCGAAGCCTATGATCTATACATTTTTCTCCCCCTTTGGCAACAAGTTACCAAAAAGTTCATAGAAAATGCATAGCACTAAATCGTCTCTCAGGCTTGATCTTCAGGTGGTGGTGTAGATAGGACTCCAAGGACGAAGGCATCAGTTGATGTAGCTGGAGCTGGTGGAGTGGGTGCTGGAGCTGGTGGCACTGAAGCTGCAGCTGGTGCAGAAGAAGTGGCTCTGGTGTCCGTCACTGGCACTGCAGCTGACCTCTAAGCTCTAGGCACTCTGGCAAATGCCTCAGTGGTTGTCTTTCCCTTCCTCTCCTGCATATCATCCTGCAGTTGCTCACAACAGACTGGATCTCAGTTACCTTCACATCCAAGTCATAGAACTTCTGCTCCATGATCCTCTCCAAGCTCTCCTGGTTTCGAGTCAGGGTGGCCAGCCCCTTCTCAATCCTCAGAGTGGATGCAATCAAGTAGCCAAGCTGATCCTGTTTGCTCTTCAAGAAGTACTGAGATGCCTCTTCCATTGTTGGCATCTTGGCAGCCTTCTCAATCCTTGCCTTCTCATTCTTTGATTGAGCTTGCACAAAAGATGGTTCATATTCATCCATAACCACTTGGTTGTCCTAAAAATCTGGATAGATAGGAATATGATCTTTGTCCAACAAGTATGTGCCAGTGCCCATCTTGGAGTTAATCAGTTCCTGGATCTGTGGGGCATACCCACAACTTCTCTTTTGGTCAGCAGCTGTCCTCTTGATAGTTTCAACTATAAGACTCATGACCTTGAACTTTTGTGGCACATCAAATAAGTGTAGCAGATTTATTGCATGGCCTCTGATCATGTTGTGATCACCTGACTTGGGCAAAAGAGTGTGCCTGAGAATCCAGTTGATGGTTGGCAGTCCTAACAGAAGGTAATGTACTGATCCAAACTTGTGTGTTTCAATTGCAGCATCTGGGATCTCCTTGTACATATGTGCCGTAGAGTTGTGATCCATCTTCTTCTTGGCATAGAAATCCAAGTCATCCTCTTCCTCCTTAGGTGCACTGATCAGATTAGCCCATTCTTCAATTAATGATTGGTACCTAGTACCTTCAGACATCCATACTATCCTGCCATCTGGATAGAAGTGTGTTGTGGAGTAGAATTGCATTATTAGCTCATCATTCCACTTTGTGAGCTTCTGCCCAACAAAGTCTGCTACTCCACAAGCAATGAAGCTGTCATACACACCAGGATAGTGTTCTTCATGCTCCTTTATGTATTCCCAGTTCAACGATCTCATGTCACACACTATTGGCTTCTTGTCCAGCAGCATTGTCTCATAGAAATCCTGTTGTTGCTTTGTGTGGAACCTGTAGTCTACAGCAGTTCTCCTCCTGGTAGCATATGGATCAGATTCTCTCCATAGTCTCAATCCTGAATCCTTCCTTATTTTCATGTTCTCAGCTACAGGATGGGCATCATTATGATCTGGAATTTTAGGCTTCAATTTTCTCAAGACATGTGACTCATCATATTCTTCTTCAGCAACAGTTTCAGGCACTGGGTCCTTGTTCTTCTCAGCAGCTGGGATGTTCCTGGTACTCCTCTTGGGTGCAGTCTTGGGCTTGGAGGCAACCTTGGGTGCTTCTTTGGGCTTTGATGAAGCAGCCCCTGACCTGATGGCATCACCCATAAGCTTCTGAGCTTTAGGTGCTGCTGCAACAACCTCTTCCTCTTCCTCTTCCATCATGGAAGGCTTTCCAACAACCCTAGCCATGGTCTTCTTGACCATTTCCTTCCTCTTCTTCCCTTCTGCAGCAGCCTCTTTGGGTTCAGCTTCCAAAGATGCTTGAGTGGAGGTTCTGGCTTTTGGCAGGTGCTTTGGTCTTCATACCAGGCTTAGTGGAAGCAGCTGTGCCATACTCCTTCTTGAGCACCTTCTTCTTGGAAATGGCCTCATCCTCAACAGCCACATAGTCTTCATCCTCAGAATCTGAAGTTCTCTTCTTTCTGGTCCTGGTGGCTGCCTTGGGTAAGTTGCTGGGTGTGCTCCTGCTACCCTTATCATAGCTGCTAGAGGGACTAGTGCCCTCACTCATGTGAACCTGCTCCTCTGACTTGTTCTGACTGTCACTTTGATCAGACATATTTCAAACACTGACAACAGACCCTGTGAGTAGATTTAGATGAGATAGAGTGGATGAGCATCACAAAATACAGAGGTTTTTGCAAAAGAATGAGTCAAAATCTTCGTTTTAGTTTTCCGCAGAAAGCATTTCGGATCTACCGATTTGTCAACTCGGTGATACCGAAGCAGCTTTTGGAACCTAAACTAGTGAACTCGGTCAGACCGAGTCACAGTTCGGTGGCACCGAGACTGCTAGGGTTTCACAAAGTCCTGAACTCGGTCACACCGATTTGCAATTCTTGGTCGGACCGACAATTACATGTGCAATGGCCTTAGCCAAATCGGTGGTACCGAGTTCTACAACTCGGTTGGTCCGAGATGGTTTCGGCGGAAACCTAACCCTAAATTTTCAATTCATCTCTAATCTACGGAGTGTTTTCACTAGATAAGATAGTTTCAATCATGGCAAGATTCATGGCGAACACAATGTGCTAGGAATCAGACAGGGATAGCATAGTGATCGAGTTCATACCCTAGTTTGGCGATGAACTCGCTACGGCGGCAACGGTGGGGATCATTCCCGTTGACGGCGGCGGAGACCAGCGACTGGAGGCAGCTGGCGACGAGGAGGATGATCCGGAGACCCTGGAGGCAGAGCGGGCTGAGCGCGGGCGAAAGAGTTCGGAGAAAATTTCCAAAAAATTTCCCGTGGGTATATATAGCCCGACCCTGTCGGTGTGACCGAGTGGAACAACTCGGTGTGACCAAAAATTTCAAATCGGTTGCACCGAGATTGAAAACCTAGATCGACTTAGTGATCTCGGTATGACCGAAATGGAAGAATCGGTCGGACCAAAACGCACAAAGAAGTTTTGGAAGTTTAAGTCTATGACGAATCGGGGACTCCGAGTGCTCCTCACACAGAGTGGTTCGAATCTGACTTGATCAAATTTTGTGATGTAGCATGAATAGAGTTTGAGACGAGAAGAGCATAGATAGCTAGAGAAGGTTCTTAGGCATTCTTGTCCATCCACTTGGCAAAAGAAAGAGAAACCAATCAATCAAAACAACAAGTGGATGTCCTCGAATGAGTAAAATATGCAACCAACATGCTCACACAATAAAATGGCAAATGAAATATGTGGCAAAGCATGCACAAACAATTCTAGCATCTATCAAGCAATTGGCGATGACTAGGTCATCTATATATGAGTATATTGACTTAGGAGTCAAATGAGAACATTTGATCATAGGTCATACTCATCGTTTAAGCTCAAGTGGGGTTACCACTTTTACATAATGCATTGTTGTGTCCACACCATTAGAGTTGCTTTAGCTCAATTCTTAGAGTAAAGCTCCCCCTAGATGTCAGATCCCCCCTTAGAGGGATGAACTAACCTTGGGTTTTGTCGATGATGACTTCATGTAGGTGTTGAAGATGTGGATTCTCAATGTTGATGTAGACCATTTGGAGCAATCCTTTGGAGTGAGTTGCACTTTCAATACCTACACGGGTTAGTCCCACAAGGAACAAACAAGGATATCCATAGACATAGAGTGATGCACACACAAGATGATGTCTATGAGAGCATTAGGTTACCTTGTCCCTTGTCTTACCAACAAGAGGGTTTGTGACTCCTTGAACTAGTGCAAGATGTGGAAGTTGATTGCACTTGTTATTTCCAAAATGATATGAGTGAAATATGTTGGCGGAGTCACCCTCAAGAACTCTCTAGTTCTTCTTCTTCGGGACCAACATCATCTTGATGGGAATCCTTGGAGTTGTAGTCGTACTTGATGAAGTAGAACTTGATGTAGTCTTGGGAACCCACTTGACCAAGGCCTTTGGAGCTTCTTCAAATGCATCAATCTCTTCTTGAAGCTTGTCCTTGCCTTTTTGCTTGTGGTCTTGTGGTGGAAGATCATCTTGGGCTTGTGTCCCCTTGAAGGAAGTAGGATCATACTTCTCTTGTTGAGGAACAAACTTCATCTTGGGGTATTGATCTTCTTCCCACTCAACTCCATTGGAATTGAACTTTCATTCAAAACCAACACCTTGATTCTTTCGGTGCCTTCCTTGCTTGCGTACAATTTCCTCAAATTGCTTACTCCCAGCAAGGCTCTTGTAAACACCTTTCTCTATAATTCCCTTCAATAAGCTATTTTCCTGATCAAGTGTAACTTGGCTAAGAGAATCATTAGTGGAATCAAGAGAACTACTAGAAGCAGCAACATTCACTACTAGAAATTGCAGCATTAACGACGAGGCGCAAACAATACTTGGTCGTTACTGCAACCATAGCGAGTCCCACGTCCAACTTTGGCCCGGGGAACGGCCCATCGTGAAGTTGGAATACGTTAGCTAATGGTCCTCCTTGATTAATTAAGGATAAATATCCCTCTAATCGATCTAGGTTTCCTAAACAAACTGAGCCTCCCCAACACATCCATGTGGACCATGGCGGCGCAACCTATCTGACGGATCGAAGCCAGCCATGGAGCATCGGCCTGGAAGAAGCGCAGCAGCGGAAGAGTGACGTGGATATAGGGTCACGTGCTGCGTCTGCCGGCAGTGGAGCAGCCGAGGTCCTCGTTTCCCACCGCCGACTGACGACCGCACGCTCAGGCGGCGGCGACCACCGATATCTGCAAGACCAGCGCGGCGGCGGGCATCAACAACACTAACGAGTCAGGCTTCCTGTCCGGCGACATCATCTCCCACTCCCCTTCCGCCCCCAGCCTGCTACCACCACGGCCATCACTGAAGGTGCTCAATCCCCTTCTCTTCCTTCCCCCAACTTCACTCTTTGGACCTCCCTTTTCCTGTAGCTTATAAGAATTTGCAAGGTGAAATAGAGAGGTTGGCCAGGCATTCAAGGAGAAGGAGGTGAAATAGAGGTTCCCTAATTGTTGAGTTCTGCAATTTCGAATAGAGTTAACACTGATTCACCATCGGGAGTTTCTGTGCTTGAACAGACACTGATTCTCCATGTTACCAATTTCCTGTGATCTCTTCTCAAAAATAAATATCTCATACCGCAATTGTAGTGGTTGGTTGCAATCTAGCAGGAGTAATCCAAACATGCCTAGGAGCTAGTAGTACTAAGTTGTGTTTAAGTTTGTTTTAATTAGGAAGCGATCAATGTTGCCGTGTAATTAGATTAGGTAAGTGAATTTGAGTTTAGCTTGGAGTATGCTTTAATTTGGCAAGTGTGGTCGTGTGTCAAGTAGTAGTAATCCGACTTGGATTTGTACCTTGTCAGGTTCGTGGCTGTGTCCATGTAGATGCGTTGGTCATGTACGAGTGCTAGTCCATATCCAGTCATGCTATGCTTCGTATTAGGTGTGTTGAATCCGGGGCTGCGTGAGATTTGTAGTGTGGAGAAAAATAAAAAGAAATAAATAAAAGAAAGGGCACACCAAGGGTCCTTGGCCAAAAGAAAATTCGTGTCCGTGTTTTTGTGATCTCTTGAAGAGATGCTATATTAATGTGAATACAACACAAAAGTACAATTTATCTTGGTATGTTCTATCTATACTATTATTGTTGTGACTGTGACTACATGTTGTAGACTTTTTATTTAAGGAAACATAATTATGTAGATGTTTGAGTCTTTACAAAACCATTATACTAAATAAGCCCACTTGTTTTCTTAATGCATTAGCGGTAGGTCGCTCTGATCCTGTGTGTGTTTGTCCTGATGTGAATGGAGTTGCTGCAGTTTCTAAACAAGCACTAACCCATAAGTCTGCATATCTTGTTCCTACTTTATTGGTTCATGTATAGGTAAATTTAGTGCTTAGAGCCTTATTGTTGTTCTGGTGCATATACATAGCCTATGTTTGCATATAGACCATATCGTTATGTACAATTTTTTATTGATATGGCAGTAAACCCTTTAGATGGATAATATGGGGCACGATACACACTTTTAACTTATCTTGTTTATTATTTCCTATAATATAAGATCGGTGTGACTTGTCTTGCCATTTTGTTAGAACTAATAATAGCCACTTGCCTATGTTGGAACAGGGAGGAAAGGAAAACAAGCCACCGAGTATGGATAAACTATTTTCCTAGACACAAGAATGGTACAGACTTTGCTGATTCTACAACCTCCGCCAAACATGTAAGACTTAATTTAATTGCATTAACTTCCATAATGAGCAGCAAGTGTACAATTCCTACTGACATGTAGAAATTGATGCAAATAACTTACTATTGGATCCTGATCTTTCGAATGGTGAAGTTATGTAGAAATGTGACTCATCTAAGCGACGTGATTGCGTAGATGGCTTTGGTGGAGGAATTAGAGCAAGAGATTTGCGAGGACCAACATTAAGTAAGGCTGAATTGGTTTCTAAACTTCAAGCTTCTAAGCAAGTGAAACAAGTACTCGAAGGAAAGTTCAATGATATGGTGCAAGAAGTGTTAGAAATTGCGCGACTTGTGTCTGGTAAATCTCTAAATCATAGTTCTCATGAAAGACAACATGATAAAGTAAGTTCTCATACATTGATTTTATATGTTATTATACGTTGTGCCAATTTATTTACATGGACTGAGTTTCATAAACTACTCAACATTTTGTAGGACTGATGGTGCACCGTAATATATAGAAGCATTAGGAGGCATTGTAATGGCAGATGAAGATATCCATTCAAACAACGAGTGGTGCCCCTCGATTGAAGATTAATTAATATTATATTTTCTAGTTGTCACGTTTTCTAGATAGATATGATCAAGTACATTGGTCATATAAGGAGTGCTTTTAACTCAAATTTGTTTAATGATATTTTAATTTCAGAATTGTATGTCAGAATATTGGTATTTCTATTAATAAATGCGGCTATGACCCTTTTANCTGACATGTAGAAATTGATGCAAATAACTTACTATTGGATCCTGATCTTTCGAATGGTGAAGTTATGTAGAAATGTGACTCATCTAAGCGACGTGATTGCGTAGATGGCTTTGGTGGAGGAATTAGAGCAAGAGATTTGCGAGGACCAACATTAAGTAAGGCTGAATTGGTTTCTAAACTTCAAGCTTCTAAGCAAGTGAAACAAGTACTCGAAGGAAAGTTCAATGATATGGTGCAAGAAGTGTTAGAAATTGCGCGACTTGTGTCTGGTAAATCTCTAAATCATAGTTCTCATGAAAGACAACATGATAAAGTAAGTTCGCATACATTGATTTTATATGTTATTATACGTTGTGCCAATTTATTTACATGGACTGAGTTTCATAAACTACTCAACATTTTGTAGGACTGATGGTGCACCGTAATATATGACCCTTTTAGTTCAGATTATTTTGCTTTTATATCAATGTGGATGTTGATATTGAAATGTTGGATGTTGCATAAAGTGATCGATGAACGGAGTACATATATGTGGTTCAGAAGGATATCAAAGTGTGAAGAGAGTGGTTGGTACTGATACTTTGGCAAGCGTGATAACATTATTAGCGACGACAAAAGTGGTCGTTAATAATACAATTGCGGTTGTTATTGCTTTGGGCTTGACGACGACACGCCATCCCGTCGTTAAAAGAATAACGACCACGATGTGGGGTCGTTATTCTTTTAACGACGGAGCCTACTACGACCAGCAGATTGTGGTTGTTAATGATCTTTAACGACCACAATCCGACCTTTAACGACCACATATACCGTTGTTAAAAACCGTTTTCCTAGTAGTGATTGGATTTAGCATGATTATTGTTACTACTAGAGGAAGAATCCTTCTTGTTCTTGTTACTAGACTTGACTTGAGGCATGTAAGTACATAATAGTAAACGCTTGGCAATGTAAGAAGAACTTTTCTTACGAAGATCATCATTGATTGCCTTTAAGAACTCATGCTCTTGCTCAAGGTTGAGCTTTTCAAAGCGTAACTTCTCATGAGTCCTTAAAAGTTCTCGAGGATCTTCTAAGATAGTTTCATGAGCTAACTTAAGAGTGTTTAGTTCTTTAGTTAGAAGCTCAATCTTCTCCTTATCATTGTCATTCATTTTATCTTGATTAGCATGATTAATTGATGTTTCATCATAGTATTCATCACTAGAGTTGTCAACAAGTAAATCATCATCACCTAACAAGTCATCTTCATCACTATTGAAATCAACATACTCGGGGTGTGTTACCTTTGGGCCTTTGGCCATGAAGCATCTTCCAATTCCTTCATTTGGTGAATCAAATATGTCGTAAGAGTTGGTTGACACAAGTGCTAGACCGGCAACACCTTCATCTTGAGTATATTCGGAGTCGGAGTGATAGCTTCTCTCGGAGTGATTGTCGGAGTCGGAGCCGGATACCCATTCACCAACATGAGCTTGATGTCTTTGTTTTGTGTAGCTCCTTGATGATTTGTCCTTCCTTTCCGAATCCTTGCTTCTCCGGGATGTTCTTCGTTCAGATCATCTCTACTCCTTCTCTCTCTTGGTGGTGATTCTTCTCTTCTACTTCTCCTTTTAGGTGATTCTTCTCTTCTTTTGTAGGGTACCGTACACTCATTGGAATAGTGTCCGGGTCTTCCACAATAGTAGCAATTACGCTCTCGACTAGAAGATCTTTTGTCATTGTAGGACCTTGACTTGGAGCTTCTCTCTTTGCTTCTATTCTTGTACAATTTGTTGAAGTTCTTCACCAGTAAGCTCAATTCTTCATTGAAGTCTTGTTTCTCACTTGATGATGTGGGTACTTCACATGAGGCTTTGTAAGCACCACTTGATTTGTTGTGAAGTTCCTCCTTATCCCTGAGTGACATCTCATGAGCAACGATTCTTCCAATGACTTCCGTTGGCTTGAGATCTTTGTAATTGGGCATCATTTGGATCAATGTGCACACGGTATCATATTTTCCATCCAAGGCTCTTAGGATCTTCTTGATGATGAATTTGTCGGTCATCTCTTCACTTCCTAAGCCGGCGATCTCATTTGTGATAAGAGCAAGCCTAGAGTACATTTCAGTGACACCTTCACCATCCTTCATTTTGAACTTGTCAAGTTGACTTCGAAGCACATCCAACTTGGATTCCTTAACGGAGTCGGTACCTTCATGCATATCAATCAAAGTATCCCAAATTACCTTTGCATTCTCAAGACGGCTGATTTTGTTGAATTCTTCGGGGCACAATCCGTTGAAGAGGATATCACAATCTTGAGTGTTGTATTGCAGCATCTTCAACTCTTCCGCGGTAGCTTCACGATTCGGTTCTCTCCCACCAAAGAATTCACCTTGCAAGCCAATACACACAATAGCCCAAACGGCGGGGTTATGTCCAAGAATATGCATTTTCATCTTATGCTTCCAACTTGCAAAATTAGTACCATCAAAGTAAGGACCTCTACCGTGATAATTTTCCTCGCTAGACGCCATACTCTCCTAGGTTGTGAAACCAAGGCTATGACTACCAAAAGCAAATCAAAGCAAATGGAGACCAGAGCTCTGATACCACTTGTAGGATCGAAAATATGTCTAGAGGGGGGGTGATTAGACTACTTGACCAAATAAAAACTTATCTTTTTCCCAATTTTAGTCTTTGGCAGATTTTAGCTAACTTAGCACAAGTCAAGCAATCTTAACACAATTCAAGCAAGCATGCAAAGAGTATATGAGCAACGGAAAGTAAAGCATGCAACTTGCAAGAATGTAAAGGGGAGGGTTTGGAGAATTCAAACGCAATTGGAGACACGGATGTTTTTTTCGTGGTTCCGATAGGTGGTGCTATCGTACATCCACGTTGATGGAGACTTCAACCCACGAAGGGTAACGGTTGCGCGAGTCCACGGTGGGCTCCACCCACGAAGGGTCCACGAAGAAGCAACCTTGTCTATCCCATCATGGCCGTCTCCCACGAAGGACTTGCCTCACTAGCAGTAGATCTTCATGAAGTAGGCGATCTCCTTGCCCTTACAAACTCCTTGGTTCAACTCCACAATCTTGTCGGAGGATCCCAAGTGACACCTAGCCAATCTAGGAGACACCACTCTCCAAGAAGTAACAAATGGTGTGTTGATGATGAACTCCTTGCTCTTGTGCTTCAAATGATAGTCTCCCCTACACTCAACTCTCTCTCACAGGATTTGGATTTGGTGGAAAGAAGATTTGAGTGGAAAGCAACTTGGGGAAGGCTAGAGATCAAGATTCATATGGTAGGAATGGAATATCTTGGTCTCAACACATGAGTAGGTGGTTCTCTCTCAGAAAATGTGTATTGGAAGTGTAGGTTTGTTCTGATGGCTCTATCCACGAATGAAGAGGAGGTGGAGGGGTATATATAGCCTCCACACAAAATCTAACCGTTACACACAACCTGCCAAACTCGGTGGGACCAAATTGATAAACTCGGTCAGACCGATTCAGCAAATCTAGTGACCGTTAGGGTTTTCGGTGGGACCGACATGCAACTCGGTAGGACCGATATGGTTAGGGTTAGGGCATAACGTAATCTCGGTGAGACCGATTACACAAACTCGGTGGACCAATTTTGGTAATAAGCTAACCAGAGAGTTGGTCAGGTAAACTCGGTGGGACCGATTCGCTCATTTCGGTGAGACCGAAATGTTACAAAAGGGAAACAGAGAGTTTACATTGCAATCTCGGTGGGACCGATCGCTCATCTCGGGAGGACCGAAACGTTACGAAGGGAAACAGAGAGATTACAATCCCATCTCGGTGAGAGCGAGATCCCTATCGGTGAGACCGATTTGCCTAGGGTTTGTGGCAGTGGCTATGACATCTGAACTCGGTGGCGCCGGATAGAAAGAATCGGTGGGGCCGAGTTAGACTTTTGGTTTAGGTCATATGTGGATGTGGGAAAGTAGTTGAGGGTTTTGGAGCATATCACTAAGCACTATGAAGCAAGAACCTCATTAAGAAACACCTCATCCCTCCTTGATAGTATTGGCTTTTCCTATAGACTCAATGTGAGCTTGGATCACTAAAATATAAAATGTAGAGTCTTGAGCTTTGAGCTTGAGCCAATCCTTTTATCCTTAGTATTTTGAGGGGTCCACTTTTCTCATCCATGCCATGCCATTCATTGAGCTTTTCCTGAAATATTTATCTTGGAATAATGTTAGCTCAATGAGCTATATGTTGTTAGGAATTACCAAAACCACCTAGGGATAGTTGCACTTTCAGTGCAGCGCGTTGATCTGGTAATGCGAGAGCACCGCGTTGAAGAAGTCGGAAAATGGAGGAATCAGGCCCGCCCAGAGGGCGTGAAGATGGAGGGGGCCTTGGTGGCCGTCCTGTCAACTTCAGCGTGGGAAGCGGGCCAAGCCACCGTCGCCCCCCCCCCCCCACTCATTGGAACCGGCGGCGAGCGCCGGGCGCACCTTGTCCATCGCCTCTTGGTTGAGCACCACCGACCGCTCGACGGCGGGCTC
>LR880966.1:765474666-765493074 GCA_904067115.1 Aegilops sharonensis | reverse complement strand
GAAAAATAGAGAAGCAAGTGCAAATATTTGAAAGAATTAAATTGCAAAACTCCGTTCAAATTCTTTATAGTTGAAGAAGTCATGTCATCTTCTCTCATTGATTTTAATAGGATGAATTTGAATTTACCGGAGAAGGGGAAAGTCATTTTATTCCCTCTCATTCAAAAGTTTTTGAAAAGGTTCAAATTTCACTCAAGTTTAATTCACTCAAGCAAACAAACAAACAATTCAATTAATTATATTAACATTCCAAAATTTGGGATGTTACATACTATATCTGGATCTTATGATGTTTCTCCCCCTCTACCTTCTTGTAATGGATTGAGTTTTCCCTTTGAAGTTATCTTATGTATGTCTTGCGTGGGATACCCATGGTGACAATGGGGTATTCTATTGATTCACTTGATGTATGTTTTGTTGATCAACTTGCGGGTTCCGTGACCTTGGGAATCTATGCATAGGGGTTGGCACACGTTTTCGTCTTGACTCTCCGGTAGAAACTTTGGGGCACTCTTTGAAGTTCTTTGTGTTGGTTGAATAGATGAGTCTGAGATTGTGTGATGCATATCGTATAATCATACCCGCGGATAATTGAGGTGACATTGGAGTATCTAGGTGACATTAGGGTTTTGGTTGATGTGTGTCTTAAGGTGTTATTTTACTACAAACTCTAGGGTTGTTTGTGACACTTATAGGAATAGCCCAATGGATTGATCGGAAAGAATAACTTTGAGGTGGTTTCGTACCCTACAATAATCTCTTCGTTTGTTATTCGCTATTAGTGATTTTGGAGTGACTCTTTGTTTGCATGTTGAGGGATAGTTATATGATCTAATTATGTTATCCTTGTTGAGAGAACTTGCACTAGTGAAAGTATGAACCCTAGGCCTTGTTTCCTAGCATTGAAATACCGTTTACGCTCACTTTACCACTTGCTACCTTGCTGTTTTTATATTTTCAGGTTACAAAAACCTATATCTACCATTCATATTGCACTTGTATCACCATCTCTTCGCCGAACTAGTGCACCTATACAATTTACCATTGTATTGGGTGTGTTGGGGACACAAGAGACTCTTTGTTATTTGGTTGCAGGGTTGNAATTTGCTACTGCACTACAAACCTCCGCACTTGGAGGCCCAACAACGTCTAGAAGAAGAAGGTTGTGTAGTAGACATCAAGCTCTTTTCTGGTACCATTGCTGGGGAGGTTAGTGCTTGAAGGTATATCTTTAGATCTTGCAATCGAATCTTCTAGTTTCTTGTTTTATCACTAGTTAGTTTATAAAATAAAACTACAAAAAGAAAATGGAATTGAGGGTGCCTCATATGCTGCTTCTTTTTAATGTCTTCGTGAAAATAAGGATTCCGATAATTGTGCCAAAGTGTTAGAAGAAGAATGCAATAAAATGTTTGGCATACAATCTTTGAATGATGCGCGTGATTGCAATCTTGTTAGTATGAGCTCTTTGAATATCCATAGTACTAATGATGATTGCACTAGTAATGATAAAAATGTCTCTTATAAGCATGTCAATTTTTGTGGAGTGCATAGAGCTTGCAAGCACACACCAAAGAGGGAAGATAGATTTTGCAAGAGGCATAAGTATTTAGAAACTAAATGTTGCAAGATAGGCTAGATGCTTGTGCTGAAAATTTAAAATTTCTTCGCCATCCTTGTGAACTTTGCAATGAACTTGATCATTTAAATCTCCAATGCAAATTGTTTCATGAACGAATCGTGTCCAAAAATTGTGATGACTTGATTTCCCTTGCACATCATAATGAACTTAGTTTTCTTGTGGGTTATGAAGAAATGAAACGTATAACTAAGGATCTTCTAGAATTTGTCCTTGATAAAGTTCCTGATTTTGATCTAGAGGAAATTTATATGTATTGTGCGGTGAATTGCATTGAAAATCCTTATATTGCCAATTACATAAAGACAAGAAAAAAATAGAAGATAAAGATAATACTAATGAAAGGGAAGAGGTTTGCCCGTATCCTCCTATTCTTTCTTATGATGAATCAGGTAACGAGGAGGAGCTTTCTATTCAACCAATCTCATTAATAAGGAGCTCCAAAAAGAGGATTAAACCCACATATAATGTGAAGAAGAAAAAGAAAAGACGGAGAAGCAAAGGTAAAAAGGTATCCCTCCCAAATGATGTTGCTCCTATTACTCATTGTGATGATGATAATTGCTATACTATTGGTGCTATCCATACTATTAATGATGAGAGTGATTATGCTTATGATATGCAAAGGCCCAAGCTTGGGGATGCTATATTTGATGAGAATGACATGTTTGAGAATTTATTTGCTGCAATTAATGTTTGTCCCAAGCTTGGGGATGCTATGTTTTATGAAGATGATATTTTTAACCTCCCAAGTTTCGATATGCAAATTTATTATGATGACAGCATGCCTCCTATTTATGATGATTATATTGATGAAAGTGGGTTTGGAAGAGTGTCAACTTTAGGAAGTAATGATCCCACTATTTTGGAGGGTGTTGAATCTTATTGTGACAATTATGGAAGTGGATTTGGAGAGGTCATGACTTTATTTAGTAATGATTCCACTATCTTGGAAGAGGTTTCAATTGATTACGATGAGAACAAAGTTGCTACTTATGATGATTATTGTGATGACACTTATGCTATAAAAAGTAGTGATGATTATATTTATAAAACTTGTCATGATTATGATTACCCTTTTTCTGAACATTACTCTTTTAACGTGGAAACAATTTATAGTATTCGAGTTTCTTATGATACTCCCGCTATTCTGAATGAGAAGAATTTTGCTTATGTGGAGAGTAATAAAATTTATATGTTTGTGCATCATGAAAATAGTGCTTTATGTGCTTTATGTGACAATCGGCCGGAAGTGACGCTGAAGTGGAGAGATGCGGCACTGGATATATTCCTTCACCACCATAGGCGTCGTCACCCCAAGCTCNATGATACTCCCGCTATTCTGAATGAGAAGAATTTTGCTTATGTGGAGAGTAATAAAATTTATATGTTTGTGCATCATGAAAATAGTGCTTTATGTGCTTTATGTGACAATCGGCCGGAAGTGACGCTGAAGTGGAGAGATGCGGCACTGGATATATTCCTTCACCACCATAGGCGTCGTCACCCCAAGCTCCTTCAACATGGCCATCCGATGCCAGACATGGGCCAGCCGCTGGTCGACAAGCTTCTCGTGTTCCCAGCCGAAGCTCGGGGCAACCGGAATCCGCGGAAGAAGCAGCAGAGGGTTGCGCACACCGACATCGACAAACACCCAGCGCTTCCTGAAACCTCCGACGACCGGCAAGAGTTCTAAATCAACCCCTGAGTCGGCCGTCGCCACGACGGCCTGAAAGGATGCGCACCCTGAGCACTAAAGGGCATCCGTCAGGTGCAGCGAGAAAAACTGGCGAAGTAAGGCCACGGAGGGGGCAATGCCTACCATGGCTTCGTAGATGAAGGCGAAGACAGCAAGGAGGATGATGGATTGGAGATCTAGGTGCAGCGCATTGATCTGGCAATGCGAGAGCACCGCGTTGAAGAAGTTGGAGAATGGAGGAATCAGGCCCGCCCAGAGGGCGTGAAGATGGAGGGGGACCTTGGTGGTCGTCCTGTCAACTTCAGCGTGGGAAGCGGGCCAAGCCACTGTCGCCCCCACTCATTGGAACCGGCGGCGAGCGCCGGGCGCACCTTGTCCATCGCCTCTTGGTTGAGCACCACCGACCGCTCGACGGCGGGCTCGAAGATCGGCGGCGCAGGAGCTGAGGTAGGGGGCTCTTTCTTCCCCTTCTTCTTCCGGCTGGGTAACATGGCGGTGGAGAGAGTTGGAGTCAGGCCGGGCTAGGAGAAGGGATTCGCTGCTTTCCAGAAGGCGAAGGAGCTGCGGGGCACGCTGTTGATAGCGGAGGCGGAGTTGTGTATACAACGTGGCCGCCTAGCCAAGCGAAGATCGAGGATGCATGGGGAAGTGGGGACACCCACGTCCTGTCAATCACGACGCATCAATCAAGGCCGCGGGCTAATGGGGTCCGCGGCGCTCCGCACTTGTCCTTTGGCTTCGCCTCGAAGCCAAGTCTGAGCGTGCCTTGGGCCCGGGGGCTACTGTTGGCGTTCTGGGAACGAGGGTCCCCAGACTTGCCTGCCTGCGGCCCAGTGCGTGGCTCGCCCAGCGGCCTGGTACGGCCCATCTTCATCAGCAAACACGCAAGACCCTCGCGAGGGGCCAAGCCTCGTGAGGCGGACAACACAAGACCTCCTCAGGGGCAGCCTCGCTAGGCTGGCTCGCGAGGAGCGGAGATATCTATGCAAGGGGCACCTCGCGAGGAGCATGTGATGTGAACCATGACGACCAAGGCCAGGCGGGCACCAGGCGGGCGCCAGTGGGCGCAGAGTACTAGTTTCCTCTTTGGTGCTAAAGAGGCAGGCGCAGGCGAGGAGTCCCGAGGCGTCAAGCAAAGGTTTCCAAATCGGTGCAACGAGACCAAGACCAGCAGGACGGAGGTCATCGTGGAGCCCAGGACGGCGTCACCACCGGAGCCTTTGGCAGGCGAACACCACTTTTGTCAGGATAGCTTGTACTAGATGTCCCCCTTCAAACTTGGCCGTTGTGGGATCCCTTTCCCGCCTAATATTTGGGAAGAGGACCAGGGCCTCTATAAATAGGACTAGCCACCACCATAGCTGGGGACGGATCATTCAGACCACCCTAGCACTCACCAGCTCACCATGCCCAAGAACACCACACCTCCTGAGGTTGTTCTTTCCTTGTACTTGTTCATCCCCAGCCTACAAGGCAATCCACCACACCACACTGGAGTAGGGTATTACACCACAACGGTGGCTCGAACTAGAATAAACGCTCGTGTCCCGTGTTCTTCGAGTTCGTCGAGTTAGGCCATGGATCGTTGAGCGAGCGAGCTAGCGAGGGAGAGAGAGATCTTCATGCGCACCCCAGTGTTCGAACCTCAAGGGTTTGCCGAAACCCGAAATCCGAAAGCTAAGGGCGCCAGATAGGCAAGAAAGTGATGTGCTAAAACAATTAAAGTGGAGAGAGAGCATTATTGTGACCCCGGGAAAAAACGGTGCTAAGCACGTGAACCTATGTAAAAAGACTACCAACCAATACATGAGGAAGTTTAATTATTAAACAATTCCATGAGGGAAGCTTAGCTACCAAAGCTAAGCACCTATGCATTATGGAGACTAGTTGCTAAAATTTTAAATACACTTAGCACCTCATCTAAGCACACATGCATTGGNTAAACAATTCCATGAGGGAAGCTTAGCTACCAAAGCTAAGCACCTATGCATTATGGAGACTAGTTGCTAAAATTTTAAATACACTTAGCACCTCATCTAAGCACACATGCATTGGAAGAGACCTAACACTCTATCAAGTTCTATAGATATTTAACGATACCATGGAAGATGACACATGTACAAATGTATTATAATATGTCAAGGGAAATAGATAAATTTGTCAAATACGGACAACTTTTGTAATAAAATAAAATTTCATAGCACTAAAAAGTATTTGTGTGCTCAGATTTATGCTGAAACCTACTGTATTAAAGATTTGTCTTAAAAAACAAAAAACAAAATGAGACAAACAATTCGGTAGCAAGCTTAAGTTTCATAGCACTAGGGTGAGCTATTGCATGGACCATTCGGAGTGGCCTCCAGTGACTTAGATCCATTTGATGCTTCACTGTCGTTGTGCTTCTATAAGACATCGAGATCCTTCATCGCCAAGGGTCCAAAGTGATCGCCACTTTTTGAAATTGCTAAATATCGTGAAACGAGAAATGACGGTATAAATAAATTAATGAAGACTGGAACATTTGTTGCATGAATCACAATAATATTGGTGTCTCCCCGCAAAAAAAAATAATATTGGTGTCAATTTTGAGCCAACCTTATAGTTCCCATATCCGTAAATAGATGGTGTTTCGTACACAAGCAAAATGTCCAATATGTGACTATCAAGGCTATTTTCATGTAGAACAATAAAGGAAATATAAACTTATGATATTATGAAATTATTTCTCATGAAAAATCGAGTGACAGTATTGTCACCCGACCAATCTGAAAACACTTTCATGTGTGAGAGTCAAAGTTAGTTATATAAGTTCCACTACACGTTTGCTAGAGCACCGTCTTCTCTAGCACCTGGCTGAAGACAAAGCCATAGCGTTCATCCAAGTAAAAGATATGATGCATGCTACATGATATGAAATACTCTATTGGAACGAAGTATGTGTTATCACCCTCCATTCCGAATTGTAAGACGTTTTGGATTTTCAATATGGACTACATACAGACTGAAATGAGTGAACAAGCACAGTAAAACACTGCTATACACATCCAATTCAAAATAAAGTTAGAACATCTTATAATTCGGAATGAAGGGAGTACTAATTATTTTGACAGTAATACACAAACTCTAACTTCATGGTTCAAACATATTTTATCACATGTGGTATTATATTCTTTTACCAAGGCAAATTAATAAAAGGGCACCCAGAAAGTAGGTTGCAAGTAAATTTATCAATCTACGAGGCACGGTTGGTCTAAATGCTTGAATTGAGATTCATTGATGTATGAGAGTTTTAGTTGGGCCTTTTGTGTTATATATATGTAACATAGTGATTTCATCGGAAGTTGGAATTCTAGTTCTCTTTTGTTAATGCCAGAGCAGCGCAGTAGTGGTATGTGGACGCTTTCAAAATGAAAAAAAAAAAAACTTCTCCCATATACTTCAAAGAAGAATCTGGTAACATAGCTCTAAATTGATCGTCTACTTGCTTAAGTAAACTTAACCTCAAAACCTATATCTCTCCATGGTTAGATTAAACGGAACACGGTAGACTTAACTAAGCGCAAGACCCAGTTACCACATGCATGAACGCGAATCTCATCGATGGTTATCCATCTTGTTATTACGGTAGACTTAATTAAGTAAGTTGAAGCAACCATGATTATCTTTTTATAGTGCAAGTACTTGGGTCAAAGTTACGAACTTCAAAGAAGAATTAAACTTGCAGCATACCACTAAGTTTTTCACTATGTACGTACTAACTTAGATACAACCAATCCTCCTCGTAAGGTTGTCAATACCTCAAAACCGTCATCTCTCCATCGCTAGATAAAATAGAACACCGTAGACATAACTAGGCACAAGATCCAATTTACTTACCATATGTGTCAACGTGCATCTCGCCGACGGCACATTCCAAGAGCTCAAAGGCCGGCGCGCCGCGGCCTAGGGAGTGCATGTCGACAAGCACGACCACGAACTTGTTCCCCGCGCGGAGCTCCGCCATGGCCTCCGCCTCATCAGTGCAAGCCGTGACTGCAAACAAGCAAACAACTAGCATCTTCACAACCACAGCGTAGACAATAAGCTTGCACGGTGGGAAGGCGATCGCCCGGCGCTTAGCAAACGCTGCACGCACGAAGCAGCACGTTGCAAGCAACGTATACCTTCATAGTGAACTCGGTCGCGGAGGTTGGCGGCTATGGAGCTAAGCCTGTTGGCGTCCGCCGAGACGGCGAGCGCGCGGAGGCCAGGGGGAGGAGCAGGGAGGGCTGCGCTGCCGGCGCCGGGGAGATCCATTGACGGTGCGTGCGTTGCTCTCCTCTCCCCGTACGGCCGGAAGGGGTTGGTATTTGTTCGTTAGTTGGTACGTACTTCTAGCAGAATATTCCGGCTGTCCCGGTTCATTCGGCCCTCGGCCCACCGCCCAGTGGGCACCCGCATGCACCGGATGCGATGGGGCACCCTGGGGGTTGTTGGTGCGTACGGACGCGGATGATGCGGAGGCCTGAACTTGACTTCTACTCCCTCCGTTCTCAAATATTTGTCTTTCTAGCCATCTTAAATGGGTGGCCTAACATACGAATGCATGTAAACATGTTTTAGAGTATAGATTCACTTATTTTTTTTTTGTATGTAGTAATTTGTTGAAATTTTTAGAAAGACAATTACTTAGGAACGGAGGGAGTAGAAGAAATTCGGTTTTCCCGTTAAAAGGGCAATGCCCTCGAGCTCGCCACCGTTCAGGTCCCTTATTTTGAGGGCCCATTCTACGGGCCACTTCTTTTTAAGATTTCAGCTTATCTGGTCGTTTTTCCTTTTAATTTGAGCTTGTCGAGCAAGGCAGCAACGAGATCGGGTGACGTCAATCAGGTGGCGTAGGGTAACTCAAAAAGAAAATATCAGCTGACGTAGGAGCTCAACAGACCTGTAGTAGAAGACATGGCGCAGCGGGAGCTGATGGCTGCGATAAACCCAAAGCTGGGAGAAAATTACATAGATTGTCCTTGAACTCCCTGGCGCATAACGAAAATGTCCTCAAACTTGAGAACCACTACTCCCTCTTGTTCCTAAATATTTGTCTTTTTAAAGATTTCAACAAGTGACTACATACGAAGCAAAATAAGTGAACTTACACTCTAAAATATGTCTACATACATCCGTATGTTGTAACCATTTGAAATGGCTAGAAAGACAAATATTTAAAAACGAAGGGAGTACAATGCAACACTTGTATATGCGAATACGTGACATCTATCTTCCCGTAAATGGTCCCCGGCTAAGGTAGAGAGTTGTCGTGCCGCCCTGTGGTGTCACCTTTTTACGAAAGGCCCCCCGCTTTCCCGGGGATGTACCGTACACCACGCCTCATATTCGTCAAACTAAAATCCCTTTGCCCCGCACGTCTTAAACTTCGTTGTCTGCCTCTCCTGTTCATCTCCCATCCCTAGTCTTTGAAATACCTAGGGAAAAGCTTACCTTCAGCCGACCGATCGCGTGCGAGCGTCTGTCGCCTCTGTGTCCGTCAGATTGACTCTTGATCAGACGGTCAAGAGCGCAACCTCTTCGTGTCCGCGTTTCTGTAACTCATGCCTTGTTTCAGAAAATAGAGTTTTCAACTGTCTAGTTAGATCCCGTGGCATGTGGAGACTCCTGCAGTCGGGAGGGCGACACCGGCGAGGATTCAGGCCAGATCCGGCGAGTATGGCACGTGGGCAGGAGGCCGGGGTGTCCGGGTGCGGTGGGGGTGGAGACTCGTGCGACTGGGTGTGCAACGGCGGTGAGGATTCCAGCCGGATCGGACGAGGATGGCGAGCGGGCAAGAGGCGGGGACATCTGCGAGCGGCGGAGCTCCGCTCGGTGAGGTCCGGCGGGGTTGGAAGCGAACTTCATCCCGAGGACCCGCAATGGCAGTGGCACACGGCGCTCCTGCGGCAAGAGGCGAACAAAGGAGAAAACTAAAGGAAGGAATGGCGGTGAGGCGACTTGGTCGAGGTCCGATGCTCGCTGGCGGCGGCGCGAAGGCGTGGACGGGCGGCGTCGATCCTCCCTCACCTCCATGTGGCGGAGCTCATGGCCTGCTCTTGCTGCTACCGGGTGATGAAGAAGACGGCCTCTACTCGCCATTGACGGTGGCAAGGCCGCTGTCCACTTCTGCAACATCAGTTCTGTTGCAAAAAAAAGTGCAACAAGACCTTTCTTGCAGAAAAAAATCCACAACAGGACCGTTGTTGCAAAAAAATCCGCAACAAGACCTTTGTTGCAAAAACAAATCACGATGAACACGACTATGAGCTGCAGATACTTTTCTGAAACATAGATCTTGTTGCAAAAAATGCAACAAGTATCTCGTTGCAAATTATAGAAGTTTCTGCAACACGACCTTTGTTTCGAAAAATTCTGCAACGTTATCTTTGTTGCAATGGGAAAGACAACGCTCGGTCACTCGATGGCGTGAGATATAACGGCTTGCGACCGAACCGATCTTTTAAAAAGATCGGCCGGTACCTAACCCTAGCAAGTAGCGACGACGAACGTCACTCCAACACCAGGCGAGATTCTTATTCAGATGGTGGACGGCGATGCTGAGAAGCTCACCATGCTCCGGAAGATATGTCATTGGTTTCCAAAATGGATGATGCTCTACGAGGAATAGTTGGCATTTGTGTTGGCTGCCGCGAAGGAGGAGAAGGCACGGATGACCGGAGACAATGCCCTTCTGATCGGAGATGGATGCGGGGATCCGGTGTAGAGAAGGCGTACAAGTCTCACATTTTTCACCCGCCAGGTCCGGAGGAGGACGCCATGGTGGTGGTCAGCGGATGCTGGCACCGCTCTAGGAAATCAGGCGGTGTTGGGCGACGATGAGTCGACATCGCCGGCAAGTAGGAGGCTACAGACGAGTATTGGCAATATACCCTAGAGGCAATAATGAATTTATTAGCATATTCCATATTCATAATTAAGTCTATATTATGTGCCATAATTGAATTGGTTATTGATCATGAGATTCGGAGGAAAACTCAGTTGCATATGTGGAAACAATACACCAAATGAATACCTAGTCAGAACTCTAAGACTTGCTCATGTGTTGATGATGATCTTGTTTTCCTGATCACGGGCATTGTTAAAGTAATAATATAAGGATGCAATTAATAATGAGAACACATTGTCATTGGAACAATGGCGTCGGATAGGCCGAGCTTATGGATGACTGCGAGATCACATCGTCCTTATATTGATAGTATTTCAATAGAAGATATTAACGTTTACTCACGCCCTTAGACCATGAGAATATCATATACCAACATACCATATGGTTATTTTGGGGTTGTCAAATGTCACACTGTAATTGTGTGACAATAAAAGTAACTTACGGGTACACCAAAAAAGTATGTCTTGGTATCGATAGTTCAAGAGTGGGATTTGCTCCTTCGACAATGAAGAGACACTCTTCGGGCCCACTCGGTATTATGGTATCACCATCGTCTGGCCAGACACATGTAATTGAGATCACATGGATATTGAGGTATGAAAATGAGTAAAGGGAACAAAACCGTCAACCATGTTAACTAGTATAGTGATCAAGGTGTTGAACACGAGGATATCGATAAAAGTGCCACATTGTGTTCTATAATGTATCGCGAAGCAAATGGAATTGTATGTGGTCACATAAGGTTTGCTCGATAAAGATCTTTGTAAATACATAGAATTATCAAGAGTGCCTGGATATCGTTGTTAATTATTGACCAAAAGGTGTTCCGGGTCATGTCCACTTATTTTCCAACCTGTAGGGTGATGAGTGTATTTTTAACACTCATTCCACCATTGTTTAAACTGTATAATCCCGAACATTCCAAGAAAATCACTTCAATTTTCTCACTAATTACTAATAAATGCAAAAGTTTGCAAATCCCTATGTTTAATTTGTTTCTACATGAAATGGTCCATTTGAGGAAGGAAACAAAGATATATACGGAAATATGAAGCGTGGAGATCAAACCAAATCAACTTTTTCGACAAAGGGTGGATTTTATTTGCTCAAAATGAAGCATCAAGATGATACAAAACATGATGAACACACACCCAGCCTCTGCGTAGCTAAGATGCACACAGCCAACACCAACACCAACACACACACACACACACACACACACACACACACAAAACACGCTGACAATTAGCAAAGTCATATAAGACCAAAGCTATGTTGTGTGTAGGCGAAGGAAAAAGAAAATAACCCCAAAGCAATCAGATCCACGATCGGTAAAGTGCAGCAATGACCATATCTGCACCAACCATCTTGTGACACCAAATGGACAACGAGATTCTTCAACAGCAATGCCTTCAAGAAGGGAGTGGCGATCACCTGCAAAAGAACACCTTCAAGAATGGAGTGGCGATCACGCGCCACCGTCGTCGGATCAAACGACCAAGTCCATAATCTAAGTTTTCACTCTGAAGAATTAATCTGAGCATATCCAAGCAATGCCTTCAACAAGGTAACGACGTAAATAAAACATCGCCATTGCCAGGTATAACCAACTCGGTTCAGACCTGGGCTTTCACCCCAGAGCTCGAGAACGGGTACCCGAGTAGCACCACCATTCTAGTCACTTGTGTTGTTGCCACCACTTTTCCACAATCTCAGCAGCTAAATGCGATTTGCAATCGTCACCGTTGCACAACCACCACTCTGCGTCAGGCCATCATCTGTAGTTTGCATCTCACCGCCGAAGCCAATCACCAGGTCTGAAGAGACGAACTCTCGTGAAGATCTTCCCGTGACAACCGCTTACGTGGAGCCGCATGAGGTGACTGTCACTCTACAACCACCACCACCTGGCCGATCAGATCCGCATCGCCACCCGCAAGCCCACCAGATCTCACAACCATGATAGCTCACTGGCATGCCCTGTTCCGATCAATGGGCCAGCAGAAGGGGCCTATGGTGTCTGTAACCCTCTTGCCACCCATCAGCTGCATGCCTGACTGGAACCGAAGTTGGCCATCCAACCACTACACGCCTCGGGCAGCAAGAAGCACAAGCTCCGTTGCGCCGCCATGGGCTCTAGGAGAGGGGGCATAGCAGGCCGTGCAGCTCGCAGAATCGCAGGCAGCAGGGCGCAGCGGCTACCCTGCTGGAGGCCACCCCCGCCAAGTCACATGTCCACCATAAATCGGCCACTTCGTGTCTTCCGATGGCCTCATCGCCGCCAACGCCGGCCAGGCTTTGCCCGACGACGCCCTCCAGCGGCGGTGAGGGGAGAGGAGCCGATGGAGGCCCTGGGCCGCCGTACTGGAACACCCTGGTGCGACTCGTTGGAGTCGCACAGGAGCGAGATCCACTTTTTACAAAAGAGGCGCAACAGAGGAAATAGAGGAGATGACGTCGGTTGGTACGAGCAGTATTGCTTGTATTAGCGCTCGTGCTACCCTCTAACAGTTATGTGACATCAGCAGAAGCACATTTTATAAATGGCCCAAGGCCCCATTAGCAACGGAGAGCAACGAAGAGTTGCTAGATCACCAAAATTATCACCGCCACCAAAATCTGTTCCCCTTAGTAACCTTGACCATTACCATCTCCATCTCCTTCTCCCTAGCCATTCTCCCCATAGTTTGACATACTTGTAATCGATGCATTGCATACTACTACAATGTAAGACCTTTATCAATTATTCATCTATCAACTTTTTCCATGTGTGATCTGATTGTGATGTGTGAGTAATCCCCGCAGACCATGGGCTGAGGCATAGCCTTCCATCCCTATGTACTTGTGCACAAGATTGTTAGTATAAACTTTGCTTAATTGAATGTTATTTGAATGTATATCATAACATATTTGTCTCTTGCCTCTTTCTGGTTCTAAGTCCATGTGAGTACTTGGGATCCAGTAGATCGGCCAAGAAGTTAAAGTGCAGGGATGCGTGAAAGGCTATACCAAAAGTCATGACAATAAGGATTAGTATGGTAGCTGAAAGCAACTCCTTGGGACCATGAGGTGCAGTCATTAATTCTCTAAGGCGTTGGTCTGGAGAAATCCTTAATAACTGAGGTAACCATGTGTGACAGTTAGGGCCTTGATTGGACAATAGACTCACAATGCAGGTTGCTGATTGGTAGTGACGTTATTTGGATGCATCCCCCACATCTACACATTGAGAACACATCATACTGGTGTCTACCATGACCATGTTGGAAATCAAGACAAGATCCCAAGTGCAAGTATAAGGTTGTAAGTAAAGTCCTCGTGCCTTTGCCACTTTCCATACCATTATTTTCTCTCTATTAATGTTGCAATTTCAGTCTAGGAAAATGGAACTTCTAACAGCAGCAGCAACAACAACAACAACAACAACAATAGCTTCTTGGAATCCCTGTCTATTAGCATTACTTCTCATGGTTTTATACGCAGGGTCATCCTTGGGAGAAAGGCATGGACTATCTACATCTGAAACTAGATCAAAGGTAATCAACCTTTTTTTCTGGCGTCGTTACTGGAAAAGCATCTTTGCTGCCCTATCCTAGTGACTGGAGGCATTGTTTTAGTTTTCTGTTTCAATTTTAGTTTTAATGTTGTCTTTACTTATTTTTCTTGGAAGTTATCACAAACCCAAAAAATATATCATGGCTAAGAAACTTGGGGATTTTACAGCACACCTATCGGACTACCCAACGTTGTAGCCGAGCACTTCAAGATCAAACCTCAACTTGTCACGATGGTTCAAAAACCAATTCAGAGGTTCCACATCTGAGGGTCCGAGTATGCACTTGCACATTTTCACAGAATTATGCGACATGGCACGTATAAAGGACTATGAATCTGACTCTTTAAAGTTGCATATATTTCCTTTCTTGAGAGGTAAAGCTAAGGAATTGCTTCTAGCCTTACCAAGAGGAACCATTACCTCTTGGAACATATACGTTGCAGCATGTATGACAAAGTTTCGCCCACCTGCAAAAATAATGCAATTACTTTCTAATATCGATGGTTTTAAGAAGGAAGACCGTGAGCCACTAGCACTTGCATGGAATAGTATGAAAGAGGCAATTAGAAATCATGTGATGAAAGAATGCTTAGTCCTTCATTTATTTGTAATGCGCTTAATCCCATGTCAAAAACTATGTTAGAGAGTGTTGTAGGAGGACTTTAGGATATGCAAGAGAATGATGCCCAATGGCATGTTGAAAGGCCGGCCACTAAAAAGGAAAACTCCATCACCAAAGGAAAAAACGAAGAAAAAATGAGTTAATTGGCATGATTAAAGGTAAAGAGGAAGTAAATGTTAGAGCTATTCCTGATACTGATGGTGATGTCAATTTTATTGCTCGTAGTAGTTATAATTTCAATTGGAAAAGTTAAAATTATGGTCCAAATTTTCCTAAGACACCATCCCACGAACCAAGGGAATTAAACAACTATAACGGGTCGAGCACTGGTAATAGATTTTCACTTGAGGAAACCCTCAATACTTTCATGAATGCTAAAACCAAGCAGAATAAAACATTCACTGACATCTTGAAGTCTCGCGAAAATTTACTTGGTCAAATGACTGTGAAAATTGTTGGACTAACCAATGACATATAGGCACTTCGAGAGACAGCCTGCAATATGGAAGCCCATGTTGTCAAAATGGCTGAGAGCCAAACCATTATCCTTGCCAAATATTTAGGAAAATCCAAACATAATCCATTTGAAAGTGTTAAGATGATGAGAAGCATCAAAGATACTTAAGAGGAACTCGAGCGAAGTCATATTCCTAAGCATACATATTCGATTGAAGACTTCCAGAAGATGATGAATTTGAAGCCCCACTATCCGTGGTAAACGGTGATGTTGCTTAAAAAATATTCACTCATCAATTTGCTATAAAGGGATGCAAGCTTTATACCAAAATTAAAAAGTGGCACAATAAACCCACTAAGCAAGAAGACATTTTTGAACCCACCATAGAAATAGTGAGTGGGGTGAACAAACTTAATGCTCTTTGTGATCTTGGAGCTAGTGTTTCCACTATCCCAACATACTTATATGATAAACCAAATCTCACTCCTTTTGTTATGAGTGAAATTAAATTGAATACGTATGATTCTACGTATACGCAAGCAGTAGGCATAAAGTATTGTGTCATAATTCAACTTTATGTTTTCCCTGCTATGATTGATCTTGTTATAGTTGGCATGCCTGAACATCACATTGATCCCATCATATTAGGAAGGCCCTTTTTAAGGAGCATCAAAGCTAATATTAATTGTATGAACGTAATGTAATATTGTATCTTCCTTGTCGAGATCCTTTTGTCAAAAAATCACAGGAAGAAGAAGTTGAAGATCTACACCAGAGACGAAATCGTCTTGAACGCTGGGAGTTACGGAATGGATGTTCTCTTAACAAAATAGAAGTGATTATCAATGCATTTGAGCTAAACAACAAAAACAAAAATGTTTCATGGGAGGTAATCCATGCAAAGGAAGGTTAGTGTAAGTTTTAAAATTCTGTGTTGCATAAATAAAGGAGTGATCAAAGCAAAAGAAGAGGAGGAGGAGAAGAAATGTAATTACTGTCACCATATGTATTTATATGATAGTGCTATGATTCTATCGAATATTATGGAAAAAAATCCTGGTAGAAGTGTTGGAACTAACCTCTCGGGACTATAAAGAAGAACCTAAAAGAAACAGGTCGTTTCAGGTGTCCAGATGGGAAGGCGATGTCTGATACAAGCATGCTTGCTTATAGCGAAGGTAATACCACTCTCCGTAGAGATGCCCAAGTTTTTATAGAAGAAGATGGTGTCTGATACGAACGGCAACGCTTGTACCAGAGGTCGTGCCTAGCAGGGGAGGCGTTGCCAACACACCCAGAAGAAATGTTGTGATGGGTACCCGCACTGATCTGATGCGACCATGGGGTTGTTGCATACGGACGCGCACGACGCAAAGGCATGCACTTCCCTTTTGGAAGAAATTCAGTTTTTTTGTTGTAGAAGGGCCACCCCTCAAGCTAGGGCGACCGTTCAGTCCCTTGTTTTTAGGTCCCCATCGTTGAGTCGCTTATTTTTAAATTTGGGCTTATCTGGAAGCGAGCTAGCGGTAGAGATCTACTTGGGCGGAGGTGCGCTGAAGGATGAGGTGTTGGGGAACATAGCAGAAATTCAAAATTTTCTACGCATCACCAAGATCAATCTATGGAGATTCTAGCAACAAGAGAGGGAGAGGATGAGCATCTTCATACCCTTGAAGATCGCTAAGCAGAAGCATTACAAGAACGTGGATGAAGGAGTCGTACTCGCAGCGATTCAGATCGCGGTTGATTCTGATCTAAGCACCGAACAATGGTGCCTCCACGTTCAACACACGTACAGCCCGGGGACGTCTCCTCCTTCTTGATCCAGCAAGGGGAGAGGAGAAGTTGAGGGAGAACTCCGACAGCACGACGGCATGGTGGTGATGGAGCTCGTGGTTCTCCGGCAGGGCTTCGCCAAGCACTACGGAGGAGGAGGAGGTGTTGGAGGAGGGAGAGGGCTGCGCCAGGGGAAGGGTGCGGCTGCCCTCTCTCTCTCTCTCACTATATATAGGGGGAAGGGAGGAGGGGAAGGCGCCCTAGGGTTCCCTAGGGGAGGGGCGGCGGCCATAGGGGAAACCCTAGATGGGTTTTGGCGCCCCCACCCCCTAGGAAACTTGCCCCCCAAGCTGGGAGGGGTGGCTGCCCTAGGGGTGGCGCCCCCACCTCTCCAGGTTACGTGAGATGGGGTGGGAGGGGCGCTCAGCCCCTTAGTGGGCTGATGTGCCCTCTCCCCTTGGCCCATAAGGCCCCCCAAAACTTGTCGGGGCCTCCGAAACCCCTTTCGGACACGCTGGTCATCACCTGGTACCCCCGGAACAATTCCGGACTCCAATACCCTTCGTCCAATATACCGATATTCACCTACGGACCATTCCGGAGCTCCTCGTCATGTCCGGGATCTCATCCGGGACTCCGAACAACCTTCGAAACCACATACTATTTCCCATAACAACTCTAGCGTCACCGAACCTCAAGTGTGTAGACCCTACAGGTTCGGGAACCATGCAGACATGACCGAGATGTTCTCCGGTCAATAACCAACAGCGGGATCTGGATACCCATGTTGGCTCCCACATGTTCCACGATGATCTCATCGGATGAACCAAGATGTCAAGGATTCAAGCAATCCCGTATGCAATTCCCTTTGTCTAGCGGTATTGTACTTGCCCGAGATTCGATCGTCGGTATGTCGATACCTTGTTCAATCTCGTTACCGGCAAGTCTCTTTACTCATTCTGTAACACATCATCCCGTGATCAACCCCTTGGTCACATTGTGCACATTATGATGATGTCCTACCGAGTGGGCCCAGAGATACCTCTCCGTCACACGGAGTGACAAATCCCAGTCTCGATTCGTGCCAACCGAACAGACACTTTCGGAGATACCCGTAGTGCACCTTTATAGCCACCCAGTTGTTGTAAATATGCCCTAGAGGCAATAATAAATTAGTTATTATTATATTTCCTTGTTCATGATAATCGTTTATTATCCATGCTATAATTGTATTGACAGGAAACTCAGATACATGTGTGGATACATAGACAACACCAAGTCCCTAGTAAGCCTCTAGTTGACTAGCTCGTTGATCAATAGATGGTTACGGTTTCCTGACCATGGACATTGGATGTCATTGATAATGGGATCACATCATTAGGAGAATGATGTGATGGACAAGACCCAATCCTAAGCCTAGCACAAAGATCGTAGTTCGTATGCTAAAGCTTTTCTAATGTCAAGTATCATTTCCTTAGACCATGAGATTGTGCAACTACCGGATGCCGCAGGAATGCTTTGGGTCTACCAAACGTCACAACGTTACTGAGTGGCTATAAAGGTGCACCACAGGTATCTCTGAAAGTGTCTGTTGGGTTGGCACGAATCGAGACTGGGATTTGTCACTTCGTGTAACGGAGAGGTATCTCTGGGCCCACTCGGTAGGACATCATCATAATGTGCACAATGTGACCAAGGGGTTGATCACGGGATGATGTGTTACGGAAC
>LR880966.1:765386249-765411141 GCA_904067115.1 Aegilops sharonensis | reverse complement strand
TTGGATCTTATGATGTTTCTCCCCCCTCTACTCTCTTGTGATGAATTCAGTTTCTTCTTTGAAGTTATCTTATCGGATTGAGCCTTTTATGAGAACACTTGATGTATGTCTTGCCGTGTTTATCTGTGGTGACAATGGGATATCACATGCTACTTGATGTATGTTTTGGTGACCAACTTGCGGGTTCCGCCCATGAACCTATGCATAGGGGTTGGCACACGTTTTCTTGACTCTCCGGTAGGAACTTTGGGGCACTCTTTGAAGTACTTTGTGTTGGTTGGATGAATCTGAGATTATGTGACGCATATCGTATAATCATGCCCACGGATACTTGAGGTGACAATGGAGTATCTAGGTGACATTAGGGTTTTGGTTGATTTGTGTCTTAAGGTGTTATTCTAGTACGAACTCTTTAATAGATTGATCCGAAAGAATAACTTTGAGGTGGTTTCGTACCCTACCATAATCTCTATGTTTGTTCTCCGCTATTAGTGGCTTTGGAGTGACTCTTTGTTGCATGTTGAGGGATTGTTATATGATCTATCTATGTTATTATTGTTGAGAGAACTTGCACTAGTGAAAGTATGAACCCTAGGCCTTGTTTCCTATCATTGCAATACCATTACGCTCACGTTTATCATTAGTTACCTTGCTGTTTTTATTATTTCAGATTATAAAAACCTATATCTACTATCTTTATTGCACTTGTATCACCATCTCTTCGCCGAACTAGTGCACCTATACAATTTGCCATTGTATTGGGTGTGTTGGGGACACAAGAGACTTTTTGTTATTTGGTTGCAGGGTTGTTTGAGAGAGACCATCTTCATCCTACGCCTCCTACGGATTGATAAACCTTAGGTCATCCACTTGAGGGAAATTTGCTACTTCCTACAAACCTGTGCACTTGCAGGCCCAACAACATCTACAAAAAGAAGGTTGTGTAGTAGACATCAGTTACTACCCGGACATCCGACTATACGCCAAAACACTAGTAGCTATTTTCTCTAGCTGGACGATGGTTCGGACAATTAGTTGGGGGATGCTTCGGTCAGGCTTATAGTCGGACTGTCTGTGCTGTTTGGGTTTCCTGCGAGTCATCGGTCTTGTGGTCTCAAAAACAACAAAAGATCAAAACACCAAGACGGATTGTCCGGCCTTCTACCCCGGACGTCTGGATTGTCGGACTGTCTGGGTTGCATGCTAGACGTCTAGCCGATGCTCTGCTTTCCTCTATTCTTGTACTTTCTTTGCATGATTACTTCAGTGGTCGCACAATCCAGGTTCCTAGCCGGCATCCAGCTCTTGCAGAAAACTGCCTCAAACGGTTAGTTCTTGGGTGGATATATATATATACCCCTCCACCATTTCATGGAGGGCCATGACCAATACTTTGAAACAAACCCATCCTAGAACACTCAAAAGTCTCCCTCTCACGTCTCCTACACCAATTCTTTGATCCCAGAGAGATTTGTGACAGTTCTTGAGAGAGGTTTCACCAGTTGATAGATAAACTCATCCACCCTCTTTTTTACCAAAGCAATCGTGATCTAAAGCAAGTCTTGAGATTTTACCCTTTGATCTTATTACTCTTGGAGGTTGGAGACTCCCTGGTAGTAGGAGTACTCCAGAGAGAAATCGACTTGTGATTTACCTCGAAAAGTTTGTGAAGGTTTGGAGGCCGCCTCAAGGTCTACCACTAGTGGTTGAGAATTGCATTCATAGTGATATCTCAAGAAGAATAGGGTGACCCTTCATGGTGTTGTGTGCAGTGGCGGAGCTTGGCCCAAATTGTTGGGCAGGCCTAAACCTGTGAATAGTTTCAAATCCAGATTAAAACCAGCCCAAACCACATGAATTTCCTCCCACCAACCAATCCAATCCAAGCCAATCCAAATTGTTTCACGTTTTTAGATTAAATCCATGGTTTGAAACGTGGATTGTTACAGGGAAGCTTCTCGTCACCTGCTTGGCCGTCTGTGTGCTTAATGGAGAATCATGATCTTGATACTGCTAGTCGCCAGGGGTACGCTTAATGGAGAGAGAGAGAGATGACACACCATCAGCCACTCGCCGCCGGCCCGCCGCCGCCATCAAGTGGGGGCCTGCTGACATGAGCAGGGAACCATAGCTGCTAGACGGGACATTCAGATCGACACGAGGGAGGAAAATGTGGCGGCCGGATCTCCAGCGGGCGGCAAGGACGACAACATGACCCCAAATCCTAGCGGCTAGTGAGTGGAAGATGGTCGTCGATCTGATGGTCTCACGTACACTGGACGTTGATTTGTTCCTAAGACCATGGATAGAAACGATTTGAGACCAATTAACCTGTGTCCAGACCGATCCAATCCAGTCCAATAAATATTAAAGTCCAAACCAGACTAGATTACATTAGGGCTTAACACCATTTAAACCAATCCAAAGACAACCCACTAGAAAACCAAACTAAAACTTAGGTTTCAACCCAAACCATTCCCAGGCTTAGGCGGGCCGACTGATAGACTAGCTATTGGGCTTGGATTATATGGCCCCCCAAAAAATATACCTTGAATAAAATCTCATAGACTGGGCGGGCCAAGGCCCTTTGGGCCTTGTCGTAGCTCCGCCACTGTTGGTGTGCCTTCCGGGTAACACCCACCCCCCATGGTGATTAGCTTCCCCCAAGGAAGTGAACATCTGGGTACATCCTCATTTTCCGAAGTTTCGGCGTCTCTAGCCTACTTCTTTACTTGTGGTTCACTTTTGTCATTCGAACTTACACTTGCTCTATCTTATTTTGTTGCTTATTCCTTACCTCATTGTGACCACTTCACTACACTTGTTACCTCACGTAGCAATTGTTTAGTCTCACTTTTATATTTTGCATTTGCCTAAACTTGATAGCAATCAATTTAAATTTGTAATTATACCTAGTCACCCCCTCCAGGTCCATCTCGATCGTTTCAATTAATATCCGAGTCTCATGCTCTATTTTGCGGCTTAATCATCCTAAAGAGAGATGTCCCAAGATGGGGAGAAAGATTTAGCCAAACCCCATGAAGCAAGATAATAGAGAGGTGGATGCCTCAGGATAAGATGAGAAGATTTATAGCTCCGCGAATTTAACTAGATTATTATCCGCACAAAACCTCAACCAATCAACCTCCAAGCTCTAGTTGATAAAGCGATGGAGGGAGAGTGACATTGGGAAACCTCAGTGGTGCCTCTACAATTAATGCAACAGTGGTTGCACCCACTGGTGGTCATGTCCCGTGACCCTCTCACCCTATCGCCGGGGAGCAATCCCACTGAGTATGCTTGGAAGTACCCAATACCACCACCTAGAGAATCTAAATTTAACTTTCAAGGCAAACCCCTCTATATGATACAAAGGGGAAATTGAGATGCATGTTCATATGAAGAGTTCCTCCAATGATATGTGGGAGATTGTGGAAAGTGGCTTCAATGCCGACAACTCCATACCCAACCCATATGTGGGGCGGATATGGGGACGCTCGGATGCGTCTGCCACGTCGGATTTGGCCCACTATGGTCCACCCTAATCCCACATAGATTCATCCCTATTCGCACTCTGAGCCAAACCCTAACCACTCCACTCCCCTCTAGTTCCCTCCGCCCCTAGCTCCTACCCGGCGAACTCCGGTCTTCTCCGGCATGGCGAGCAATGGATCTGACTTCAAGATCTCCCGATCTGTTGACCGGGACCTCATTCCATGTGGGGACGAGGAGGAGATGGCCGTCCACTTGGCTCTCCACTGCTCCCGGGACGAGTGCGCCCGATCGAAGTTAGACTCTCTCCGCGGGAATCCATTGTGTCCGCACAAATGGCGCTTGGATCTGGCGCCAGGATCGTGCCCATGGCCTCGCCGGATGAGGTGCGTTCCATCTGGCGCCCTAACCCCTTGGGTGGCGCGCTTGTCCCTGCTGCGTCGGGCTTCGAGTCGAAGTTAAACACCCGCATGGTTTATGACCAATACGCTGCAGACACAAGGTGTGCCTGCCATACAAGGCACGTGGTGCAGCAGCCGTGACAGCCCTCACGGCCGATCCCGCGGAGGCGGAGTCACAACGGGTGGGCGGCACCCCTTTGTGGTCGCAACCACGAGGACAACTCATGCATGTCCATCATCGATCTCACCAGCGATGTCCAGGCAACGGGCTCCGACGAGAAAGAGTAAGACATGGGAGACGGCGGCGCCTCGTGTCCCATATGGGCCAGTCTGTGTCCCCATGTCCTGGTCTACCTTGCTGGTGACCAGACGTGGGGAACAGAGAGAACAACAAGGACGATCGCCGGCTAAGATTTAAACTAGTTTTACATTGCATGAAATTATATGGATGTGATGATTTAAAATGAGGTACTCCTTGTGCAATGTAATATTCGTCTCTTTACCGGTCATTCTCTACAGACACACATAAACGTTTCGAGACCGGATTTTGCCAGGTCCGATTGTAGATGCTCTTGCTGCAGCCTGCGGAGGCGCAGAATATTTCAGACTATGATGAGTGCGGCCGCTTGAAGCCCAAATGGCATACTCGCCGAGTAGTAGGATGGGTGATGTCGCATGTGCCGGCCGCCTTCGTTTTCTTTTCGCATGTTTTTTTATGCTTCTTCTTTATTTTTATTCCACCTCGCCTCCTCGAGTTGCCGTCTAGTTCCCCTCGGGTCTCCTCCGCTCCCGGGGATCCTCGTCCCGCCGTCTCCCACCAAATCGCCTCGCCTCCAGATCTCCGCCCGTCGACGCGGAGGCCCCAGCCCGGCGCCATTCGTCCGGAACCGCCCCGCCCCGCCCCAGGCTCAGTCGGCCGGCGGTGATGCGGCGGGCAGCGGCGCTCCTCCTCCTGCTCGCCTTCTCGGCCGCCGCCGTCGCAGCAGCAGCAACCGAGGTGAAGGTCCCCTCCCTCCCTGCCCCCCTCCCTCGCTGAACCTCCAGAGAGTCGTCTGCCCGGTTGCCCCCGGCCGCACCCTGCGCTAGAGTTGGTGCGATCTGGGGAGCTCTGCTTCCCCGATGAGACGACGCAGAGAGCTTGATTTAAATTTCGTACTACATACCACTATTCACTCCCCTGTATTTAGCGTCTGAGATTCCGCGTTGCGTTGCCTCTGATGATATGAATTCCGCATCAGTAGCGCTGGATCAGATTGGGGTGCTGGTGAACTAAAATTTGTTGCCAAGCACTCCCATGCAAGCTTAATTTCAGACAGTTTAAAGCACTGCAGCAGTGATCTAGTAGTGGGGCACCTGCCATGCAAACTTAATTTCAGACAGCTACATCAATACATCAGCAATCAGATGACTAACATAGAAGGCGATGTTTTTCCTTTTTGTCTTTGATTGACACGTTTTCTTTTGAATTCAGGATAGTACCACTGGTGTCCTACCAGCAGGAGGAAGCAATGGTACCGCTATAACGGATCCAGGTGTTGGGAGGACAGGGCAGAATGGCGAGGCAGATCCTAACACGCAACAGAAAGTACACGGGGAGGGGGAGCTCAAGAACGTCATTACTGAGAACACTAACACGGATAATTCCGTCGAAGGAACTAGCACCGGGAAAGATGAGCCAGTACAGAAACCAAATGACAAAGATGGCAACACAACATCCTCGACCGACTTCTCGCAGGATCCACTGATCGGCGAATGTGATCCATCCCATAGATGTCTCATTGAAAAACAGAAGTTCATCGCCTGCTTGAAAGTTTCCGGAGGTGATTTTCTAGTCATTTGTTCTTCCTTACTCTCTGGTTGTGTGTAGTTGCTTACGATATTATATGCTTTGCCTCTACCTGCTAGATCAAACATTATTTCATTCCTTTTGAATGCTTGTGATGGTCTTATGGCAGCTAAACTGATGTTTTTTTCATTAAGTATCAATGTAGTATTCAAAAGTTGGAACATAAAACTGACAGGCTCATCCATGTTCGGAATCTGAAACTTGGTCAACCATGTCACTTAGATGTTTCCCACATCTCTGTTGTTGTTTGTCAACTAACGGTTGGATGTAATTGGCGCCATCAAGCAAAAAATTAGATATACCAAAGCACATGGTGCAATTTATGGTTGTCCTTGTGACATTAATAAGTTGCCAATTATAGTTTAGTTCTCTGTCAACGCTTAGCCAAAACTAGTGCTATCAATTGCTGCTACCATAATATTGGCACTGATGGAATTGGACGGTTGGCACAACTGACATGACATTAATAAGTTGTCAATCATAGTAAGTTTCTCTATCAGTGTGTAGCCAAAACTAGTGCTATCAGTTGACGATCTTGGTTTTGGTCATGATATACCCTGGCTACAGTTTTGGTCTAGGTGGGGCCACAAACAAAGACTAGCATACTTACAACTCAACTAGTGCTATATCAGATATAATTTATTTTTGCTGAAGTGCAAATGGAGTCCCTGTAGAACTTTGTGAGTGTTGCCTCAAGAACACCTACTATCCATTATTTCTTCTCGAATGGAATATTCGCCAAGATATTTCTTCCTGTGATCTCTCTGAAGTTTTTTTCATGTACTCATCTTAGTTCTTTCCAGCCCTTTCCACATTTTTGCACATAAGTGACCTGTTACAGTTTAAACCAGATTCGTCAGCTCTATCCCTTTTGATGGACAACAAAGGCACAAACCCACTTGATGTTAGCATAACGGCTCCTGATTATGTCATCTTAGCAGAAGATACAGTTCATGTTGAAGCAAACGGTCATAATGAGGTATGCTACTGTGCACGATAATTAATCTTTGAAGATATATTGTTGGTTTTTATGTCTTAATTGTTTCGTGTAAAATGTCTCAGTATTTTGCTTTTGCATGGAGTGTTCTGAAGAAAATGCCATTTCTTTTCCCTTTTGCTGTGAAAGTTTGTTCAACAAGCATACGAGTGTCCTATTGCACTTTCCATGCCCGTGAATGCAAAATTCAAAAAAATTGTCTGCTGTTACATGATTGATTACGGGTGTTATGTGATATATCATGTTTGCCTAATGTTTAATACACTATCTTTGCTCTTATCAACTTCAATACGGAAACTGGGCCCTTGGCATTCTGATTTTAGTGCTATCTGAATGTTATACTGATCTTCTCTTCTTCTGTCATTATTAATTCAGACGCAGGTGAGTGTTTCTGTCAGCGATACCGTGAATGACATGGCTATAGTTCTCAAAGTCGCAGAAGAAACCTGTAAAATCAATCTTGAGACCGCAGTCACAAGGAACACAGGCCGAGTGATACCAATGCGGCTTACTCCAACCTACATGCTGGTGCCCGTATTTGTTCTCCTTGGGCTGGCGGGACTATGTGTCAAACTCCGGAGGGCGCGGAAGCAAGATGGCGGGCCAGCATACCAGAAGCTCGACGCACCAGAGCTACCGGTCTCCATTGGGGGGAAGAAAGAAGCTGATCAGCCTGACCAGTGGGATGACAACTGGGGAGATGACTGGGACGACGAGGAGGCGCCGTCAACACCGTCGAACTCCATGCCCAACCTGTCGTCGAAAGGTCTGGCTTCGAGGAGGTCGACCAAGGATGGCTGGAAAGATTAGCCGCCGGTCGGATGTCTATATCAACGTCTATATTTTTCTCTCGTGTCTTTCTTGAAGAGTTTTTTTCTCGCTTAGCTTTTCGGATAGATTTCGCTGAGGAGACCACTAGAGAATGTAATACGCTGGTAACACTAAAGAAATATGAATGCTATTTTTTGCTAGTTTTATGTTACTGGTGGATGAATGCAGTATTTTAGTGGCACGGTTCTGTACTTGTTTATGCTCCCTCAGTCCCATAATACAAGTACGTTTTTGACACTACACTAGTGTAAAAAACATTCTTATATTACGGGACGGAGGGAGTAATACTATGTTTTTTAGTACATTCCTTTTTGCCCAACAAAAGAAACAAATTGTCCAATTAATATTGGATATGGATTATTTTCAAATAAACATATTTTTACTTACCTTTAACTATTTTATTACATAAAAAATCAACCTTAAGGTACTTATTAACTTTTACCACTTTTTTTACATCGAACGTTAGTGCATAAATAAAATGAGATGGTTAATAGACTATATGCCTCTTAACCTAGGCATCATACATGTTTGTATTTTTTGGGGAATTTCTAAAGATAGTTACAGTTACAGATAAGTAAACATGATTATTTTTTAAAACTCCATTCTACAATTATTTGGACAAATTATTCTTTTTTGTTAAAGACAAAACAAAAAAATACTTATGTGGACACCCAGACTGCATCAATACTTTACTGCGATGCACTGGAGAAAAAAAAATTGAGGCTGAGTGTGGACCCTATGCTACTGCCATTGACGTCGCCGTGTACCGGTCCGAGGATCAGATTGTGCAAAACTTTCAAATAGGGATCCAATCGTGCCAAACTTCGTTCAAAAGGTTAAAACATTTTTTTGTTTTTGAGACAAAAAAGGTTTAAACAGTTTTTTTTTAGAAAAAAGGTTAAAACAGTTATTTCGGCCTCTTTGGAGGTACGGGCTGCACCTGCCGTCTCATGGGCCGAAGTGGGCCCCCAAATGGTCCATCGAGTGAAAGAAAACTGGGCATTAGGTCGACCGTCCCTTGACCCGAGCTGTCCAAAACTGGTAGTATTCCCATGGCTGGTCTCGGCGGCGCCGCTCTCCAGCTGCACGCGGCCGCGGCCGTGCTTCGCACGGCGGCGGCCGCCGGCAAGCTGTCTGCGGGCAAGGCAGTCCACGCGCATATGCTGAGAGCGTCCCATTTCCACGTCGTCCTGCACAACCACCTCATCGCCTTCTACGCCAAGTGCGGCTGCCTCGGCCTTGCCCGCCGGGTGTTCGACGCAATGCCCTCCCGCAACCCGGTCTCCGGGAGCCTCCTCATGTCCGGCTACGCCTCCTCCGGGCGCCACGGGGACGCGCTCGCGCTGCTCAGGGCGGCCGACTTCGACCTCAACGAGTACGTTCTGTCCACCGCCCTGTCGGCCACGGCCCAGGTCCGGAGCTACGACATGGGGAGGCAGTGCCATGGGCATGCCGTCAAGTCTGGGCTGGCGGAGCACCACTATGTCTGCAACGCGTTGCTGCACATGTACTGCCAGTGTGCTCAAGTGGAGGATGCGGTCAAGGTGTTTGAGAGTGTGTCTGGTTTCGACGCGTTCGCGTTCAACTCGATGATCAATGGGTTTCTTGACAAGGGCAAGTTTGATGGTTCGGTCAGGGTTGTGAGAAGCATGGTCGGAGAGGTTGAGCAATGGGACCATGTGTCGTATGTCGCAGTTCTTGGGCATTGTGCTAGCACCAAAGAGCTGCTGCTTGGTTGTCAAGTGCATGCCCAGGCGTTGAAGAAGAGGCTCGAGCTGAATGTGTATGTGGGCAGCGCTCTGGTTGATATGTACGGGAAGTGTGAGTGCGCCTCTGATGCTCATTCTGCGTTCGAGGTTTTGCCAGAAAAGAATGTTGTTTCTTGGACAGCTGTTATGACTGCTTATACCCAAAATGAGCTGTTTGAAGAGGCATTGCAGTTGTTCTTAGATTTGGAAATGGAAGGAATTCGGCCAAATGAGTTCACTTATGCCGTGGCTCTCAACAGTTGTGCTGGTCTTGCAGCCTTGAAAAATGGCAATGCACTTAGTGCCTCTGCTGTGAAAACTGGGCATTGGGGTGCTCTGTCTGTCTGTAATGCCCTCATTAATATGTATGCAAAAAGTGGCAGCATTAGTGATGCATGGAGAGTCTTCCTTTCTATGCCATGTCGCGACGTGGTCTCGTGGAATTCGATCATAATAGGCTATGCTCATCATGGCCTTGCGAGAGAAGCCATGCGTGTATTTCATGATATGTTGTCTGCTGAAGAAGCCCCATCCTATGTGACCTTTGTTGGGGTGCTGTCAGCTTGTGCACAGTTGGGTCTTGTCGATGAAGGATTGTACTACTTGAACGTTATGATGAAGGAAATGGGTATGAAACCTGGAAGAGAACATTACACTTGCATGGTTGGTCTGCTGTGCAGAGCTGGACGGCTAGATGAGGCGGAACAGTTCATATTGAGCAATTGTATTGGCACTGACGTTGTTGCGTGGAAATCGCTTTTAGGTTCTTGCCAGGTATATGAAAACTATGGCCTGGGTCATCGAGTAGCTGAGCAAATCCTTGAGTTGAAGCCCAATGATGTAGGAACGTATGTTTTGCTTTCTAACATGTATGCAAAAGCAAACCGATGGGATGGCGTCGTGAAGGTCCGGAAGCTGATGAGAGAGAGGGGTGTTAGGAAAGAGCCTGGTGTTAGTTGGATTCAGGTAGGAAGTGAGGTCCAGGTTTTCACATCTGACGACAAGAATCACCAATGGATAAACCAGATCACCATAAAGCTCAAAGAGCTGATAGACCAGATCAAAGTGATCGGATATGCTCCGAATTTTGCGGTTGTCCTACATGATGTTGAGGATGAACAAAAGGAAGAGCATCTTATGTATCACAGTGAGAAAATGGCCCTTGCGTTTGGCCTTATCCACAGCCCCGAAGGAGCAACTATCCGCATAATGAAAAATCTCAGGATATGCGACGATTGCCATGTTGCTATCAAACTCATCTCTCGTGTGACAAGAAGAAGAATAGTTGTGAGGGATACTGTTCGGTTTCATTGTATAGAGGATGGAGTATGCTCATGTGATGACTATTGGTGATCCACACCTTTGTTGTCAGAAGCTCCAGAGCATATGTGTTGTTATGGACATCAACATGGTATGTCATCTTATTTTCTAGAGCCAAGGTTAGAATCTGTAAATATTATAAGGAATTTTGTAACTGAAAAAGTCAATTTGCTTGACCGAATAGAGACGGAAACACATCAGGAATTCGCCTGTAAAATGTGTGAATGTTACCACTGCAACAATGTCTCTGTTCACTATCTTTGATCATGTAGTTGATCAGATATATTCCCTCTGTAAAGAAATATAGGATCATTTAGATCACTAAAGTAGTGATCTAAACGATCTTATATTTCTTTGCACTATATATTTATAACGTTTAGTTTTACATACATACACCTATAATGTTCTACAATTAGCATTTTTTCCTACACACTGGAAATTAACTGGATGATGAACTTTGTCAATAGATGTGTGTGGCTATATGTCTATCTCTACAGAATTTGTAGAGCTGTTCATTTTGATCTGGAAAAGTTAACTTGTTTTTTTGCAAATAATGTTTTTCCTTAACTTGCCAATAGCATTTGTATTGCTCATCATTTGGATCAGTAATCTAAAAAGTTGGCGACAGCAGCTCATTTGTTGCTTGTTGCATGATGCTCCAGGTGAGTTGTGTTTACTACTGGCAGAAGTTGTCGCCTAGGTTCAAGTAAAAAAAAACACCACAAGGATATCTGCTCAAGCATACACAGCGCACGGGTTATTGATTCTGCATGTTGTTTTTCAACAGAAACAACCTCTTTTCTCTCTGGAGGTTTTGTAGCAAGCATGGTTTTTCTCTTCCTCCGCACGAGTTGTGATGTTCTTCAACTTTGCGTCCTGAGCAGAGTTCTTGGTGCTGCCCGTCGCCCTGCTCCCATCTTGCAGCAGATCCCCTTGCTTGCTGTCGGTGTCGCTCAAGCCTACGTTCCCGCGGTCGATCATCCCAGGTTTGCTGCTTTTCCCTTTGCTCTTTGCAACTTCATTTCTTCGTTGCTCCTTTTGTCTGAACTGCTGTGATGTTCCTTCTTTCAGGTCTCCCCCATATGTCCAGTGGGAATAATTTTTATACATCACATTTACAGTGACGCATAGGAGTACCTGGAATTAACATAACAGGTCTTTGACTTTCCTGATTCTTGAGAAGTTTTTTACATCACATTTACAGTGGGTACTCTTTTTACTACAAAAAAAATCGGTTAAATCCTTTGGCCGAGCGGGTTGTAAAAATGTTATTAGAAGTGAGGATGTAGAGAGAAGAGAAAATGCTCCTCCACTATGAATCGTGTAGAAATGGAGATTCTGAGATTCGAATGGAATGTAAATTGATCCTAGCTCAAAGTTTCCGCATCACAAATTTTCTTGCAAAAATCCAACAAGACATGCATTTTGTTACAAAAATTCTCAATTATAAGTACATGTCATCTTCAATTCAGTACAATTGCTTCAAAACTGTAGATAAGGTGGGCACGGCACGGGGCAACCATGTATGTATGTGACGTTCCTGAAAAGTTAGCCACACCACACCACTACTCCGCACGCGCTTCGGCGTGGCCGACTATAATGTCTGTACCAAGATCGGCGGTCGATGTCCGGATCGTGTCCCGGCGCATGACACGGCCGTCGCTGCCGCCGGAGCAGAGGCCTGAGCCTGAGCCGGAGAGCATCCGCCTGACGCCATGGGACCTTCGGATGATCACTTGGAGTACATCCAGGGCGTCCTGCTGCCCAGCGCTACCGCCGCCGGAGGAGTCGTGGAGCGCGTAGCGTCGTCCTTGGCGCGCGCTCTAGGACGCTTCTACCCCTTCGTCAGCCGCCTCGCCACGACGTCGCCTGAGCCTCGGAGCCTCGCCATCTCGCTCCGCTGCAGCGGCGAAGGCGCCGAGTTGGTCCACGCAGTGGCGCCCGGCGTCACCGCCGCGGACGTCGCCGCCTCGCTCTACATCCCGTGCGTGGTCTGGTCCTTCTTCCCGCTCGACGGGCTTAGCTCTACATCCCGGTGCTGGCCGCGCAGGTCACTGAGCTCGCCGACGGCGTCTTCGTCGCCATGTCGCTCAACCACGGCGTCGCCGACGGAACCACCTTCTGGCAGTTCTTCAACACCTGGTCCGAGCTAAGCCGCCGGAGTGTCGGTGGCTCCTCTGATGATGCTGTAGTAATCTCCGCGGCGTCGCCGGTTTTCGACAGGCAGTGGTTCCTGGACAGCTGCCCCGTCCCCGTCCCCATCCGTCTGCCTTTCGTCGCGGTGGAGGACATGGTCGGCAAGCGCGTACCTCAGTTCCCGCCGGTGCATGAGTGCTTTCTCCATTTCCCGGCGGAGAGAGTAAAGGAGCTCAAGGCGAAGGCGAACGTTGAGATGGCCGGCTCCGCCACCACCACAATCTCCTCGCTGCAGGCCCTGCTCGCGCCGGAGCAGCAGATGACGTACTACCTCCTCGTCGGATGCCGTGGCCGCGTCGACGACATACACGCGTCGTACGCGGGCAACGCCGTGGTGGCGCACGCGAGCACGGCATCGCCCGCCGGCGAGATCCTCGGCAGGGGGCTGGGCTGGGCGGCGTGGCTCCTTAACAGGGCCGTGGCGTCGTTCGGGGAGGCGAGCGCGAGGGAGAAGCTCGCGCGCTGGCCCCTGGAGCCCAGCTTCTCGTCCCTGCCCGCTCTGGTGGCGACCGCGCACACCATGGTGCTGACGGGGAGCTCGCCGAGGTTCGACGTGTACGGGAACGACTTCGGCTGGGGCTCGCCGGTGGCCGTCCGCAGCGGCCCGGCCAACAAGGTGGACGGGAAGGCGACGGTGTACGAGGGGCAAGGCGGCCAAGGGAGCATGGCGCTGGAGGTGTGCCTCGCCCCGGAGGCGCTCGCGAGGCTGGTCGCCGACGAGGTGTTCATGAGCGCGGTGGCCGCCACCACAGGTTAATTAGCCGCCGTGCCGTACGTACGTGTGGGTCTCCGCTTGGGCATGCTCGTGCGTGCGGTCGGCGGTGCACATGACAAATTCACCTGGATCGTCCACGGGAACAAGGTATATATATTTGGCGATCGAGATGAAGTGCATGCTCGTGCCTGACGGCCGGCCGGCTGTGTACCTTTAAATGCCACCGTTATGGAACTGTTGTTAATAAGTGACAAGGCAGTCCTTGGGGAGTATGAAGACCCCATTCTACGGCTACTGATGATAAACTTACTCATGGTCCAATCATGGTGTGTGGGATGCATCGACCAAATCTCTGTGAACTTTTTGCTCTGAATTTTGTCAACATTTTTACAAATATCATGAACTGTTTTCAAATTCGATGAACTTTTTTCGGATTTGATGAACTTTTTTCAAAAGCGATAATTTGTCCAAAATTGATGAAATGTTTTCACCTTTTTCAAAAATCATTGAACATTTTTTAATATGTGAACTTTTTTGCAAAGTTGATAATTTTTTTTCAAATTGGTTGAACTCTTTTCAAATCAATGAATGTTTTTTTCAAATTCATGAACTTTTTTTAAGTTTGTGAACTTTATTCTGCAAAATCCGTGACATTTTTTGGATCCCCAAAGTTTTTAGATTTTTTTTTTCAATTCATAAGTTCGGTCTATCCAACTCCATTGTTCTGATAATAATGTGTTCTCATTATTGATAGCATCCTAACGATGTTCATGATCAGTAAAAAGAAATCATCATCAATAATGAGCTAGTCTTATAGGCGTGACTGGGATCATATTGGCGTTTATGTTTCTATACATGCAATTGAGTTTTATCCGAATCACATTTTCAAGAATCAATGCAATTATAGCACATAACTATAAACTTAGTTATAAAATGAAAATATAATAATGAACTTATTATTTCCTCTAAGGCATATTTTCAACAGTCGGTGCTTTCGCAATGGCGACAATGTGGCAACAGCTGAGTTGTGCCGGTGCTTCTAAGGCGTCAATGGTGTTGCAATTATAGTGGCGGGCGTGGTGCTAGGTGCACGAGCTGGTGGTATTTGGCCTTTTCGCGTGGACGGCGGTTCACGTGAAGGGCGGGAAGGAAGCGGAACGTACACTATCACATTTACAATTTACTCTCATGTTTTGGTCAGGCTACGTCACGACAGTCAGGGGTGGAGCCAGAATTTTTTGCCAATGGGTTTACCGAGGATTGGCGGAGCTTGCTATAAAATCCAGTGGAAGCTTGCCCCAAAAAGAATCCTTCACAAATCGATCAAGGTTGGAGGCCAATGCCCCCCCCCCCTACCCTTGTTTGTACAATTTCATGATATCTCGTAAATTATAACACTCAAAAAGCAAAATAAGGAACCGAAATATCATACCACATGTAATATAGCAACATAGAACTACAAGGTGAATAAATGAGGGACTGGCTGCCGGACAGTCGCCTGATTTTAGGATTGGGGTTGGTCGATTTCTATCCAATCGACTGAACCAAAATGATGGTCAGTCAATTCAATACTATAAGCCTTTTTTAGGATTGGCGTTGGTCGATTTCTATACAATTTAAGCCTTTTTATCACACAAACCCAACAAAAACAGAAATAATAAGAAAAATATAAAAGTTCTAATGCAGAATGAATTACTTAAATAAAGAAAAAACTAAAAACTAAAATGAAGTGTTTTCTAGAAAGATGTTTTTCTAAAAACCAATGGATTAGTGAGATCGGTATTATCCTTACAAAAGAAAAGAAAATCGACCAACAAAAGTAATAGATTAGTGAGATGAGTATTATCCTTACAAAAGAAAAGAAAATGAAAACTAAAACAAAATTAAAAATGAATAAAAATAAAAAATAAATGAAGTTTTCTATGTAAGAATGAATTCGTAACATTGGTATTACCCTTTTAAAAGAAAATAAAATAAAAACTAAAACAAAATCAAAATAATTAAGTTTTCTGAGAAATAATGAAACCTTTTAAGAAGAAAGAAAATGAAAATAAAAAACTTATCAAAACTTGCACACAACTTGCACCTTTTTAAATATACAAAGAATAAGCATGTAATAATGCAACTTTCACGAGCAGCGATATGGCTCATATACTATTATATAGTAGTATTATCATAGCCGTTGGTTGGCACAGATCAGGCAGATAGGGCGCATTAAATGAACTCGAGCGATGGCGGCAGAAAATGGAGGAAACGAGGTGGGGCCGTCGTATGGGTTGCAGGTACGGTAGGAATACGCTGTGTGGGATGCACGCTCGGTTGCCGGGAGCTGACGGACATGGTCCCAGCGGCCCTTGTTTGAAGTTCTATCCTGGACCATGGTCCAGAATTTTCCGTCCAAATTAAAAACATCGCTGGAAGCATAATAAAAACAAGAGACTCAGGGGTGTGTGCGTACGTGCGGCCTGTGCTCATGCTCCCCCCGGGGCGTGTTGGGGGAAATTTTTTTTAAAAGAAGAAAATGCCACCGCGTTGCATCTGGAGAGATCTGGGAGCCCTGTGCTAAATCTAGAGCGATGGGAAAAAATGATCTGGAGAGATCTGGGGGCAGTGAAGCTATGTTATCTGTTCCTGTGACGAGCCAGGTTTGATTGTTGCTTCGAGAAAAAATTACTAGTCCACTGAGTAACGGACGGAAGGAGGGGAGGCAGGCAACCGTGGGCGGCGGCGGGTGACGNAAAATGAAGTGTTTTCTAAAAAGTAATGGATTAGTGAGATCAGCATTATCCTTTCAAAAGAAAAGAATGAAAACTAAAACAAACAAAAAATAAATAAAAAATAAATGAAGTTTTCTATGTAAGAATGAATTCGTGGCATTGGTATTACCCTTTCAGAAGAAAATAAAATAAATAACAAAGTCAAAATCAAAACAATTAAGTTTTCTAAGAAAGAATGAAACCCTTTAAGAAGAAAGAATATGAAAAACCTTTCGAAACTTGCACACAACTTCATTGAAATTGCACCTTTTCAAATATGCAAAGAATAAGCATATAATAGTGCAACTTTCACATTCTACTATAATTTACACACATATTATTTAGTAATTTCATTTATATTTACACACAAAAATAAATCTAAAACAAACAATAAAAAAATTGCACAAAATGTACACACAAATTGCACCTTTTTCAAGTATGCAAGAATTAGGATACAATAGTGAAACTTTCGCAAAATAGTTTTTATAGGAGGAATGAACTGGTGGCATTCTTATTAACTTAAAAAGAATAAAAAACTAACCAAAAAATGAATTAGTGACATTGGTATTGCCCTTTAGAAAAACTTGCACACCAGTTTGCACTAAAATTGCATATTATGCAGTTTGCATAGAATAGTTAGTTGTTTTTGTACTGTAGCACATTATCATATAATTGTATATTTTTTAACATATTGCATAGTATTTATGTGTATACATTTACACTCATTTATCATCGCAAAAATACCCACAAAAGAAAAAGAAAAACCAACTAACAAAAAAAAGAAAAGCAAAAACACATAAAAACAGAAATATCATAAAACAAACAAAGGAAGAGATGAGGGCTGGATCGCGCAGTTAATGGGCTTCAGCCCAGTAGCAAATCTCTGACCCAAATATAGGTTCAGATCACCTAAAAAAAGGTTCAGTCAAAAAGGACAAGCCCAACACAACAAACTGCAGACGACCGAAAAAAAATGCAGCACCAATCTCAGAGCAGAAACCAATGGTTAGAAAATTGACTGACCCAAATTTAAAATTCAGGCAACTTACGAGTAGCTAATGTGAATAAATACCGGTTGAATGAAAAAAAAATGTAAAACCGCATTTCACATGTTTCAAACAAAGCAGTCAAACGAACAACTTTGTTGTTTTCATGGGCAGCTTGATTACGTCTTCCAGAAAAAAGAAAAAAAATGGCATGTTGATTTCTTCAGTTATAAATAGGTACAATTAAACGGAACATCCCTCCATGAACATAGACGGCGCTGCAAGTGGAGGCGAGGCGCGCAACTCTGACCACCATGCTCCAGTTTGGGTCTACTGCAGCATTCGGCGTTTGGCAAGCAAAGGCGAGCCGCGCAACACAACTCCGAGCATCATGCTCCTACTCCAATGTTTCTGCAACACCGGCTATGTTGCATGGAGCGAACGACAATCATGTTGGGAGGTGATGTGAAGTTCCTCTCCGGAATGGGGATTTTCTTCACAATGTATTCACAGATGACATCAATGTTGTACTTGAGCTGGGCAGATATTGGCACCACAGGAGCACCTTCAGCTTTGGTGCCCTACATACACAAATGGGAGTAAAGATGAAACGGTAAAGGCAAGACATGTATTATAAGTTTATAACACAAGAACTGGCCAACAGTACTGACCTGAATAAATTTTTGGATTGCTTCATGCTGGTCTATTGCTGCACTCTCCTGGATAACATCAACCTTATTCTGCAGAATTATGAGGTGTTTGAGACCCGCAAGAGCCGCCAGATGCTCGGATGTCTGTGGTTGAGGGCAGCTCTCATTTGCTGCTATCAAAAGCAAGGCTCCATCCATGATAGTTGCTCCATTAAGCATTGTGGCCATGAGAATGTCGTGACCCTGTTCAAAGGGATGGAGAAACTTTATGATCATAAATACATACTTGACAGCAAACTAGCTGCTCGACAATGTTGCTAATCACCGGGTAGGACAATCCGACAATGTTAGTGTACTAGAACTGTACAAGAGAACATTCATAACAGTAACAGGGTAAGGGAGGCTTCAACATACCGGACAATCAACAAAGGAAACATGTCTCAGAAGCTTCATCCTAGTGTTTTCAAACCCAGGGACATCACAGACAGGAGAATCTTCTTTTCCGCTTCCATAAGCCCTTTACATGATTGAAAAGTAGTCAAATACTAGTGTACAAGAGCTTAAAAAACAGAGCAGTACTCGTACGCTATTTAATATCTGGAGATCAAATTTGATACTCCAATCATGAGTATACTACCATATATTCAGTAGAAAATAATCATATGCACAGACATGTCATAGGTTCAATAATATATATGAGTATAGAACAGTGCCCCTGAAATTCTTTGCTTTAAACTGTAAACAGGGTGAAAGTAATAAAATCTAGAGTAATGTAATGTAAAAAGGTAACACCATGATTTTTGGCACACGATTTGAAATTCAACATACTTGTAGCACATCGGTCGTGGACATCTGTCGTCCTCGCATTTATAGATTTTCGCATTAGCATAACCCAACTTGATAGTGATGTTACGTTCGAGCTCATTCTTGAAGCGAACAGTCTACAAAACAAAATAAAGGCATTCGTTAGAATATTATACAAAATAAACTACGGGTGGAAGCACACATCAAAAGCCATCAAAATGAGTTCCCACCAGATCAGGTCAAACTTTTGTGAATCAGGTTTAAAGACATCTGCAATGTATTCCTAGCATAAATAAAGTATATGTGTAGTTTACTTGTTCATATACCAAAAAATAATATATGTGTGGCACAACTAAGTGAGTAATAGGACAAACTCACAAGCAGTCACTGATAACTGTGATATATATACTTGTCACTTGTCAGGGATATACAGAATTCAGATTAAGAACTTGGAAAGAAAATGTTGCAAACATAACGAGTGATGGTATATACCTGAACTCCGGTTATAGCTTTCACAACAGTAGACTTCCCGTGGGCCACATGACCAACTGTACCTGGGGGTTAACATGAAAGTGGTGATCTGATAAGTAACAAGTACTCCCTCTGTTCCAAATTACTCGTCGTGGTTTTAGTTCAAACTAAAACCACGACGAGTAATTTGGAACGGAGGGAGTAGTGAAGATCAAAACGCTGCCAAAAAGAAAAGGATGGTGGTGTCGGTCGGTACCAATGTTGATGGTGGCTTGGCGTGAGATAACCTCAGGTGACAACGGGTGAAGCTTTGTGACATCAAGCTTACTTAGGTCCTGCTCCATTAATCCTCCAGCCGCCATGTTTTTTGAAACTGAAAAAAAAAAGTATGGTAAAAATGATTAGTATGAGCTTGCACCGTGTACTCCTGACCACTAATTTCAGAGCAATTGCAGGGAGACAGAGCATGAGCTCTTGTCTCGGCCTAAGCCAGCGGAGAGATTTCGAGTTCCGACGTAACCGGCGGCCACAGCGTGCAAGGATGGATAGGACCTAGAGGCAATAACTCGCCTTGAGTAGGGAGGAGGATCACCAAGCTGGGTGCGCCGCGACGATCAGGGTCGCCGCGCGCGTGGGTCTGCTGCGGGCCGAGGGGACGGGCGGGGAGCGCGCGCAGCAGCCCGCCGGAGACGGGGATGTCGCTATCGCCGGTGGTGGTGGAGACGGAGGTTGGAGCAAGAGCGATCAGCGTCAGGGAAAGATGGCGAGCGACCGTGGTGGCTTTGTCTGCGGTATTTAATTCAATCAACTTTTTTTTTGAGGGGTCTTTCTGCGACTAGGAAAATTTACCGGAGCTGGTATGTACCGGTGTTGCATCCTCCGTTCGTTAGTTTCATCAAGATCTGTGTGGTCTCTTAGGTATAAGTGAGTAATCTCAGCAGCAACTTTATACAATGGAAATACATGTGGGACCTTTGCATGCTATTGTCAGCTTTTGTCAGGAGACAGAGAAAATATTAAGAGAAGGCTGGTTGCATGCATGTTAAAATATTCTCTCTCTCTCCATCAAAAGACTTCCATTTAATTTCATTGTGAAATTTTGAATGATAGATATCTTTTGAATGAAAATTTCAATTTTGAATATTTTTATATATTTGAATTCATAGCGAGAAGACCTTGAAAATAAGATCAATTATGGATACATTTGAACTAGTTTCAATTGCGCTGATTTCAAAAAACATATTCCACTCAAATTGAAAACAAATTTCACTCGTCTCCAAAAATCATTTCAGTCAATTCAAAATAACAGTTCACTCATTTAAAATATACGAGCTCACACATTTCAATTGATAGATTTCATGCATTTTTTAAAACATATTTCACCCATATCTTTAAGCTGTTTCCACTCCTTCCAAAAACTGACTTACTTGTTTCATTGATATTCACTATTTAAAAACACACATGTTTAAAAACTGATTTCACACATTTTAAGAACATAATTTCACTCATTTAAAAATATAATTTCACTTAAAAACTAACTTCACTCGCTTCATTCATTTATGAATATAATTTCACTCATTACAAAAACTTCTTTCAGTCATTAAGAGACCGATTTACTCATTTTGCAAGAAAAATTATTTCAATCATTTGAAAATTTTGATACCAATAATTTCAAAACTCGATTTCAATTATTTCTAAGAAGCATCCGCTTCATTAAACATATTTCACTCACCATAAAAAGTTTCGTAATAACCCAAATTTAGATTGTTTCAAATAACTAGTTTAAAGATTCTAAATAACAAGGTTCACGTATTTTGAAAAATTCAATAATTCACTAGTTTGAAAAAACACATTTCACTGATTTGGAAAACAGATTCAATCTTTAAAAACAAAATCTCTAACACTAATTTCACTTCGTATTTATGAAATATCTTGAAACATATTTCAATCATCACAAAAATCAGTTTCAAACATTGAAATAGAAAGTTTCAAGGGACAATGGATATATTTTAAAAAAAAATCAAGTATCTCATTTCTCACATGCACTAATTTCAGAAAACGCATTTCACTCACTCAATTAAAATACTATATTCAACTTGCTTCAAAAAACTGATTACCCTAATTACAAAAGATAGATTTCGCTCATTTAACTTGTTTCGGAGAAACACATTATAGACACTAAATTGAAATAACAATTTCACTTGTTTCGAGATCAATTTTGGAAAAATTTGAACTAGTTTTAATTTCACTGATTTCAAAAAACGGATTTCACTCAATTCGAAACATATATTTCACTTATATAAAAAGATCGCTAATTTCAAATGATTTCACTCATTTTAGATAATGGATTTCACTAATTTCAAAAGATTTCACTCATTTCAAAAATAGTTCTCAGTCATTTGACATTTCAATGATTTGTTATCTTTCCATTACATTCAAAATCCAATTTCACTCAGTTCCAAAAAATGATTTCCCTAAAATTTAAATAAGTTGAATGAAATAACTTTCACATGTCGACAAATGTAAGTTTCACATTTTGTAAATAACCAATTTGACATCTTTTCACACACCGGAATAACATACTTTCACACTCAGTTCCACTCATTTGAAAAAACATATTTCACTCAAATTTTAGCAAGATTTCACTTATTTGAAACAACCAATTTCACTTATTTCAAATGATTTCACTCATTTCAAAAAAAAAATATTTCACTAATTTCAATGAAAAGTTACATTATAGTTACACAAAAATATATTCAATTTCACTATGTTCAAAAAATGATTTCCCTAAAATTCAAATAAGTTTGAAATATGTTTCATAAGTTAAAAAAAATACCGTTTCATATATTTGAAATATTTAATTCACGCATTGAAACAATCAAATTCACATGTTTGAAAGAACACGTTTCACATATTTTCACTCATTTCGAATAATAGATTCCGGTTTAAAATATATAAAATGTTTCAAAAATGAAAACACAAGTTCAAATATATAAAATGTTTCAAAAACGGAATTACGTTTTAAAAAATATAAACGATTGGAAATGTAAAAGAGAAAATAATAACCATGGATTTGCGGGATGGGAGATTTGGATGATGGATTAGAAAAAATCGATTTCACACAATGAATCATTCAATTTCATAGTTTTGAAAATTGAAAAATTGAAATGAGTGAAATTTATATTTTGATATGATTGAAATAGTAAAAATTAAAGTAGTTTAAATATATTCAAAATTGGTCTTATTCTAAAGATTTTATGTTCAGGAATTTGAATATATGAAAAAATAAATCATAGAGCATAACTGTAAAAAATACTGGCCATCCAAATATGTAAACAAAAATAAAATGCATGGATTTGTTTGGAAGAGGGAGAGGGGAGAGACATTGCATGCGTACGTACTTCCCACTGCAAAAAGTACTGGCATGGACACTATTCATCTGACATTGATTTGACTATATACAAAACATTAGCTGCCACAAATACACTCTTATACATTGGATGTTGGCCACCATAGCACGAATCACGAGCAAAATGACTGGTCGATGCTTCACCGGTAACTACCTGAACCGGTAAAAGAGACTTTGCGGGTCTTTCTGATTCAATCAACTGGGAGGGGAGTGTTCCATGCCGCGCCGAGCACTTTATAGGTCCAGGTCTTTCTGAGTGTTCCATGTCTTTCTGAGTATGTGCTCGCTGACAGAACTATTCTCCTCCATCTTACAACTGTAGAACTTGTCGGAGACTTCATATCTCTCGACCCGGGCATGAGTTTGGAAAACCATTTTCAGCTCTTGGAACATCTCATATGCTCCGTGCTGCTCGAAACATTTTTGAAGCCCCGGTTCAAAGCTGTAAAGCATGCCGCACTGAACCAGGGAGTAATCATCAACACGCGACTGCCAAGCGTTCATAACGTCTTGGTTCGCTGGGACGGGTGCTTCACCTAGCGGTGCTTCTAGTACATATGCTTTCTTGGCAGCTATGAGGATGATCCTCAAGTTCTGGACCCAGTCCGTATAGTTGCTACCATCGTCTTTCAGCTTGGTTTTCTCTAGGAACGCGTTGAAGTTGAGGTTGACGTGAGCGTGGGCCATTTGATCTACAAGACATTTTGCAAAAGTTTTAGACTAACTTCATGATAATTAAGTTCATCTAATCAAATTATTTAATGAACTCCCACTTAGATAGACATCCCTCTAGTCATCTAAGTGATACATGATCCGAGTCAACTAGGCCGTGTCCGATCATTACGTGAGACGGACTAGTCATCATCGGTGAACATCTTCATGTTGATCGTATCTTCTATACGACTCATGTTCGACCTTTCGGTCTCGTGTGTTCCGAGACCATGTCTGTACATCCTAGGCTCGTCAAGTCAACCTAAGTGTTTTGCTTGTGTAAATCTGGCTTACACCCGTTGTATGTGAACGTTAGAATCTATCACACCCGATCATCACGTGGTGCTTCAAAACAACGAGCTTTCGCAACGGCGCATAGTTAGGGGGACTACTTTCTTGAAATTATTATGAGGGATCATCTTATTTACTACCGTCGTTCTAAGCAAATAAGATGCAAAAACATGATAAACATCGCATGCAATCAAATAGTGACATGATATGGCCAATATCATTTTTCTCCTTTTGATCTCCATCTTCGGGGCGCCATGATCATCATCGTCACCGGCACGACACCATGATCTCCATCATCATGATCTCCATCATCGTGTCTCCATGAAGTTGTCTCGCCAACTATTACTTCTACTACTATGGCTAATGGTTTAGCAATGAAGTAAAGTAATTACATGGCGTTATTCAGTGACACGCAGGTCATACGATAAATAAAGACAACTCATATGGCTCCTGCCGGTTGTCATACTCATCGACATGCAAGTCGTGATTCCTATTACAAGAACATGATCAATCTCATACATCACATATATTTCATTCATCACATCCTTTTTGGCCATATCACATCACAAGGCATATGCTGCAAAAACAAGTTAGACGACCTCTAATTGTTGTTGCATGTTTTTACGTGGCTGCTATAGGGTTCTAGCAAGAACGTTTCTTACCTACGCCAAAACCACAACGTGATATGCCAATTTATATTTACCCTTCATAAGGACCATTTTCATCGAATCCGATCTGACTAAAGTGGGAGAGACAGACACCCGCTAGCCACCTTATGCAACTAGTGTTGGGGAACGTTGCAGAAAATTAAAATTTTTCCTACGGTTTCACCAAGATCCATCTATGAGTTCATCTAAGCAACGAGTCAAGGGAGTGAGTTTGCATCTACATACCACTTGTAGATCGCGTGCGGAAGCTTTCAAGGGGATGGTGATGATGGAGTCGTACTCGGACCACCGATGACCAAGTGCTGAACGGACAACACATCCGCGTTCAACACACGTACGGTACGGGCAACGTCTCCTCCGTCTTGATCCAGCAAGGAGGAAGGAGAGGTTGAGGAAGATGGCTCCAATAGCAGCACGACGGCGTGATGATGATGGAGTGACAGTTCTCCGGCAGGGCTTCGCCAAGCGCACGCGGAGGAGGAGAGGTGTTGGGGAGGGGAGGGGCTGCGCCTTCAAGTTGTGTATGCAGACCTCCCCTCACCCCTCTATTTATAGGGGAAGGGAGGAGGGGGGCCGGCCCCCTCTAGATGCATCTAGAAG
>LR880966.1:765368301-765378331 GCA_904067115.1 Aegilops sharonensis | reverse complement strand
CTCTAGATGCATCTAGAAGGGGGGGGGGGGGCGGCGGCCAAGGGGAGGGGGGCTTGCCCCCCAAGCAAGGGGGCGCCCCCCTTAGGGTTCCCCCCTCAACCCTAGGCGCATGGGCCCAAGGGGAGGGGTGCGCCCAGCCCACCAGGGGCAGGCTGCCTCCCACGCAGCCCAAGTGGCCCCCCGGGAGGGGTGGCCCCTCCCGGTGGTCCTCCGGAACCTTTCCGGTGGCCCCTCCACAATACCGATATGACCCGAAACTTTTCCGGTGTCCGTTTGACAACTTCCCATATATAAATCTTTACCTCCGGACCATTCCGGAACTCCTCGTGACGTCCAGGATCTCATCCGGGACTCCGAACAACATTCGGTAATCACATACAAGTCTTCCTAATAACCCTAGCGTCACCAAACCTTAAGTGTGTAGACCCTACGGGTTCGGGAGACATGCAGACATGACCGAGACGCTCTCAGGTCAATAACCAACAGCGGGATCTGGATACCCATGTTGGCTCCCACATGCTCCTCGATGATGTCATCGGATGAACCATGATGTCGAGGATTCAAGCAACCCCGTATACTATTCCCTTTGTCAGACGGTATGTTACTTGCCCGAGACTCGATCGTTGGTATCCCAATACCTCGTTCAGTCTCGTTACCGGCAAGTCACTTTACTCGTACCGTAATGCATGATCCCGTGACCAGACACTTGATCACTTTGAGCTCATTATGATGATGCACTACCGAGTGGGCCCAGTGATACCTCTCCGTCGCACGAAGTGACAAATCCCTGTCTCGATCCGTGTCAACCCAACAGACACTTTCGGAGATACCGGTAGTGCACCTTTATAGTCACCCAGTTACGTTGTGACGTTTGGTACACCCAAAGCACTCCTACGGTATCCGGGAGTTACACGATCTCATGGTCTAAGGAAGAGATACTTGACATTGGAAAAGCTCTAGCAAAACGAACTACACGATCTTTGTGCTATGCTTAGGATTGGGTCTTGTCCACCACGTCATTCTCCTAATGACGTGACCCCGTTGTCAATGACATCTGATGTCCATAGTCAGGAAACCATGACTATCTGTTGACCAACGAGCTAGTCAACTAGAGGCTTACTAGGGACGTATTGTAGTCTATGTATTCACACGTGTATTATGATTTCCGGATAATACAGTTATAGCATGAATAAAAGACAATTATCATGAACAAGGAAATATAATAATAATGCTTTTATTATTGCCTCTAGGGCATATTTCCAACAACTAGTGCATGTCAGTCGGTGGAACCTGTCTCACGTAAGCGTACGTGTAAGGTCGGTCCGGGCCGCTTCATCCCACGATGCCGCCGAAACAAGATAAGACTAGTAGTGGCAAGTAAATTGACAAAATCGACGCCCACAACAAACTTGTGTTCTAGTCATGCATAGAAACTACGCATAGACCTAGCTCTGATGCCACTGTTGGGGATCGTTGCAGAAATTAAAAATTTTCTACGCATCACCAAGATCAATCTATGGAGTAACTAGCAACTAGAGAGAGGGGAGTGCATCTTCATACCCTTGAATATCGCGAGTCGGAAGCGTTACAAGAACGCGGATGAAGGAGTCGTACTCGAAGCGATTCAGATCGTGGTGGATTCCGATCTTAGCGCCGAACAACGGCACCTCCGCGTTCAACACACGTGCAGCCCGGTGACGTCTCCCGCACCTTGATCCAGCAAGGAGGAGGGAGAGGTTGAGGAAGAGGGCTCCAACAGCAGCACGACGGTGTGGTGGTGATGGAGTGGCAGTACTCCGGCAGGGCTTCGCCAAGCTCTTACGGAGGAGGAGAGGTGTTGGGGAGGGGAGGGGTTGCGCCTTAGATGTGGTGTTGCAGCCCTCCCCTCTCCCCTCTATTTATAGGAGAAGGGGGAAGGGGTTCGGCCCCCTCTAGATGAGATCTAGAGGGGGCGGGGGCAACGGCCAAGGGGAGGGGGCAAGCCCCCCAAGCAAGGGGGGCGCCCCCTTTAGGGTCCCCCCCCCCAACCCTAGGCGCATGGGCCCAAGGGGGGTGGCGCCCAGCCCTCCAAGGGCTGGTTCCCTTCCCTCTACAGCCTATGAGGCCCTCCGGGAGAGGTGGCCCCTCCCGGTGGACCCCCGGAACATTTCTGTTGACCGTATGACAACTTCCCATATATAAATCTTCACCTCCGGACCATTCCGGAGCTCCTCGTGACATCCGGATCTCATCCAGGACTTCAAACAACATTCGGTAATCACATACAAGTCTTCCTAATAACCCTAGCGTCATCGAACCTTAAGTGTGTAGACCCTACGGGTTCGGGAATCACGCAGACATGACCGAGACAGCTCTCCGGCCAATAACCAACAACGGGATCTGGATACCCATGTTAGCTCTCACATGTTCCACGATGATCTCATCGGATGAACCACGATGTCGAGGATTCAAGTAATCCCGTTGCAATTTCCTTTGTCAATCGGTACGTTACTTGCTCGAGATTCGATCGTCGGTATCCCAATACCTCGGTCAATCTCGTTACCGGCAAGTCACTTTACTCGTTCCATAATGCATGATCCTGTGACCAACCACTTGGTCATATTGAGCTCATTATGATGATGCATTACCGAGTGGGCCCAGAGATACCTCTCTGTCATACGGAGTGATAAATCCAAGTCTTGATTTGTGCCAACCCAACAGACACTTTCGGAGATACTTGTAGAGCACCTTTATAGTCATCCAGTTACGTTGTGACGTTTGGTACACCCAAAGCACTCCTACGGTATCCGGGGGTTACACAATCTCATGGTCTAAGGAAATGATACTTGACATTAGAAAAGCTCTAGCAAACGAACTACACGATCTTGTGTGATGCTTATGATTGGGTCTTGTCCATCACATCATTCTCCTAATGATGTGATCTCGGTATCAATGACATCCAATGTCCATAGTCAGGAAACCATGACCATCTGTTGATCAACAAGCTAGTCAATTAGAGGCTCACTAGGGACATGTTGTGGTCTATGTATTCACACATGTATCATGGTTTCCGGTTAATACAATTATAGCATGAATAATAGACAATTATCATGAACAAGGAAATATAATAATAATCATTTTATTATTGTCTCTAGGGCATATTTCCAACAGTCTCCCACTTGCACTAGAGTCAATAATCTAGTTACACTGTGATGAATCAAACACCCATAGAGTTCTGGTGTTGATCATGTTTTCCTCGCGGAAGAGGTTTAGTCAACGGATCTGCGACATTCAGATCCATATGCACTTTGCAAATATCTATGTCTCCATCTTGAGCATTTTCACGAATGGAGTTGAAGCGACGCTTGATGTGCCTGGTCTTCTTGTGAAACCTGGGCTCCTTGGCAAGGGCAACAGCTCCAATGTTGTCACAGAAGAGAGTGATCGGCCCCGACGCATTGGGAATAACTCCTAGGTCGGTGATGAAGTCCTTCATCCAGATTGCTTCATGTGCTGCCTCCGAGGCTGCCATGTACTCCGCTTCACATGTAGATCCCTCCACGATGCTTTGCTTGCTGCTGCACCAGCTTACCGCCCCACCATTCAAAATATACACGTATCCGGTTTGTGACTAGGAGTCATCCAGATCTGTGTCGAAGCTAGCATCGACGTAACCCTTTACGACGAGCTCTTCATCACCTACATACACGAGAAACATATCCTTAGTCCTTTTCAGGTACTTCAGGATATTCTTGACCGCTGTCCAGTGTTCCATGCCGGGATTACTTTGGTATCTTGCTACCAAACTTACGGCAAGGTTTACATCAGGTCTGGTACACAACATGGAATACATAATAGACCCTATGGCCAAGGCATAGGGGATGACACTCATATTTTCTTTATCTTCTGCCGTAGTCGGGGATTGAGCCAAGCTCAATTTCACACCTTGCAACACAGGCAAGAACCCCTTCTTGGACTGATCCATATTGAACTTCTTCAATATCTTGTTAAGGTATGTGCTTTGTGAAAGACCTATGAGGCGTCTCGATCTATCTCTATAGATCTTGAGGCCTAATATATAAGCAGCTTCTCCAAGGTCCTTCATTGAAAAACACTTATTCAAGTAGGCCTTTATGCTGTCGAAAAGTTCTATATCATTTCCCATCAAAAGTATGTCATCCACATATAATATGATAAATGATACAGAGCTCCCACTCACTTTCTTGTAAACGCAGGCTTCTCCATAAGTCTGCATAAACCAAAACGCTTTGATCATCTCATCAAAGCGAATGTTCCAACTCCGAGATGCTTGCACCAGCCCATAAATGGATCGCTGGAGCTTGCATACCTTGTTAGCATTCTTAGGATTGACAAAACCTTCCGGTTGCATCATATACAATTCTTCCTTAAGATAGCCGTTAAGGAATGCCGTTTTGACGTCCATTTGCCATATCTCATAATCATAGTATGCGGCAATTGCTAACATGATTCGTTCGGACTTCAGCTTCGCTACGGGAGAGATAGTCTCATCGTAGTCAACCCCTTGAACTTGTCGATAACCCTTAGCGACAAGTCAAGCTTTATAGATGGTAACATTACCATCCGCGTCCGTATTCTTCTTAAAGATCCATTTATTTTCTACCGCTCGCTGATCATCGGGCAAGTCTGTCGAAGTCCATACTTTGTTTTCATACATGGATCCTATCTCGGATTGCATGGCTTCAAGCCATTTGTTGGAATCTAGGCCCGCCATCGCTTCTTCATAGTTCGAAGGTTCACCGTTTTCTAACAACATGATTTCCAGGACAGGGTTGCCATACCATTCTGGTGTGGAACGTGTCCTCATGGACCTACGAAGTTCAGTAGTAACTTGATCCGAAGTACCTTGATCATCATCATTAAGTTCCTCTCTAGTCGGTGCAGGCACCACAGGAACATCTTCCTGAGCTGCGCTACTTATCGGTTCAAGTGGTAGTACTTCATCAAGTTCCACCTTCCTCCCACTTACTTCTTTCGAGAGAAACTCTTTCTCCAGAAAGGACCCATTCTTGGCAACAAAGATCTTGCCTTTGGATCTGAGGTAGAAGGTATACCCAATGGTTTCCTTAGGGTATCCTATGAAGACGCATTTTTCCGACTTGGGTTTGAGCTTTTCAGGTTGAAGTTTCTTGACATAAGCATCGCATCCCCAAACTTTTAGAAACGACAGCTTAGGTTTCTTTCCGAACCATAATTCATACGGTGTCGTCTCAAAGGATTTAGACGGTGCCCTATTTAAAGTGAATGTAGCTGTCTCTAAAGCGTATCCCCAAAATGATAGAGGTAAATCGGTAAGAGACATCATAGACCGCACCATATCCAATAGAGTGCGATTACGACATTCGGACACACCGTTACACTGAGGTGTTCCAGGCGGCGCGAGTTGTGAAACGATTCCACATTTCCTTAAGTGCGTAACAAACTCGTGACTTAAATATTCTCCCCCACGATCTGATCGTAAGAACTTTATTTTTCTGTCACGTTGATTCTCTACCTCATTCTGAAATTCCTTGAACTTTTCAAAGGTCTCAGACTTGTGTTTCATTAAGTAGACATACCCATATCTACTTAAGTCATTAGTGAGGGTGAGAACATAACGATAGCCACCGCGAGCCTCAACGCTCATTGGACCGCACACATCAGTATGTATAATTTCCAATAAGTTGGTTGCTCGCTCCATTGTTTCCGAGAACGGAGTCTTGGTCATTTTGCCCATGAGGCATGGTTCGCACGTGTCAAATGATTCAAAATCAAGAGACTCCAAAAGTCCATCTGCATGGAGCTTCTTCATGCGTTTGACACCAATGTGACCAAGGCGGCAGTGCCACAGATATGTGGGACTATCATTATCAATCTTACATCTTTTGGTATTCACAGTACGAATATGTGTAACATCACGTTCGAGATTCATTAAGAATAAACCACTGACCAGCGGGGCATGACCATAAAACATATCTCTCATATAAATAGAACAACCATTATTCTCGGATTTAAATGAGTAGCCATCTCGTATTAAACGAGATCCAGATACAATGTTCATGCTCAAAGCTGGCACTAAATAACAATTATTGAGGTTTAAAACTAATCCCGTAGGTAAATGTAGAGGTAGCGTGCCGACGGCGATCACTTCGACCTTGGAACCATTCCCGACGCGCATCATCACCTCGTCCTTCGCCAGTCTCCGCTTATTCCGCAGCTCTTGTTTTGATTTAGAAATATGAGCAACCGCACCGGTATCAAATACCCAGGAGCTACTACGAGTACTGGTAAGGTACACATCAATAACATGTATATCACATATACCTTTGGTGTTGCCGGCCTTCTTATCCGCTAAGTACTTGGGGCAGTCCCGCTTCCAGTGACCGTTTCCCTTGCTATAAAAGCACTCAGTCTCAGGCGTGGGTCCGTGCTTTGGCTTCTTTCCGGCAACTGGCTTACCGGGCGCGGCAACTCTCTTGTCGTCCTTCTTGAAGTTTTTCTTACCCTTGCCTTTCTTGAAACTAGTGGTTTTATTGACCATCAACACTTGATGTTCCTTTTTGATCTCCACCTCCGCTGATTTCAGCACTGAAAATACCTCAGGAATGGTTTTCACCATCCCCTGCACATTGTAGTGCATCACAAAGCTCTTGTAGCTAGGTGGGAGCAACTGAAGGATTCTGTCAATGACCGCCTCATCCGGGAGGTTAATGTCCAACTGAGACAAGCGGTTGTGCAACCCAGACATTTTGAGTATGTGCTCGCTCACAGAACTATTCTCCTCCATCTTACAACTGTAGAACTTGTCGGAGACTTCATATCTCTCGACGCGGGCATGAGCTTGGAAAACCATTTTCAGCTCTTGGAACATCTCATATGCTTAGTGCTGCTCGAAACATTTTTGGTGCCCCGGTTCTAAGCTGTAAAGCATGCCACACTGAACCAGGGAGTAATCATCAACACGCGACTGCCAAGCGTTCATAACGTCTTGGTTCGCTAGGACGGGTGCTTCACCTAGCGGTGCTTCTAGGACATATGCTTTCTTGGCAGCTATGAGGATGATCCTCAAGTTCTGGACCCAGTCCGTATAGTTGCTACCATCGTCTTTGAGTTTGGTTTTCTCTAGGAACGCGTTGAAGTTGAGGTTGACATGAGCGTGGGCCATTTGATCTACAAGACATTTTGCAAAAGTTTTAGACTAAGTTCATGATAATTAAGTTCATCTAATCAAATTATTTAATGAACTCCCACTTAGATAGACATCCCTCTAGTCATCTAAGTGATACATGATCCGAGTCAACTAGGCCGTGTCCGATCATCACGTGAGACGGACTAGTCATCATCGGTGAACATCTTCATGTTGATCGTATCTTCTATACGACTCATGTTCGACCTTTCGGTCTCTTGTGTTCCGAGACCATGTCTTTACATGCTAGGCTCGTCAAGTCAACCTAAGTGTTTTGCATGTGTAAATCTGGCTTACACCCATTGTATGTGAACGTTAGAATCTATCACACCCCATCACGTGGTGCTTCGAAACAACGAGCTTTCGCAACAGGCACAGTTAGGGGGAACACTTTCTTGAAATTATTATGAGGGATCATCTTATTTACTAACGACGTTCTAAGCAAATAAGATGCAAAAACATGATAAACATCACATGCAATCAAATAGTGACATGATACGGCCAACATCATTTTGCTCCTTTTGATATCCATCTTCGGGGCGCCATGATCATCATCGTCACCGGCACGACACCATGATCTCCATCATCATGATCTCCATCATCGTGTCTCCATGAAGTTGTCTCGCCAACTATTACTTCTACTACTATGGCTAATGGTTTAGCAATGAAGTAAAGTAATTACATGGCGTTATTTAGTGACACGCGGGTCATACGATAAATAAAGACAACTCATATGGCTCCTGCCGGTTGTCATACTCATCGACATGCAAGTCGTGATTCCTATTACAAGAACATGATCAATCTCATACATCACATATATTTCATTCATCACATCCTTTTTGGCCATATCACATCACAAGGCATATGCTGCAAAAACAAGTTAGACGACCTCTAATTGTTGTTGCATGTTTTTACGTGGCTGCTATAGGGTTCTAGCAAGAACGTTTCTTACCTACGCCAAAACCACAACATGATATGCCAATTTCTATTTACCCTTCATAAGGACCCTTTTCATCGAATCCGATCCGACTAAAGTGGGAGAGACAGACACCCGCTAGCCACCTTATGCAACTAGTGCATGTCAGTTGGTGGAACCTGTCTCACGTAAGCGTACGTGTAAGGTCGGTCCGGGCCGCTTCATCCCACGATGCCGCCGAAACAAGATAAGACTAGTAGTGGCAAGTAAATTGACAAAATCGACGCCCACAACAAACTTGTGTTCTACTCATGCATAGAAACTACGCATAGACCTAGCTCTGATGCCACTGTTGGGGATCGTTGCAGAAATTAAAAATTTTCTACGCATCACCAAGATCAATCTATGGAGTAACTAGCAACGAGAGAGAGGGGGTTGCATCTTCATACCCTTGAAGATCGTGAGTCGGAAGCGTTACAAGAACGCGGATGAAGGAGTCGTACTCGATGTGATTCAGATCGCGGTGGATTCCGATCTTAGCGCCGAACAACGGCACCTCCGCGTTCAACACACGTGCAGCCCGGTGACGTCTCCCGCACCTTGATCCAGCAAGGAGGAGGGAGAGGTTGAGGAAGAGGGCTCCAACAGCAGCACGACGGCGTGGTGGTGATGGAGTGGCAGTACTCCGGCAGGGCTTCGCCAAGCTCTTATGGAGGAGGAGAGGTGTTGGGGAGGGGAGGGGCTGCGCCTGAGATGTGGTGCTGCAGCCCTCCCTTGCCCCTCTATTCATAGGAGAAGGGGGAAGGAGGTCGGCCCCCTCTAGATGAGATCTAGAGGGGGAGGGGGCGTCCAAGGGGAGGGGGCTTGCCCCCCAAGCAAGGGGGCGCCCCCTTTAGGTTCCCCCCCCCCCAACCCTGGGCGCATGGGCCCAAGGGGGGGTGGCGCCCAGCCATCCAAGGGCTGGTTCCCTTCCCTCTACAGCCCATGAGGCCCTCCGGGAGAGGTGGCCCCTCCCGGTGGACCCCCGGAACATTTCCGGTGACCGTATGACAACTTCCCATATATAAATCTTCACCTCCGGACCATTCCGGAACTCCTCGTGACGTCCGGGATCTCATCCAGGACTCCGAACAACATTCGGTAATCACATACAAGTCTTCCTAATAACCCTAGCGTCATCGAACCTTAAGTGTGTAGACCCTACGGGTTCGGGAATCACGCAGACATGACCGAGACAGCTCTCCGGCCAATAACCAACAGTGGGGTCTGGATACCTATGTTGGCTCCCACATGTTCCACGATGATCTCATCGGATGAACCACGATGTCGAGGATTCAAGTAATCCCGTATGCAATTCCCTTTGTCAATCGGTACGTTACTTGCCCGAGATTCGATCGTTGGTATCCCAATACCTCGTTCAATCTCATTACCGGCAAGTCACTTTACTCGTTCCATAATGCATGATCACGTGACCAACCACTTGGTCACATTGAGCTCGTTATGATGATGCATTACCGAGTGGGCCCAGAGATACCTCTCCGTCATACGGAGTGACAAATCCCAGTCTTGATTCGTGCCAACCCAACAGACATTTTCGGAGATACCTGTAGAGCACCTTTATAGTCACCCAGTTACGTTGTGACGTTTGGTACACCCAAAGCACTCCTGCGGTATCCGGTGGTTACACAATCTCATGGTCTAAGGAAATGATACTTGACATTAGAAAAGCTCTAGCAAACGAACTACACGATCTTGTGCGATGCTTATGATTGGGTCTTGTCCATCACATCATTCTCCTAATGATGTGATCTCGGTATCAATGACATCCAATGTCCATAGTCAGGAAACCATGACCATCTGTTGATCAACGAGCTAGTCAATTAGAGGCTCACTAGGGACATGTTGTGGTCTATGTATTCACACATGTATCA
>LR880966.1:765357519-765367734 GCA_904067115.1 Aegilops sharonensis | reverse complement strand
GAATGTTGCTTCGGATTCCTATGTATCTTTTGAGTCTACCTTTGGGTCTCCCATGCACCATATATCTATTATATGTGCCAATTAAATTCCACAAGGAAATAAAGCTGCTAAAGAATGCACCGCTTCATTTACCACGACTAATTTGTACATCCCCATTGATGTGCACACTCTACCAAATGATGGCAGTGGCCAACTTTCACAACCTCCTAAGAGAACCATGAAGCCCTATATCTCTAGTTTTAAGCCGAGAAGGTCTATCATCCATATTCAAGAAAGAAGGGGGAAATGAGGATTGTGTGGAGACATGCGAATTGAAAAGATAGACAATGTATATTTGCATGAAACCATTAAGCATACCTAGTCACATTTTGGTCTTGGCCCTTACGAGGGTTCACCGAAGTTCACTTGGGGTGGATTTTGGCTGCTGGCCACTCCAATGGCATCCTAATGTGGGCCAGGAATGAAAACTTTAATGTTATTTCTTTTGATAGGGGTCAATTCTCTATTAGCATGATTGTGTTCGAGAACAACATTGAAAACTTGTGGAAACTCCCAACTGTCTATGGTCAAGTTGCTCATAGCCGCACCCACGAATTCCTATCCAACTAAAATTTAAGTCAATAGTTGCACGCTCTATGCTATTGTGAGGGGAGTGTTCAACTTGAGTCGGGGCATGCACTATAAATAACATCGGAACGCCTTGGTGTTTGCTCGCGGGAGCGAGTGATTCCTCGCGCGTGCTTGTCTATTCTTCAAATTAGGTCCTTTAGGTTTTCATAGCATCAACTATTTATATAAAGGGTTCGGGAAATTTAAAATTTTCAAAGTAACATTTTCAATTACGTCCCACCTGAAATAATGTGCAACTTGCAACGGAAACTATGATCTCTGTCCACATGGTACATGCACAACTATTTGTAGAGATCAGTCAGAATTCAACTATAGTAATCGAATCACGAAGCACAAACCGCAAATACCGGTAGGACTGGAGATAACGAGAAGGCATCCATAACAATAAGGTACGGGAGAATGGTGGCCAACAATAAGGTATGGGAGAATGGTGGCCAACTAGCGAACCGACCTGTGGTTGGATGGTTAGAGGGACAGTGGTATCCCCAGCCCACCAGAGTTCAAATCCTGGTGCTCGCATTATTCCTGGATTTATTTCAGGATTTCCGACGATGCGCTTTCAGTGGGAGGAGACGTTCCCGTCGACGACGAGGCGCCTACGGTGACTTCATAAATTTTAAGATGACATGCCGGCTCAGTCTCTCGGAGGTGTTCATAGGGGTAGGGTGTGCGTGTGTGCGTTCATAGGGATGAGTGTATGCGCGTATGTATGAGCGCTTGCGTCTGTACTGATGTTCAAAAAAAAAGAATGGTGGCCAACTAGCATGGCCACGTGGCGCATGCTGGTTGGCCGCGGGAAAAAACTTTTTTCATTTTTTTGAAAGATGAAATTGAGAGACTTTTTGATTTTTTTTAAAGATGAAATTGATACATTTTTTCTTTTGAGAAAAGCTTTTTTTAAGATTATTTTTGAAAGATAAAAGTGATACTTTTGTTTCTTTTTCATTTTTAGAATGTTTTTTAGGCTTTTTCTTTTTCTTTTTGAGATGGATGTGGTGTCCAAGTGTTGTGAGAAAGTTTTTTTTTTTTGAGATAAAGTTGAGGGTTTTTTAGAAAGAAAAAATACATGCACAATCCTCTCAAGAGGCCCGCAATGGAGGGCCCCAACGACTACAGCGGCGTGTGCCTACGTCGGGCCCAATCGTATCGTAGCCCAAGAAACAAATTAACACGTATGCCGCTCAGATCGATCGCCCCCGGCCTGAAAATAAAAAGGATCGATCGCCCCCGGAGGCAGCGGACGAAGGATGGAAACCACGACGGCGGAATCGGTCAAGGTCGCCGCCGCGCTCCCAAACGACATCGTCTTGGAGATCCTCGGCCGCGTCGCCTGCCTTCCTCCATCGCCGCTGGCCGGAGGGCGCACCCAACTCGTCCTTCCTAGCCGGATTCTTCGGTCAGCAACTCTACTCTCATGTCCCGGTCTTCGTTCCAACGCTACGATCACCGCTTGGCACCGGCCGTCGCCTCCTCTGCCAATTTGTCCCAGACTCCGCTGGCCTTTTAGATGGTGCACGGCTGCTAACCTCGCGCAGCGGCCTCCTCCTCCTCCTCTTGCATGACCGACACGATGCGCCCAACTGGTTGTGTGCAATCCGCTCGCCGGCACGTGCGACGTACTCCCCCAGCTCGCCGGCAATGCCTTAACGGGTGTGGAATTCGGCATGAGCATAGAAGCCGCTGCGCCATCGTATGTCGAGGAACAGCTCACTGGCTCTTTTCCTGCAACTCAAACTATCACACCCTAGATGTGTGCGGACAGACCGGCCACATATTATCCCTAACCAATCTTCTTATTTGGTCGGCAAGCCCTTCACCATGGCTTATCGTTACTGCCAATGATACACTCGCATTGCTGCGACGGCGGGCACTTCAAAATCTGGACTCGTCAAGAAAAAAAAGTGAGAGTGACACGGTGGCAAAGTGGATGTGTGTACTGGAATGATTGAGCTAGAACAAAAGAAGCAGACGATATTGCATCCCAGATTGTGCAACGTATGTGTGGGCGAGACAATGGCATCTTTTTCCTACGGACTTGAGCGTGTATATCGCTAATCTCCAAGCTCGAGTAACCGAAGATGTGACAAAACAAATTGAAGACCTTCTAAGGGAACAATGTGTGCTTTTCGAGGTGGACTAGCCGACTTTGTTCATGTCTCAGACTCCGTGAACGGTAGTAGAGCAATATATGCATGTGTTACTAATTAACCAGGAACAATTTAATTACCGAGAAAATATGAGCCGTTTTTAATACATGAGGAATCGATTGTGTCGATTGTTATGCTCAGATGTTCCAATTTGAACTTTCTATTCTACGTAGCTTGTTCTCGATCCGGCCATGGACGGAGGATCAATGAAGTCAAGTTACTTCTAGGTGAAAGGAAGAGCTCTGTTGCTCATGTTAGTAGGCACCAAAATGTTGTCGGTCATAGATTAGCTTCTTTTGGTCATGTAGAAACTAGGACGGCAGTTTGGCTTCGGTCTGGCCCTGCTATGCACCACAACTATGTCCGGAGGATCGCCCTCTAGCTTGTGCAATGAAATCCCTTTTAACCCCGTAAAAGAAAGAGTAGTGAGTTTAATTTATACAGTAAATCTCCATTGAGCATGTCTTAAGTTCGTCTCTAAGCATGGAAGTATCCTCCCCTAAAAAAAAGCATGGAAGTATCCTTGAACCGATGAAACATAAACAGATGAAAAGAGCTCCATGCATAATCCATACTGATTTCGCAAAATAAAAAATAAAAAATAGCGACTTGCTAAAAAAAAAAGAGAGGCATGATCCATAGTGGAGGCCAACCTTTTTGGCGCTACGACACGACTAGGATGATGATGCGCGAACACAATGTGAAAATTGAGACGCGTGTGCATGCGCGCGGTCGATCGAACGTGCACTGCATGCTATGTTTGCTGGTGCTAGCTATGCAGAGGAAAAAATGATGCGATCGAGACGTACACGCCCATGCATGAGCCCCCGGACTTTCCTTTCATGCACGCACGCACGCACGCACTATATATATATGTCTACTCAAATAAAAGGTACGCACTATGAGGAGCATAGGTAATTGCACAACCAGGTTGTTTAGGCATGGGCATTTCTACGTGGACCGATCGGGTGCTTTATACATTATCCTCCTCTTCTCTACTCCATGACGACCACACAAGTGCAGCCAGCCGTATAGGAGCGTATTATTAATTTGGTATGGATATCTTCGTGTTTGTGGCGCGCATGCGTCGCAAGACAATCCAAGTCCACCGTACTCCACTACCGTACGTATCAAATCACTACTAAATTAAGTAGAGGTAGGGCGTACTGGCACGTGTTTAATTGAGATGACTGTATGTATCCTTGCACTGTGTTTTAAGAAGAAGAAAAAGTTACTAACAAATGGTTCCGTAGCTAGGAATTAGTTATGCATGCCAACTAAGCTTTTTTTATGGTGTGGCAAACGATTAAATGAGAAGACATGGGATGTAGTAGTATCATATCATGATACCACTTCTAGCCATGGCGTCGTGCAAGCCCACGACGCCCCACAAGGTTGCGCTTGTCGCAGTCATCGGCGGAGTTGCAGTCATATTAGATGGTGTACTAAATTGTGTCGGCTATATGATACTACTGAGTCACACTCTCCATTACAAGCAGCCTAATAGAGCGAAATGATTCAGCAACACTTTTTCTAAATCACTCTGGTATCATCTGAGTAAATGAGTAATGGAGGGATGGGGGAGGGGGGGCTTTTGCTCTCCTTATAGTCTAGAAAACACTTTTTTCGAACATAAATTGTTGAGTAACACTTGTCACACACCAAATTCAGTGGGTCAGTCTGCACCTCTGCCCGTCCGACGTGACCGATCTCGTGCGGGGTAATGAACTAATGTGTTGTGCGCACTCCAGTATGTAAATTGCTCGTTGTGACACCACGGTGAGTTGACCAGTCTCTCGCTGAGTAAATTTCACAAAACTACCACATTTACGGCTAGGTTTGCAGAAAACCATCAACTAGGCAATTTTGCAAAAATCACCACGTTTCAGTAATCTTTTGCAGAAAGCACTGCTCGAATGATTTGGCCCGGTTCATCACTTTCTGACAAGTGAGACGGGATGTTGCAAGGAGCTGACTTAGAAAAAAGAAATAACACAAACACCCCTATAGATCTAAAAAAGAAAAGCAATCACTCTCTCTCACCCAGTCGATACACACCAATCGCCGCAAGCCCACCCGGTCCCCTGGTGCGCGCGGGGGAGGGCGGGAGGATGGACACGCGTGCGCCGGTGTTTCAAAGCGGCTCTTAGAACATGTGCCAAATGATGCAGTCACGTCCTCCGTCAGTAGAGTAAAAGATTTGCAACGTGGTGAGTGGATCAGGCTCTCGACCGCTCCGCCGTGATCGGGGCAGGTCGGGCCCCCGTCTGGAGTTCAGAGGCGGGACACACGGTTTCCCGTGTTTCGCCGGCGTGGGTGCGTACAACGTACCAGTCGTGGCCACCGCAGACCACGTAGTCCTAGGAGTGAGCAAGAGAGAGATCGAGTCGGGGATGGGCTGGGGCTATAGGCGGAGTAGCTCTGCTAAGAACTACACATTTCTTTTAATCCAAAAATCCCAAGAGACTAGCATGACTAAAGATGTCATAACTTCGCTCCATCGGCCAAAGTGGCAAGCCATGGAAAACCATCATTCAAAGACATTGTAGTTCGCCCAAGTGTGAATGCTCAAACTTGTGAGATCTAGGCACATCTCGATCATGGATCCTATGCGGATGGAGAGGCGACATTTGAAGAGAATGTGAGTGGGGGTCTTCGACTACCTCCTACTTAACTGAGAATGGCCACAACTCAGGCAACGTCTTGTTTGGAGTCAACCAGTGGTCTAAACTCAAGCCACACAAGGAATTTGCACTTTGGCTTGGCCTTGTTCTTCCAAACAACTGGCCTCATGACAACAGAAGAAGTGCCTTCAAATTGTGCATGGTAAGCTAATGAAGCCGAGTAGTTGTCACTAGAAGTAAGATTCCATTAGATAGAGCCAACATCCATTTAGGTTCACAACCTAAATCATGGTCCAAAGATTGACGGATTCTTGCAATTGGGACACGCAAAAATCGCCGGATGCTTGCTGCCCGGGGTGGGTTGCTCAATCGGGATCGATTCGGGAGTGAATAAGAGAAAGAATTTGGGGAAGAAGATTAATATGACACGAGGGCCCCATTGTCAGTGAGAGTAGCATGTAATCCCAGTCTGGACCGTCACTTTCCGGTGCACCAAACATCTCCAAGGTTTGATCTAGACCAGGATTGATAAGTTTAGTTTGCAAACGACTGTGCTTCGGAGTTTAGGGATTCGGAGCTCAGGGTTTGATTTAGCTAAGCTCTACAAAATCGAGGTTCGAAATGGGCTTTTTCCGTTTTCAGGCTGCGCTCAGGCACCACATGTACATGCTAATTGAGATGGGTGTATGTATCCTTGCATGTGTTTTAAGAAGAAAAAAAGTTACTAATAAATGGCTCCTTGCACTGTGGCTGGGAACCAGTAAGTAAGGCCAACTCCACCGCACGACCCCAAATCGTCTGGGGTCGTCCGTTTGGGGTAAAATGGACAAAACCAACGACCCAACACGCAACCCCATCTTGCCTTTTTCTCCGTTTAGTGTCCGCTTCGACCCCATATCCAGAGCAAACTTGGGATGGATTTGAGGCAAAGCGGACAGCCGCGGACAGCTCGTCTGCGTCCTCGCGTCCGCACATGGCCCGCATGGCAGCCACTTGCCCCTACTTTTGTCCCCTTCCCCTCTCTCTCCTCTGTTGGACGCCGGAGCCGCCTGCCCATGCGGCAACGAGCTTGGGGTGAGCGTGGCGTGGCCGGGACGAGCGTGGCCGGGGCGAGCGTGGCGGGGGCGAGGCCGGGGGAGGCTAGGGCGCGCCGGGGCGAGCTGGGGCGAGGCCGGGGCGAGCCGGGGCCGCACGCACCCGGATCCAGATCCGCGCGCCGGCGGCACGTCCCAAACGATGCGCGGCGCAAGAGGGAGCCATGGCCGGCACCGGCGGCGGCGCGGCCCTGGCCCTGGCGCAGGCGCGGCGGCGAGCGGGGAAGGCTGCGGGCACGGCAGGACCGGAGCAGGGCATGGGCGGGCGGCCACGACGAGCGAGCGCGAGCGGAGACGGCTGGCGCTGGCGTAGCGGACGTTTTTTAGGGTTGGCAGCCGCGTTGGGCGCCTCGAACGAAACCCGGACATGCATGTCCGTTTTCGCACCTATTGCCACTCTAAACGGACGAAATCCGAACAAAGCGGACGTTTGTTTGGGGTCTTGCGGTGGAGTTGGCCTAATAGAGCGAAATGATTCAGCAACACTGAAACTTCTTTGGAACATAAATTGTTGAGCAACACTTGCGACGCACCAAGTCAAGTGGGTCAGTCTGTCCCTCTGCCGTGACCGATCTTGTGCAAGGCAATGAACTACTCACTACTGTGCTGCACTGCAGGCCACGCACCCCATGCACGTACGCTGCCGGTTGTTGCACCACGATCGGTGGACCAATCGACACACGAACCAATCGCGGCAAGCCACCAGCAACACAGCCCGGTCCCCGGGTCGAAACGTCAGAGCCGGGGCGCGCGCGGGGGAGGACCGGAGGACGGACACGCGGTCGCCGGTGTTTCGAAGCGAGCGGCTCTCTAGTCAGGCCAACTCCACCACGCGACCTCAAACGGACGTCCGTTTTATCCGGATTCCGTCCGTTTGGGTAGGGATTTGTGGTCGTGTCCGGGCCTGTCGTGGGATGCGGTGGCCGTGCGCCCAGCACGCGGCCACATTCATTTGCCCCATCCTGTCCGTCAGGGCCAAAAATGCCCATATATTCATATGAAAACTAGTTTACACGTTCAAATATTAATTGTCTGAAAATAAAAAATAGTTTTACAACCCAGTCGAAATTCTCTCTAATAAAATAGTTTTACAACCAAATCAAAATTGTCTTCAACGAACATAAAATGAACCAATACATCTATTGGTTGCCAATGTGATCCCAGACGTGCTCAACCAAGTCATTTTGAAGATTCAAATGAGTGTGCCAATCACGCATCTCACGATGGAATTGGACAAACTATTCAAATGTGGCCGGGTCTTGGTGCAGGGGCTCAATATTTTCACCTTGATAATCAAATCCTTGGTCGAAGATACTCTCGTCACGCTCGTCCTCGACGATCATGTTGTGCATGATCACACAAGCAGTCATCACCTCCCAAAGCTTCCTTTCATCCCATGACAGTGCAGGGTTTCGAACGATACCCCACCGGGATTGAAGCACACCAAAAGTACGTTTCACATCCTTTCTAGCACTCTCTTGCATTTGGGCAAATCTCTTTCTCTTCTCACCTTGGGTTTTCGAGATTTTCTTTACAAAAGTTGACCACTGAGGATATATACCATCTGCTAGATAGTATCCCTTGTTGTACTGATGGCCATTGATGTCAAAGTTGACAGATGGGGAGTGGCCTTCTGCAAGCCTCGCGAAGACAGGAGAGCGCTGCAGCACGTTGATATCATCGTGAGAACCTGCCATACCGAAGAAAGAATGCCATATCCAAAGATCTTGCGATGCCACCGCTTCTAATATGACAGTGCACCCGTTAACATGCCCCTTGTACTGGCCCTGCCAAGCAAATGGACTGTTCTTCCACTCCCAATGCATACAATCTATGCTGCCAAGCATGCCTGGAAAGCCTCTAGTTGCGTTGGTCGCCAACAATCTCTCTGTATCAGCGGCAGTTGGCTGCCTCAAGTACTCTGGGCCAAACACCTCGATCACAGCCTGGCAAGACTTGTACATTGACATAAGACATGTTGTCTCACTCATACGCACATACTCGTCCACCAGATCGCCTGGAATACCATATGCAAGCATGCGGATGGCCGCGGTGCATTTTCTGGTAAGAGGAGAATCCAAGCTTGCCAAGGGCATCCGTCTTGCACTCGAAGTATGGGTCATGAGCAATCACTCCCTCTCGGATACGATTGAACACATGCCTTGCCATACGAAAACGGCGACGGAATTTATCCGACATGAAGAGCGGGGTGTTGGCAAAGTAATCGGCATAGAGCAGGGCGTGGCCTCTCTCCCTGTTGCGGTTCAGGTTGGGAGGACGGCCAGGGAGTGACCCCCTGTACCGAGGAAGCTGCCGTTGAATATGGCCGTGAACGACCAGTGCAGCCACCACAAGATCTTCATCATCCGACGACGAATCGTCTGATGAACACAGGAAGTGATGAAAGAAAAACTCGTCTCCACTGTCCATACCTTTGATGGCAAAAGGTCGAACACCTTGCGGTCGTGGTGGCGAAGAGGCCGCGATGATCACCTCAACGCAGCAGGGGTGGTTGCCGGCCGGCCACTGACCGCTCTGGAGCTCTCCTTGGAATCTGCCTCGGCCTCCGTGGTCCGTCGCCGGCAGTCGTGTCCCCTCCGCCACCGGCAAGGACGGCGACGGCCAAACCTCCCCCGATAGACGACCAAAACTACGGCGAAAGCGCGGGCGTGGTGGCGGCCATGTCGAGACGTGGTTTGGTATGGACGGCAGCGGGGCTGCGCGGTGAGGAGGCGGCCGGAGAATAGGGGCGGCGCCGGCGGCGGGGCGGGGCGGGGAGAAAGGGTGAAGTGTTGGGAGCGGAGGGACTGGTAGTGTCCCCGACAGGCGGGCCACGGGGGACAAGGGCGTGCATCGGGCCGTCCGCGCGAGTCCGTTTCACCCTAAACCGAGCGCAACTTTGGGTCGGGAATGGGTCAAAAACGGACGGAATCCGGACATTTGTCCGTTTGAGGCCGCGCGCTGGACCGTCTCTTTTTTTCCCTTTCACCCCAAACGGACGGGGACGGACAGGATAGGGTCGCGCGGTGGAGTTGGACTCAGAACATGTGCGAAATGATGCAGTCACGTCCTCCAACGTTGCGAGCGGATGGGCCTCTCGGTCGCTCCGCCGTGACCGGGGCAGGTCGGCCCCCCGGTGTGGAGTTCAGAGCCGGGACACGCGGTGGCCCGCGCTTCGCCGGCGCGGGCGCGTACAGCGTACCAGTCGTGGCCACCGCAGACCACCTAGACCTAGGAGCGAGCCAGATCGAGACGGGGATGGGCCGGGGATATAGGCGGAGTAGTAGTAGCTTTGGTGGGGACATGCCTCCGCGATCACGGCGCAGCGCTCCACGTCGACGTCCGTAGCGCGCGCACGCCGCGCAGAGGCAGAGCATGGCAGACAGTCAGTCAGTCAGTGAGCGATGAAGTGGCCGGACGCCCGCGAGCTAGTTTGGTTGACGTCCTCATGTTCGTGCCTGGGATAAAATCATGCCTGGACTGAGCCTGAAATAGAGAGGTCTTTCTGCCTGGCCAGGCATGCATGCGACCGAAGCGTTTTGTTCGCGACCTGGCCTGGACGGCATCAAGCCCTTCTCATGCATGTGCTAATACTTTATTAGTACACCCATGCTGGTGCTGTACACTCCAGGCACAGTCCAGGCGTCCCATTTCAAATGCCTGGACCAGGCTAACCACATGCCAGGATTGTTGAGCCAGGCTAACCACATGATGGGACTT
>LR880966.1:765346302-765357205 GCA_904067115.1 Aegilops sharonensis | reverse complement strand
GCTAGTTTGGTTGACGTCCTCATGTTCGTGCCTGGGATAAAATCATGCCTGGACTGAGCCTGAAATAGAGAGGTCTTTCTGCCTGGCCAGGCATGCATGCGACCGAAGCGTTTTGTTCGCGACCTGGCCTGGACGGCATCAAGCCCTTCTCATGCATGTGCTAATACTTTATTAGTACACCCATGCTGGTGCTGTACACTCCAGGCACAGTCCAGGCGTCCCATTTCAAATGCCTGGACCAGGCTAACCACATGCCAGGATTGTTGAGCCAGGCTAACCACATGATGGGACTTCCCAGGCCAGGCTAGCACAGGCATCTTCAGGCATGAACCAAACAATCTCCAGGCAACCTCCAGGCATACACCAGGCCAGCCAATAAATTGCCAGGAAGCGATCCAAACACACCCGCAGAGCCCCGAGGCCGCCCAGCCTGTGGAGTGCGGCTCTTCCCCTCGAACAGGAGGCAGACGCCGACTACTGGTGCCGCGCCACGCGCCCCCCTCCGCCCGCCGGCTCCCATGCCCCGGTGGCCAGCCCGGCACGCGCCCGCCCTGGCGCTCTGCGCGCACACTCTTGTGTCACATGAAGATCTTTTCTAGGCCATGGACATGGAAGGGGGCCGGTCACCACCTGCGCCTACGCGTGGCATTCTCCATTTATCTTTTCTCTCTTTTCCATGGACCAGATGGTTGCGGCGTAGCCCCGGTTACCTTTGGAATTAAATCATGCACGCACGCGCCGCCGTGTCACATCTGTCTCACCATAGCTGCTTGAAAAATATTAGTACACGGAGAACTTGTAGAGTTTCGCCAGAATCTCTCTCTCTCTCTGGGCTATTGAGTACTGCTACGTGCTTCCTTGCAGTTGCACGTACGGCCAACTCCAGCGCACAACCCCCAATCGTCCGGGCTGTCCGTTTGGAGGTAAACGGACATGCGAGACATCCCAGCGCGCGACCCTCTCTTGAAAAAACGTCCGTTTCTGATCCGTCTCACCCCATTCTAAACGCAAACTTAGGCCCTCTTTGATTTGCAGGATTTAAAAAACGCGAGAATAGGGAAAATACAGGATTTGAGTGGCATGTCCACTTGAATCCTATAGGATTAGCATAGAGTGTTTGATGCTACAGGAAAAACAAATGAATTGAACAAAGAGGTTGGAGTGGATGCTAGATTTCCAATAAAATGTAGTACACTTGATTCCATAAAAAAAAATCCTAATTCAATCTTGTGAATCAAACAACAAATGTAGAAAAAAATCCTAAGGATTCTAACCCTTCAAAAGTCCCATATAATTCCTTTGAATCAAAGGAGCCCTTAGTGTGGCTTTGCATCTGAAACAGACACAAGCGGACCCCCTGGGTCATCTTCGTCCGGCCGTGTCCCTTTTGCATGCGACCCTGGCCCGTCTGTCATCCCCTCTCCTCTTCTATGTCACGTGGCCCACCATGTCCACCCATCATCCTCTCTCTCTCCACCTTTTCCTCCCTCTTCTGCTCCTTCCCATGCCGGTGCACACCGCCTCCAAATGCGGCATGCAGTAGAGCTCCTCGGTGAGCCGTGGGCAAGCGCGGGCGCGGGAGAGGGGCGAGCGCGCGGCTTCCTCTCTCCTCCATCGACGAGAGCCCGCGCTGGAGCAGCCCTGGGCGCGGGTGGGCGCGCAGGGGAGCGGCGGGTAGGCGGGACGGGGCGTGGCGTGCACGGGGCTGGGCGCGGCGCGGGGCGTGCACGGGGGGCGGGTGCGAGTGGGCTCGCGCGGCGACTAGGCGCGCGCGGGCTGTTGCAGGACTGCCACGGCAGGCGAACGGGCGCGGGCGGGGAGCAGGCATGGCGGCCACGGCGAGCCAGCGCGGGCATGGCGCGGCGCGTGCTCCTGCGGACAAGCCAGGTGCAAACGCAGACGTTTTGGGAATGGTGGTCGCGTTGGGCGGCAAATTTAACAAATTTGACCTATAGACGAAATTAAATCACAGAATGGACTGTCCGTGAAACTATTTCACACGGCTAACCCGTGGCGCCTAGCTCTCAGGCGCTGCACTAGTGCAACGCCTAGGAGCTAGGCGCTACACTGTATATTGTGGCGCCTAGCTCTCGGGCGCTGCACATGACTTAGTAATTTTCTGATCACACGTGTGCGACGCTGGCCGTGTAGCGCCTATCTATGAGGCGTTGTACAGTGTAGCGTGACGCCTTCGTGTCGAGCGTCACACAAAAAGGTCAGCCGCGTGAAATAATTTCACGGATAATTCATTCTATGATTTGATTCCGTCTATAAATCAAATTTATCAAATTTACCGCGTTGGGCTTCTACAAAGGCCGGACGGGCATGTCTGTTTTTAGCATCGGACATCTGTTAGGGTGGTGCGCTGAAGTTGGGCTAAGGTTTGCGCGCCCCTGACATTTGCCCCGGGAGCAGTCAAATCGCACGGCACCGCAGGCCATGCCAGGCCCCACCCGTCCCCTCACCTTCCACGTAACCCCCCTACCCCACGCCCCCCGGGCCCCACGCCTACCGAACGGTCCAAACTCCCCGCTGCAGCCGCCCTGCACCCTCCCCACCAACGCCCACCTCTCCAAAGCGACCATGCCGTGGCAGTCGGGTTCACGGACCGGGCGTAGGGGCGTGCCCCCTCGGCCCCCGGTATTTGAAGCAGCGCATCCGGGGCTCCACGCCACGCGCCACCGACGATCTCCCCCGTCCACGTCCCGGTACCACCCGCGCGGCGCTGTCGCGCATCCGCCCGTCCGTTCCCCATCCACCGGCGCCTCCGAGCTTTCACCTCCCATTACCTCTCGCCGTATTAAAGCCGCCCCGCCCTCCTCCGTGGCCGCCTGGGCTACTCATCTCCGGTCCGGTCGGTCGAGCGAGCCAGGGGCATGCTGCTATGAGGCAGGCGGTGGGCGCCGGTGAGGAGGGGCTGTCGCGGAAGGTCGTCGTGGCGGCCGGGGAAGCGGACGGGGCGACGGCCGCGCGCCGTCGCCGCCGGCTCGAGCTCCGGCGGCACGGGCCGAAGGTGGCGTCGGGCGAGGACGAGACGGCCAGGAAGGCCACGGACGGGTCGGACTCCGAGTCCTCCGCGGACGTGGGCCGCGGGATCTGGCTGCCGGCGTCCCTGTCGCACGGCGCCGTGTCCGTGATCGGCCGGCGCCGCGAGATGGAGGACGCCGTGGCCGTCGAGCGCACCTTCCTGGCGTCCTCCTCCTGCTCGCCTGACGCGTGCGGGGGAGGCGACGAGGGCGGCGGCGGGGAGGAGGACTTCTTCGCGGTGTACGACGGCCACGGCGGGGCGCGGGTGGCGGAGGCGTGCAGGGAGCGGATGCACGTGGTGCTGGCGGAGGAGGTGGCGCGGCTGCGGTGCCGCCCCGGCGCGCGCGGCTGGAAGGAGGCTCTGGAGGCGAGCTTCGCGAGGGTGGACGGCGAGGTCGTGGCCGGCGCGGGCGCCGGCGGCGACGAGGAGTCGCGCTCCCGCACCGTGGGGTCCACCGCGGTGGTGGCCGTGGTGGGGCGGCGCCGCATCGTGGTGGCCAACTGCGGCGACTCGCGCGCCGTGCTGTCCCGCGGTGGCGTGGCCGTGCCGCTCTCCACTGACCACAAGGTACATACACCCCACGTACGGAATCTATTTACTAGGACTCTTCCTACCTCGGACGCGTGTAGCTACCCAATGCAGAATAATAATCAGTGGCCATGTGTCCCTCGTGCGTTCAAATGCTACACTCCACACGATCTTATTTCTCCTCCGATCTGGTGTCATGGTGAACCTACATGACAAGTTTTCGATCGTGTCGGTCAGTGAAGCTTGTGTTCAGAAATGAACTACCTGCTTCACTTTGGGGGTGCAAACATTATTTTGAGTTGTGCTAAAGATGCAACTTTGTTCTTCTTGGTAAAGAAAATGTTCTTGCACGCTAACTGTGTGCTAAATGCAACAAAATTCTACTTATTTTCTTTTGCAAGGTAGTGCAGCAATGTACAGTGCCACTTTGGCCATGAGCTCTGAACCCAGCAAATTAATCAGCACCGCTCCAGTGCTTTTTGTTTTGTTTCGAGATCTAGCGTACTCCATTGTTCAACAAAAGATTTACTATCATCATGTTCTGATGAGAGTTTACTCTGCCATGGCAGCCAGATCGACCGGATGAGTTGCAGAGAGTGGAAGCGGCTGGCGGCAGGGTGATCAACTGGAACGGGTCCCGTGTCCTCGGGGTCCTATCCACCTCCAGATCCATAGGTACTTCCTCCATTTCCACTCCAATACATCATCTCAAGCACCAGCAGCATGCATTGCCTCCCTCGGTTTTCGTTTGACTGTCCAATTCACCTCTAGTGACACGCTGGTATGGATTCCTTGCTTGCAGGGGACTACTACCTGAAGCCGTACGTGAGCGCGGAGCCGGAGGTGACGGCGGTGGAGAGGACGGGCAAGGACGAGTTCCTGGTGCTGGCCAGCGACGGCCTGTGGGACGTGGTGTCCAACGACGAGGCCTGCCGGGTGGCGCGGAGCTGCCTCACCGGCCGCGCCGCCGCCGCCTTCCCGGAGTCCGTGTCCGGGCGCAGCGCCGCCGACGCCGCCGCGCTGCTGGCCGAGCTCGCCATCACCCGCGGCAGCAAGGACAACATCAGCGTCGTGGTGGTCGAGCTGAAGCGGCTCAAGAGCAGGGTAGGGCGTCGTGCCATCGGAGGCGAGGTGCAGATGTAGGAGCTTAATTAAGCTAATTTAGATTCTCCGTAGGCACGCGTGCGTGCGCTAGCTAGTAAGTAGTCTGTACATTACGGCGACATTTATTCGGGCCGGGAAAAGATCTCCGGCCGCCGGTCACCGTTGGGACCTCAACTCCGGCGATCCATGACGGTGACGATGAGTGGGTGTGTGTGAAAGAAAATTGTCGATGTTTTTCGCTAATTTTATACAAGCTGTAGTCGCCGCTCAGGGAGCAGCAGCAACGTTTTTTTTTTCTTTTTTGAAAGAGCAGGGACGTTCTCACGTTGAGAGGAGGCGCAGCGACTGGCCTGGGTTTTGAGATGAAAATATCAAAACTGAACCTGCTGATTGGGCTGCAACTCGCAAGCTGTAGGTATGCACGTGCGCAGTAGGGAGGAGATCTCCGGTGACATTTATTCAGAACTGCGAGCCCGGGAAAAGATCTTCGGCCGTCGCCTACAGAGCTAAAACTCTGATCGAGGACGATGGCGGCGACGATGGCAAGTATTCCCTCCGTTTCTTTTTACTCCGCGTATAAGTTTTGGTCAAAGTCAAACTATACAAAATTTGACAAAATTTATATTAAAAAATATAAACATCTACAATACTTAGACTATATAATATGAGAATACATTTCATTATGCATCTAAAAATGTTGATTTCACGTTGTGAATGTTGATATTTTTTAATATAAAGTTAGTCAAACTATGTAAAGCTTGACTTTGACTAAACCTTATATGCAGACTAAAAAAACGGAGGGAGTACGTGTAAGATATGTTGTGCAGTTCTTTTTTGCTTTGTTTTTTCTAAACAAGGGCAAAAGCTTTGTCACTTTTCAGTTTAGACATGAATGTAACAACGACGATAGTAAGGGCATCTCAGCGGACCGGTAAACCTCCCACAACCGTCCGCACAAGGCTTTCTGGACAGTGAAAGCCATCCAACGTTGATCTGTATCGGTCCGTGAAGTGGTCCGGACGCTATTTCTGCCGTAAACTGGAGACAAAATGGGGGAGGTTTGCGGATGTCCGGACCGCTCCCAAGCCTGCTTTTGTCCGCTCTGACCCATCAAAAACCTGTCACCCGCCTTTCTCGCGCTTTCCTTTCGATGCACGCGCCACATTCATGCCAGCCCAGAGCTCGCGGAGGCCAGCGTTGATGCTGCGATGTGGCCGAAGGGAGGGACGACGACGCTGACTAACATGACCTCTCGGCAGCCGTCGGTTCAATGCTAATGCAGGTTCATGAGGTTTCAACTCCGGCCGCTGCGCCGCATTGAAGCGGTTGACCGACCCTTCGCATAGCCTGGCCGCGGCTATTTAAGCCGCGCCCGGTGCCATCCACATCACATTCTCGTCCTTCCTCCTCGCTGCACCCCCCTCCACATTTCCAACGATGGGCAAAGTCCTGGGCATCGGCGCCGGCAGGCGGATCTACGGCAGGATCTGGCGGCTCATGGAGACACCGCCCTCGGATTCTGGGTCGTCGTCCTCACCGGCTGGCGGCGACTCGACGCGGGCGGAGACCGTTATCTCCTCCGGCGACGGGGAGGACCAGCAGCCAGCGATGTCGGGCCAGGTCTCCGCCGGCATCGAAGCAGATTTCGAGGAGCTGATGGAGCTGATGCTCCGTCACTCCGTCAACAAAACGAACATATTCTTGGGCTCCTATAGAAGGGGGGTCTTCTTTCCCAATGGACCTTACCTTTTTTGAGTTCGTGTTCTTCCCTTATTGTTGACCTTCTTTAAGCTTGCTATCTTTCAATCCCTACAATGATTCTTCTAGTTCTTGAGGTAAAAGAGAGATGAGATCTAGATCTATGTTTTCATCAATCACTTTTTCCTTTATGTTAGAGGAACCCCTTGGATCTAGATCTTAGAGTTCTTTGTGTTCTCCTTGTTCTTCCTTTCATATTCCTTCATAGCTTTTGTTGCTTTGGTAGGATTTAGGAGTGAGGGACTTGACCACTTCATGTGTTCTTGCCATTACATTAGCTGCATCGGCTTGAGTTCTCCACGGTGATACGTGAAAGTAAAAAGTTGAGAAGTTCATTACTCTTGGGTGCACCTTCAGCGAAAGAGGAAAGTTACCGAAAACATCCATTCGAAGACAAAGTTGTAGTTTGCCCAAGTGTAAATGCTCAAACTTGTGAGATCTAGCCACGGATCAGAGATCCTATAACTAGCCTTGTTCTTTCAAATAACTGGCATCATACAACCAAAGTAGTGCCTTCAAATTTTGCATGGTAAGCCAATGATGTCGAGTAGTTCTCACTAGAAGTAAGCTCCCATTAGATAAAGCCTACATCTTCATTTAGGTTCACATCCTGAAGCATCGTCGAAAGGATGACGAATTCTTGCAATTGAGTCACGCTAATATCAGCGAAGGTATTTATGTTGCTTATCCAAACATCCTCCAGGAGAGCCTTCTTAACATTACCATCGGTGGCCTTTCAGACAACGACGATGGTCGAGGCGATGTCCTTTGGCCTGCGCCTCTTGAGCCATGGAACATGCCAGAATTTGCCAAGTTGACCATCATCAAGGGTTACTGATGTCAACAAAGAGAAAAGGTCCATGCTTGCCTCGCCACATGGATTTTCTGAATAGGCTCACGATCTTGGTGTCTCTCCATTTGAGCCATGGCTATCTCAATCAAAGTGTCGTTGAGTATTTGTCGAGGTCAAGGATTCCCTGCCCACCAAGGTTGGTTGGCCTACAAACTAGGTGCCGATTAATCTTGCATTGGCCACCGGAAACTTTAGCCATATTTGTCCATTGGAAAGCTCTCAATAGTTTCACCATAGTTGGGCAATGGCATGTGATTCACGAATTGTATCGTACATTCGCCAAAAAAAAAAGATTCACTAATTGTATAGTAGGAGTGCTCCGGGTTCAAGATGCTCAGGGAGTTGGCGACTTGACTCCTATTCCGTGTGTAGTGCACTCCATAGACGCAAACCTCTAAGAACGCTACGTGTGCAATATGGACTGGCCCGTTTGCGGGTTTCTACCTTTATCTCAATGGTCTTTACCGGGGTTTTCCAGTTTTCTATTGGATTTCTTTCATTTTTTTCAATTTTCCATTTTTGTATTTTATCATTTATCAAATCCGTGAACATTTTTTAGAATCAAATTTTTTTCAAAATTTTGCAAGCATTTTTCTATTTTTCTTAAAAAAATATGTTTTCATGAATATTTTTAGGAAAATTGCAAACAAAATTTTAATCTATGAATCGTTTCCAAATTCAGATCATTTCATAAAATTTCTGATTTTTATTCCGTGAATTGATTTCAAAATTAAGTTTTTTTTAATATTTACCACCATTTCTTGAAATTGCAAGCATATTTTGGGATCAGAAATAAAATTAGAAATTTGGAACAGTTTTTGCATTCATTAATTTTTTCAATTGACGTAATTTTTTTAAGTACGTAATAGAAAACCTTTCAAAATCAAATCGACTGGAAACCCATTTTAAGTTTTTTGCAAATGGTGATAAAAATACCAGACAATGTGCTCTCTATCCTATTTGGACCGTCCCAGTTTAGTGTTCCGCGGGGGAGGTATGTGTTTGGCGCCTCCCCACCGCCCTACATTTTTTGAAATTCGCAAATATTATCGTGAATTCATGAAGATTTTTTTAATTCACAAAAGTATCAATTCGTGAATATTTTGGAAATTTTGGAGCACTTGTGGGCGACGTTCTTGTGCCTTGATATGTATCACTTGATTTGAGCAAGAAGCGTCCCGTCGCTCATATTACGAGCGGCAACATGGGCCTTATTCCGCACGTGAGTAGTCTCCAAACTCAGGTATATGTATAATCTGTGGATTTTTTTTTTGTTTTCTGTAGTGCATACATTTTTCTAATATATGGTGAAACATATTCCAAAAATACACATGGAATTTTTAATATACCGTGAACACTTTTTTCAAATACACACTCAATATCTTTTCAATATATGGTGAATATATTTTAAAATACACACTGAACAAAAAATTTAATATGTGGCAAACTTTTTATCAAATACACACAGAACTAAAAAAATTAATTTATGATGTACAATCTTTTATATACATTTACCTTAATGTATGATTGAACATTTTTGATGCACGATGAACTTTTTTCTAATCACAACGCATACTGTTAAAATGCAAGCTAAACTTTTTATTAAAAAAACAACTATACGAAGAGACAAGAGGAAAAAGAGGACAGGAAACAGAAGACCAGACAAAGAAAACTGGTGCAAAAAACAAATGGAAGATTCACAGAAACCAGCTCAAAATGTTTGAAAAAACAAAACTTGTCAGAATCTAGAAACTAGGCAAAGAAATCGATGAGAAGAATAGAAGAAAGAAAAACCAGAAGACTGGTGAAAAGAACTAGTCAAAAGTAGCAGAAACCAGATAGTTTGGAGTACAAAAGATATCACGAGGTTGCACGAGCCAACACATGGCGGCCCCAAGCTTTAAAGAGAACTTGGCTAATGAATGAGCTTCAAAGTTAGAAGCTCGTCTTCATAAAGAAAGGTGCAACTGAAATTCTCTGATCTCAACTTGATTTCTTTGATAATTTTCAGAAAGCTTCTCTGATCTCAACTTGATTTCTTTGATAATTTCTCTGATCTCAAAGGTAGTAAAGAAGACACTAATATCCGATGGGGACTAATAGTACCACAATCATAGTGGTTGCTCTAACAAAAACCAAAACCATAGTGTCTTGTTTATCTCTACTACCTCCATCCGGGTTTATTAGTCCCTATCGTATTTTGGATCAAATATTGACCATATATTTGACTAGTAAAATGCTAATCCATCTCAAAATTATATTGTTGAATTTGTATTTGAATGTAGTTTCCAATGATAATAATTTTTTATTGTATAACTTACATTTTATTAGTTAAAACAATGGCCAAAATATGACTGAAAATATACTATTAGTTAAAACTATGGCACGTCTGTTTTGCAATAATATTAGTTTCAAGATTAACCATAATTAATGCTAATTTCAAGATTAATTGTGTCTAATACAATTAAGATTGTTTTCATATTAGATCAAATGCAATTAATATATTTCTAAATTATTGATGATAGGATGGATACATCACTGAAGCAGAATGAAACGTTGGATATAGGTGGTTGGATGTCTCGGATCATCTGGATTCACCAAACCCGTACTTTTATAGGTAGTAGTAGATATCAATGTTTAGGATATCAGTTATCGTTAGCGTTTTGGTTGGTTGGAAATTAGAGATTAATCATAAATCGGCAGATTAATCGATTATATCGGCCAACTATTAATCGGTCTTTGTTTTTGCAGATCCCAAGTTTCCAACACTAAAATATACTATAACACTAGTCCAACACAAAACAATATTGGATAGAAGTGTTACCTCGATTCCTTAAATTTGAATGCTTGTATATCACTAAAATCCGAGGTTCTATGATTATCTCACGGCCACAACCAAAGTACTCCCTCCGTTCCTAAATAATTGTCTTTTTAGAGATTTCAACAAGTGACTACATACGGAGCAAAATGAGTGAATCTACACTCTAAAACATGTCTACATACATCCGTATGTTGTAGTTCATTTGAGATGGTTAGAAAGACAATTATTTAGGAACGGAGGAAGTAAGTTCTTAGCAAATAGCAGTACAACAAACATAAAGCTAGAACTAGGCCCGATTTATTGGCAGATTCTTGATTAATCGTTTGTCGGAGTGATAAATCGGCCCAGCCGATTAATAGTGACAATATGGCATTATATTATTGGTCTCCCTCGAGTAGTGATAAATTGACTGATAAAATCGTCGAATTGGCCGATTTTTTGGTCAGTGATTAGATATGTTACTACTTAAAAAAGAAAGTATCTTCCTTTTCTTGGGTGGCAAAGCAAAACGTCCAACCTTATTTTCCCTCGTTCTCTCTTTGTTTTGACATTTTTTCAACTGTTCTCCTATCTTTGTTTCTTTCACAGTATTCTTTTAATTATCAAATAAATTATCCGAAAATTATTAAATTATCAAATAAAATTATTTTTTCTTGGGCGAGCCAATACATTCTTACCCAAGGTAGATCCTTATTTTTTTTAGGTAGGTAATTCATGAGTTGATTTGATAAATATTTATTAATAAATCACATTAAATAGGCCAACAAATCACTGGGTAGCGTACTAGAATATTTATCTCATGTTGTAACAC
>LR880966.1:765325250-765345944 GCA_904067115.1 Aegilops sharonensis | reverse complement strand
ACTAACCATATACGTAGAGCAAAATGTTTTTAAGTTAGCAAACACATTTTAATTTTATTAACTTTTTTAATTCATGAACTTTTTAAAAATGTGCACACATTTTTTGAATATACCGATTGTATATCTATAAAACAATCGAAAGACGTTTTTCTTCTTCTTTCCAATGGAATCCAAAAGCGATCGAGCAAGCAAGCCGACCGAGCCGTTCGCTCCCTATTGGGTCGCGGCCCACGCTAGTCAAGTTCAGTACCTCAAGCGGCCGGTCTATGCGAATGAAGGCCAATCCAAAATTGATGAACTTTGTTCAATGCGGTGAACTTGTTTTTCGAAAGTAGCTGAACTTTTTCAATTTTTATTTTTAAAAATCGGTGAACTTATTCTTAAAATATGATGAACCTTTTTCCAACTCGATGAAATCTTCAAAATTCATTTTTCTAATAATATCAAAATCTAAGCGATACAGTATAAATAACGTGACCATAGTAGTTCTTATACTGGTTGCATCCTTTTCAATCAGTGCAATTGGGTGGCTCCAGTGGTGAGCAGAACTTGTTCGGGAGTCCAACCATGTGAGTTCGAATCCTGCACAAACCTAAAAAAATTGCGCTTTTCCCGCGTTGTAAGTTCGCTGCACTCGCTTTTTGTGGGCCGGCCCAACAGAGCGCTGCAGTGAGGGCTAGTGGTATACATCATCCCACAAAAATTGGTTTACAAGATACCGCGGAACGTTTTTTTGATATGAATTTTGCTCCGCCAAAACAGACCCCATAAAAATATTTCATGGTCTCGGCTAAATTGCACAAATCCCCCGATAACGCCTGCAAAATTACCATTGGGTCCATCTTACTCATCGCACCTCCCCATCCGTAGATGAGACACGGGCTGGGGCAGAGGTGCCACGGCGCGAGGAAGAGCGCGTGTCTTGCCGGTGACGCCGCCACCGTGGAGCAGGACAAGGAGCACGGGGGCTGACGCGAGGAGTAGGCAGCAGTAGCAGCTAACTATCGGCGGCCGGTAGTTGCTCACGACGCAGCAACTGGCTAGCTCGCGTAGCCTGCGGCCACAGCTCGGGCGCTCTTCTGAAGGCAGCTCGTGGGGCGGCGGCAGCTTGCGGGACGACAACTAGGGTCCGGTGGTCGCCGGCGTCGAGGCGTTCCGGCGATGTCGTGCTCGGAGAAGACTGTGGCGAGAGCTATAAATCCCTCCTGCCAACCGTTTCTATGTTTTCATGTCCTTGCAAAAAGAGCTCAAATCCCATAGATATGAAGGAAATGAGCCCGCGGATTCAGGACCCACAAAGAAAAATCGAGACGGCCGAATTTGCAGGATCTATTCAGACTTGCAAATTGGCTTCCGTCCTGCAAACCGGCGGTATTTTATCGGATGACCCGGTTTGCGGGATCTGCTAGAGATGCTCTTAGCCACTACGAGAGCCTTGTACTTGAGGCAAAATAAGGCGGCTTACCACTGGTTTTTCTGGGTTTTCTTGTTTACACTTTTTCTTTATTTTTTGACTTTTTCTTTATTTTTGCTGATTTTTATGTCCTTTCTTTTTTTCACTATTTCTCGTTGGTTATCTTTATTTCTTTTCTCAGTCTACACTAGCTTTTTTCTTTTCTCTTCATTTTCCTTCGATTTTGTTTTTTTTCTTCTCATTTTTCATTGATTTTCATTTGTTTTATCTTGGGTTTTATTATTTTTCTATGCACATTTTTAGTATATATATCTAATACATAGTTCTAATTCAGGTCTACTATTCTCAAATACAAGATTAATATTTCTTGAATACACGGTCAACATTTTCTGATATACATTTAGCATTTTTCAATTGCTTGATTAACATTATTAAAATAAAGGTTAACATTTTTTTGAATACATGATCAACGTTTTTTATAGACATCTAAATTATTTAAAATGCTTGAGTAACATTTTCAAATGCCAGATCTACAATTTTTTAATACATGGTAAAAAAATTATATATGCATTTATCATTTTGCAAATGCTCGAGTAACATTTTTCAAAAACCGTATCTAAATTTCTTTAATACATGGTCAGCCTTTTTCCTATACACATCTAATATTTTTTCAAATGCTTGAGTAACATTTTTGAAACATCACATCAACATTTTTTTAATATATGTTCAACAATTCTTCTATACACATTTAACATTGTTTCAAATGCTTGAGTAAAGATTTTTCAAATACTGGGTCTACATTTATTGCATAATCAACATTTTTACTATACACATGACATTTTTCAAATTCTTGATCAACCTTTTTGAAATACTTGTTCAACAAAATTTCAAATGCTTGATTAAGATTTTTTAGATAAATGATTGATTTTTTTATATACATTTTTCTGATATGTGATAACATTTTATTTATACACATTTAACATTTTTCAAACATTTTCAATAGAGTGTTTTTTATAATATATATATTTGAGTATTTTAAGGTATAAAAAAAGGAGGCTGTGGCTCCCGTGTTGGTCCATCTCGCGCCCCTTCAGCGAGCGTCCCTTAGGTCTCGCTGAAGGCGAGATATAAGGGCGCCCCTATAAGAGCTCCAACGAAAGAAATACTTTGGCGCTCAACTAACAGGTTGGCTCATAAGAACGCCACTCTCTGCGAATGAAATATCTCGCCTGAAGGGCTAACGCATATGGGCTAGCCCGTTAGTGCTGTTCCCTATCATTAGCCAGTTCGCTCGCTCGCTTGATTTAAAAAAAACATATGGTTTCATCTTTTTTGTTTTTGTTTTTAGTTTTTTATTTATTCTTTCAATTTTTTCTGCTTCATCAGTTTTCTTTGGGTTTTTTCATCATTTTTCTTTGTATCATTCAGAGTCTTTGTTGGTTTTTATTTTTACTTTATTTACTTATTTTTATTTTTCGGTTTTTATTGGTTTTTTGCTTTCATTTCTTGGTTTCCTTTTTGTGTTTGTGTCCTTTTCGGTTTTTATAGTTTTCCTTTTTATTCTTTGAACATTTTCGTATACTCCAGGAACATCTTTCATATACACATTTAACATTTTCCAAGTACGTGATTAACATGTTTGACAAATTATATTTTTTGATATCTACCTTTTCATACATATTGTATGTTTTTTGTATACAGAAGTAACATTTTTTATATACATGTTTAGTATTTTGAAAACACATGTTTTACATTTTATAAAAATATTAGTATTTACCTTTATCACAAATATTGAACATTTTTGTATACATCAGCAACATTTTATGTATACGCGTTTAACATTTTACAATTGATGATTAACAAATTTTTAAACATATATTTTTGATGTCTACCTTTTCCATACACATTCTAAATTTATTATATACATCGGGAAAATTTTGTTTATACATGTTTAACAAGATCCAGTTTTACGATTAACATTTTTGAACACTTATATTTTTTTATGCCTAATATTTTTTCATACACATTGTACATTTTTCGTGTACATTGGAAACATGTTTTCTATAACCTTTAAAAAATTATGCACGATTAACGTTTTTAGAAAAAACATGTTTTTGTTATGTCCACTTTTTTTCATACGCATTGCACATTTTTTGGATACGCTGAAAATATTGTTTCTATACACAATTAATATTTTCTAATGGTATGACTAACATTTTTGAAATTTTGTATATAAAGTTATCTAGTATACCTAAATAGTTGATCCCCACTATCTCAATTCTCTCAACATGCACACATGCCACCTCACCACATATGCCACCTCATTATCCCACTAATCATTTCCCTTAACATGCATGTGGCATGCTATTTATATTATCTCTCAACATGCACACATGCCAACTCACAACACATGTCACCTCATTAATCACACTAATTATATTTCTCTAAACATGCATGGGAAATGCTACTTATATCCTATATATCTATTCAACTACATAATAATCAAATACAACATATTATATCTAATTTAATTTTTCATTTAAATTTTGTGAAAAAACTATTGTAGCATATCCCCGCAGCAACGCGCGAGATATCATCTGGTTTTTATAATGGACATACTCAGAATATTTCGAAATATAAGTAAAAGTAAGAAAATAAACAAAAAAACAAATGCAAAAAAGTGAAAAAAAAAGATAGAAAAAAGCACCGAAAGCCTGTGCCTATGCTTGACCGGCACAATCAGGCCTTCAGGGGGACATCCAAGTATCTCGTTTGAAGCCAGACATAGGCGCACCCTTACATCTATATCTATATCTATATCTATACCACTATATAGTGTATGAAAAGCTTTGAATATGGACCGTTGGATCAAGCCAATCCGATGGTACAAAGTTGGCAAATCCAAGGACTATTGGCCATTGGATGTCATCTTCACTTCATCAGATTCTACCACATGTACTATCTAGAAGATTCGATGGCTTGAGCTTAAGCACAATGCACAAGCACCAAAATATAAGCACTTCTCCTTTGTTCTAGAATCTTCCTACTTGAATTGTCCAACATTTTTTCTTATAAGTGAATTACCATTCCTTTTATACAAAAACCTCACATCACATGAACTTCTTATTTGTTTTACGCTCTTTTATACTTGAACTCCCCCCGAAACAATTCTTCAAAAAGAATCACCATTCACTTTTACTTTATTATGTTTGTTTTTCAAGGCTATGCCAACACGTTCATAAATTTCATTTGTCTTTGAAGAAGCAATACTAGCCGAGGCCTGCTCCGGTGCTCCCCCCTAACATAATTTCGGAGGGGTATTTTTGTCCCCGCGAGTTTGTTTTTTCCTGGCCCGCCGTAGCCCAGATCCAAGCCCTGTCTAGCCCTGTATAGCCCAGACCGTATACGTACAGTACCTGGTCCAAAAAAAAACATCACACGACCCCACGACCACGTAGGACTTGCCGGATCCAATCATTCACGCAGCTCCATCAATCTCGCGAGCATTCACGCAGCTCCATAATTCACGCGGTAGATCTCCAGCGGCACGCGGCTATCTCATCGCCGGCGATCTCGTCGGACAGCGGGCGCGGCAACATCGTGAATCTCCAGCGCTCACAGGTACCGCATCCTGCATCCCCCCACACCCCTCTAGTCTCGCTCGCGGCAACATCGAACGAACTGCCGCCGTCAGAGATAGTTGTTAGCCTAGCGGGGAGGGTAACCTACCTACCCGGCGGCGCATGCAATCGTGGATCTTGTTCCGGTAGTGCTCCTCCTCGTGATCTGGGTTTCTTCAGTGTAGGGTTCACGTACCGTCGGTTGCCGTCGGCTGTGTCCACCAGGACTATCATTATTTGATATGGCGGCTAACCTAGGTATCCGGCGGCAGAGGTAATCACAGATCTAGCTAGGTTTTGTAGTGCTGCTCCTCGCGATTGAAAGTGATCACGACGGGTGCCGTGGCCATCTTCCTGACTTGGTTTGGCAGATCTAAACGGCCTCGGTTGGGGTTATTTACATAACATCCGTGATCGTGAGCTATGTGTTGATATTTCATCATTGATAATGTTTTCATCATTTGTTGTAGGAAATGGCGGACGATGAGTTAACTGATATGATGGTAGACATGGAGTTTGGAGAACTGATGAAAGACCGGATAGAAGATTGGTCAGATGATGACAATTCGGATCTTGGAAATCAGTCAAGGAATGGGAACGAATGGGAAGATTTTAATGTGAGTGGCATTACCATGTTGTAAATTTTTGGTGCCATCCTACAACATTATATTTTTGTGTTGAAAATTTGTAGATGGATGAGCATGATGATGGTCAGGAAAACAATTCGGAGCTCTCAAATGAAGATTACATTAGTCAGGTACGTAAGTGAAAAACTTTATTGGCATGCAAATTGAATTCATTCTGGAATATTATATGATAAGTAATTATGTATTTGTGTTGTATTTTTCAGTTCATTTCCGAATGTCATAATGCGTACGACTATTATGATGAATCCGACACGGAGACATGCCTTAACGACGAATCATCAGATGCACCTGATTCTGGGGATTCGAAGTTGTCGGTCACCATGAGTGAGGTATTTGTGTAATCAATGTTCTATGAAAGTAATGTTAAACCATACAAAACAGTTTTCATGGCTACATTTTGATTGTGTAGGTGACAGATGATGGTGGGGTAATGAATGTCCAAGATACTGCCAGTGCAGATGATAAGAGGGATATGTTCATGCAGATAATGGACATGACTTTTATGACTCACGATACTGCGTATGATTTCTACAACAGCTATGCTAGAGCTAATGGTTTCAGCATTAGGAAGAATAAGGTCAGGTATACCAAAACCGAGGCACATCTTATGCGTTATAGGAAGTTTGTTTGTTCCAGACAAGGGAAACGTGACAGCAAGTTGCTAACCGAGGAAGGGCACAGCCGTCGGCTCAGAGCCGAGACACGCCGCTTTTACGAAGCACACCTGACTGTCAAGCTTGACCAAAAGCTTGGGGTTTGGTATGTTGCAAGTTTTGAGGACAAGCATAGCCATATGTTGGTAGGACCGGACGAGGTACCTTTTCTTTGGTCCCACAGAAAAATCAAAGAGTTTCAGAAGCATGAGATAATGTCCATGGGAGCTGCAGGGATTAGAATTCACGACATGATGGATTCCCTCATCAGCAAACATGTATGGTATGGCGGTGTTGGTTTTACCAGGCGTGAAATATACAACCTTTGTGCCAGGGAGAAGAGGAAGCTGCTTTCAAAAGGTGATGCTGCCACAGCCATAGGCATCATGGCCAGTAGGAAACAGAGGGATCCTAGCTTCTTTTTCGAGTACATGCTAGATAAGGAAGGACACTTGAATAGGATGTTCTGGTGTGACTCCCAGTCTCGTCATGACTATGAGGACTTTGGCGACGTGCTTGTATTTGACAGCACGTACAAGATGAACCGCTATGGTATGCCATTCATACCTTTTGTTGGTCTTAACAATCACCGGAAGACCACTGTTTTTGGTTGTGCCATAGTTTCGGACGAGACCGAACNCTCAGAGCCGAGACACGCTGCTTTTGCGAAGCACACCTGACTGTCAAGCTTGACCAAAAGCGTGGGGTTTGGTATGTTGCAAGTTTTGAGGACAAGCATAGCCATATGTTGGCAGGACCGGACGAGGTACCTTTTCTTTGGTCCCACAGAAAAATCAAAGAGTTTCAGAAGCATGAGATAATGTCCATGGGAGCTGCAGGGATTAGAATTCACGACATGATGGATTCCCTCATCAGCAAACATGTATGGTATGGCGGTGTTGGTTTTACCAGGCGTGAAATATACAACCTTTGTGCCAGGGAGAAGAGGAAGCTGCTTTCAAAAGGTGATGCTGCCACAGCCATAGGCATCATGGCCAGTAGGAAACAGAGGGATCCTAGCTTCTTTTTCGAGTACATGCTAGATAAGGAAGGACACTTGAATAGGATGTTCTGGTGTGACTCCCAGTCTCGTCATGACTATGAGGACTTTGGCGACGTGCTTGTATTTGACAGCACGTACAAGATGAACCGCTATGGTATGCCATTCGTACCTTCTGTTGGTCTTAACAATCACCGGAAGACCACTGTTTTTGGTTGTGCCATAGTTTCGGACGAGACCGAACAGACATACGTGTGGCTGCTGCAGACTTTTTTGAGGTCCATGTGTCAAAAGATGCTGAAGAGTGTAATCACAGACGCCGATGCTGCGATGATCAAGGCAATTCGCGAAGTCTTGCCAGACGTGTGGCACCGTATATGTACATGGCATATAGAAAAAAATATGAAGATTCACCTCAGTCCCAAGTCCTTGAAGGAGTTCCGAACCCTTCTGTACTACAGCACGTCCACGGCCACGTTTGAGGAGAGATGGCACGCGTTTACCAAAAGATGGCAGTCGGAAAAAACAGTAACATGGTTGAGACGGATGTATAAGAAGAGGAGACTGTGGGTCGCGGCTTATCTGACAGAGGGGTTTTGGCTTGGCATGGAAAGCAACCAGCGGAGTGAAAGCCTAAACTCATGCCTTCACCTCCACCTAGACGGTGAAATGACCCTGGTGGATATGATTTTGCATTATGAGAACGCCGTTGTACCTATCCGTGAAAACGAGGCGCGAGATGACTGCACGGCCTCACAGAGTTTACCGGTGCCAGTTACTAGCTCGAGGGAACTTGAGATAGCTGCTTCTCACGTCTTCACTCCAGCAAACTTCTATATGTTGCAAGATGATCTTAGAAAAATTGATGGCATGGAGATTGTAGAAATTAAGCTGGGAGACGGATCACAACAGTACATCATGGCCTGGAAGAATAACCGGAATAGCCGTTTTTGGGTGGAGTATACAGCAGTAAATTCCGCAGAACCTATACGGTGCAGCTGCAGAAGAATGATTCGAAAGGGTCTACCTTGCAAAAACACATATTCCACGTGCTGAAGTACTTGAACATATCTGAAATACCAAAGTGTTTAGTTCTTCTTCGGTTCACGAAACAAGCAAGGTTGGGACTGCCCGCGAGGCGCACAAGCGATCTGTTGGGATATGGTTGGACTGGGGCAGAGGAAAGAATGAAATATAGCCAGGTCAGTGTGTTAGCGTCAGAAGCTATGCATACGGCATGCAAACACCCAGTTTTGTGGGACCAGTTACATGATAGTTTGAAGGTTGTGATAGCTAAGAGTCATGAGTATGATCTGCTACAGGGAAATTTGAGCAAGAATATAAATATAGCCAGGTCAGTGTGTTAGCGTCAGAAGCTATGCATACGGCATGCAAACACCCAGTTTTGTGTGCAGTTGAATATGTAGACGATGGTGAAGGCAACATGGTCGCAGTTAAAGATCCTATGAAAGTGTCAAGCAAAGGTGCAACAAAGGTAAATGAGAACCGCCCTGTCTCGAAAAATGGTAGACCACTCTCTTTTGATGAGTTGAAAACCCGGTGCGGCGCTTGCAAATTGCTAGGACACACTAAACGTAGCAAGAAATGCAAACTAAATCAGAAGTAAGTGTTTGTATGCATTCTGGATTATTGAAAAATTTATCGTTCATTAACTTATCTTGTCTTCTATGATGTGCAGAACAGTGGAGAAGGAAGAAGTGTAGAACACTTGTTTCAGTTTTGTACGGATGAATCGAGTGAACAGGGCAGTATATCCTTTTCACATTATGTCTTCTATTTGTGGGGATTTTTTTCTCTTTTATACATCATTTTGCCACACACACTTCTTTTAAGTTTTATCATTTTTAACATGTAAAACTCTTACATTTGTTTTCATTGGTTTGAAGCACTAATTTATGGATTGGTTTTAACACGGTTCCCGTAGCAACGCGTGGGGCATCATCTAGTTGTAGCAACTCGATCGACACTTTATTTAGTGGGAGTGTCAAATTTTTACATCTCTAAATAAACAACAAAATCCGACCTAAATAAATTAGTTATAAATTAGAAAGAATATTGTACATTTCCCCTCCCCACGTCCTAACTGCCATTAAATCACCTAACTTACCACTCCCCACCACACATTCACCCACCTACCTCGCGCGCCGGTTCGAACTCCCCTTATCCCCACCTACAGTAGATCGAGAAAACCCCCGCCGGCGACCGCTGCAGCCGCCTCCATGGAGAAAAGCCTCGGCTGGCAGAGAGTGATGATGAAGCATGCCGGCGATGACGAGGGGTGGCGCGCCCAGTTGGCGGAGGTGTGCGGCTGGTTCCCCAGCACGGAGATGTTGGTCAACCACGCGCGTGGCCTCGTCAAAGTCCTCACAGGTACCTTCCCCTACGGCTGCGGCGTCCCGCCGGCTCTCCTCCTCGTCTGGGCAATGCGAGAGGCCACGATGAGCGACTCCCCTGTTCAGCGCGCAAGGTGGTGGATGTACCGCTCCACCACCATGACGCTGCGGCCAGATCCAGCACGCGTCGCGTCGAGGGCGGAGCGCGTCGACGTCGAGCTCTCTCTCCCTGCGCCCGTGAGCCCGGACTACCAGGTCCGCCACGTGCCAAAGCCAGTCCTGCCGTTGGGATCTGACGTCGTGGATGACGACGTGGACGAGGTACTGCTCATCCCTGATGACCCTGAGGAGGGCGAGGAGGACGCCGTGCAGATGGTAGCGCCGGTCGCCGTCGAGGGTGGCCTTCCCCTGCACCCTGACATATTGAAGGTGGAAGAAGAGGAGGTGGCTCAGGATCAAGTGGCTTAGGATCCGGTGGCGCAGCTGTCGAACAGGACGGCTGTCAAGAAGAAGGCTTCTCCGTGTGTGGTGCGCCGCTCACGCCACCTCAAATTTCTGAAGAAGTGAAGATGGGCACAGTTGCTGAAGGAGGAGGAAGCTGCTGGTTATCTTAGGTATGCTGTTATATGTTTCAGCATATAAGTTTGCTGTTCTCCTAGTTGCTACTGGGCTCCTTCAGCTCCATGCTTGCTTTTGATGTAATAGTGATCGATGTAGGGTGGATTGTGTCGTCGCTAGTGAACTTTTTTGGGTCATTGCGCGGTTTGGCTGGCCTGTGTTGGCCTTCTCTTTTTAGACTGAACTTGGTTGTGAACTTTGGTGGTTTTCAGTAATGAAAATCAGAAGGGGCAAGCCCTTCTTTGATCAAAAAAAAATTGGGCTTGATGTTGGTTAGGTGTGCTTTTGTCCAGGTAATTATATAAGTTATGGAATCGGTACGGTTTGGTCGGGTTCTTTGTGGCTAAAGAGCTGAATATCTACTGCCTACCCTAAGTGTGAAGTTCAGTTAAATTTCAGAATATTGAATATGTACTGTTGTTTTGCTTCAGTGTTGAATCAAAGGTGTAGGTGCTGCTAGATGTTGCTCCTATGTTGGAACAAGACAATGAAGTGGGCTGCTGCACAAATCAGTAGTGTTGCTATGCGATGTGCCCATGTGCATCACTTAACAAATATAGAACATGACAAATGTGTGGTGTCTGCCAAATGTAGAACATGCCAAAAGTGCATTGTCTACCAATCATGATGGCCCCATGTTATTTCTGCTGCAATGTCTATTACACTTTGCCCATATACTGAATAGCAAATAATTCATCAGGATTTCATCATGTCAACTACAGTGATGTCAATAACTTTATGAACAATCTACTTGGTAACTATGACAACAATTATAGTGGCAAGCAGGCCAAGATACAGAAGACCTCCAAATCCTAAAATCCTATCCCTATAGAGCAATATTTCCTTGTGCATCTTAACCATTGCCCTGTTTTTCTTTCTCATTCCTTTTAATTTCAGCTTCACATTCTGTAATCTTAGTCTCCAGTTTCTTATTCTTAATGGCAAGATACTTAATGACTGACTTTGCTTTGCTATCCCACTCCCCATCAACCCATTCAACATACTCAGAAGTGACATCATCCTAAATAAATCATGAGCAATTCAAGTCAATTTATAATTGAACTTGTCACTGAAAGCGTTAAACACTGAACTTTTTTGTAGCTTGACCGCAGTAGCAGTACTAGTTTGAAGATCATGCTCAGTACACTAACCTCAAACACACAACCCACTAATGTACTGTCAAAATTGTCTGCATTTATGCACACACGGCCACCCGGAGTTTCCTGATGACCAAATAGATGGAGCTTGTAAGGGCCACAGGTCATGATTTGTGGGCGACAATGCTGGGATGTAAAGAATAACGGTAAAGAACTTACCTTTTTGCCACCAAAGTGTAGCACTGAAGAAACCCTAGCCGTCGGTTCTCCCGGCCCTCCGCCGCCCACGAAGCCCCCCTCCCCTGTTCCACTCGATCCGCCTCCGCTGCCTCCTGTTCCACTGAATCCGCCCCACCTGCTTCCAGGACCCAGGGTTCGACCTAACTTGCGGTCGCCACCGCTCTTCTCGCCGCAGCCGCCGCCGCCCGACGCCCAGCTCGCTGTCATGCTTTCGTCGTGGAGATTTGGAGGCGCAAATGGAGAGAGAGGGCAAGGGATTTGGAAGGGAAACGAGAGAAGGGGAACCACTCGTTGCCCAAATCAACCACAATCGTTGTTTCAATGTATTCAAATGATGGCCCCACTAGTCCTTTGATAATGCAACTAACCCAGCCATGCATGCACGTGTAATTTACAACCGCACCTGAAATTCTGGCTGGGCTCACTCATCGTTCCATCCCTCAATTAATCACGTCCCAAAATTTAATTATACATACAATAAAAATACGACGGGCGTGTGACACAAAATATAAAAACATGATGCCGGATAACACGCGATAGAGCCAACGAGCTGACATGACTAATTTTCATCTGTGTAATACGTTCTGCCTCGATATATTTACATAGCTAACATGACTACTTTTCATAATCATGTGATGAGGGGGAATTACCAGGAGATTATGCAAGATGATGACATGCAGATATCTAAGGCAGAAGGCAAAACTTTGATAGAGTTTTTAAAAACGTAAATAATGTGAAAATTTTAATATGGAACTTCGGAGAGCAGTTGAAGAGAAAAATAGAATACGAATACTATGAATGTGATAAATACAATTATAAAAAATTGGAGAACGAGAAAAATATTAAGCAAGAACAAATGATAGTTGAAGCCAAAACTTTATTGGTACGACCAAATTGTCTTCTCCGAGCGAATTGTATGACCGAATTGTCTGGTACGAGCCTGTTGTTTGACAGACACATACACATGTATGTGCCACAATATTCGAGATGCCCTGTTTATTACATAAAAATGATAGAAACCTTAAGATAATCATGCCGTCGAAACCTTCGACCGGACTAAATCCAAAGCACTAAAACTTGACTCTTGCATGCCGCATGAATGCTTTAGGCGCGCCTTTTCCTTGCGACTTCGCGAATTTTGTTCTTCACACACTCCATCGTGTTCGAAGGTGACATAATCAACTCAGCGACGAAACGTCTTCTCCTTGCGTCAACGATGGCCTGCAAAAAATGACATACAGGTTACATGAACCAAATTTTGTACACGACCATAGTAGCTACTCTACAAACGTAAATAACAGCATACCTGTGAAAAATGGCCGGTTATTCGGTCCCCGTCCCAATGCTCTAGACATTCTAGGAAAAAAAGGCCACAAGAGTTCCTGGTATATATGCAAACATTAGCGGTGGGCAATACGAACATGTGTATTGTTGTTTGAATGTGCATGATGTCCTACTAACTCACCCATCCTCTTGCTGGGGCATGTCATACTCCTTGATAGGCCACTTACTTACGTCCGGATATTTCCCTGGTGTAATAAGATTTGCTTGGCGCATATCGTTTGCTATAGCCATTCTCTATAAAGAGGATACTGTTAAAGAAGAATCATAAACAACATGTAAGACCAATGGTACAAAAGTTGGTTATATTACCAGTGCTTTCGCAGTCTTTTCTGTCAGCTCCAAAGGATAGAGTGAATCGAGAACTTGGAATTCTTGCTTGATCAAGTGCATGACCACGGTCATCCAGTGGGCATTTTCGATATTCAACACGATATATGTCTACAGTGCAAAAACCAATTATGGATCAAACGTAATACTAGATGAAATGTCCTTAAGTGAAGAATTACAAACATAACATACCTTATCACGCACAGTATACTATTTCGTGACTCTATTAACTGCTCCAGCTTTGGACAGAGCACTGTCCATGTTGCAGCTCGACGGCAATGGATCGTCTCGTGCGATAGCACGATCTACAAGGAATCTGGACCTCCACGCTGGACAGAGGTAACGATCATTACCAACGCGCAGCTCCAAATGTCCCATATAAGCATCAATAACCTTCATAGAATATCAGGGCATTACATGTTGAAAGTTGAGACATAGATTATTGACAATTTAAATAACAAAACATGCAATTAGTGCTTACATCGTCCGAGAGCCATCTATGAGTTAGTACCGGTCGAATCCTTTCGGAAGTCAGAGATATGCCACGCCCTTCACTATAGTAAACTTTCTTCCCCTTATTCTTGTCGGTGCTAGCAGCTAACTCGACAAATGAAATAGCTGCATCAATTATTTCTGGCGTCAACTCATCTACCACACCCTCCAGCTCATCAATTTCAGAAAAGAGAGCTGCATGAAATAATATGAACGTCAACAATGGTGATCATATGCATTCGTAGTATACAACAAACCAAGAAAGTTAGTTACGATACCTCTACTAGCAGAACGGGTACCGGAGGGTTTCTGACCACGGTTGGTACGCCTGTTGGGATTGTCAAGTGCGTAAGGGGATTCAAATTTCTTGGGAACGGTCCGCTTCCGCTTACTGGACATAACTTCCTCATCCTTATCGACTGTTGCACCCTTTTTTCCATTCGCCTTAGCCATTAACTTGCTGACAGAAGATGGACAAATGTCTATGTCCGATGAAGGTGCTTGTGTAGAATTACCAACGACCCAAGGGCTTTCGGGCGTAGCGCCACATTCATCATTACGCTTAATAGGTGAAGCTTCCTTGTGTCCATTCATCTTTGCTGGGGTTTTCTGTTTGGCAAACAAAATGGTGTGAACATTTCAGCCCGTAAAAAAATTGAAGGAGAAAATTATAGACAGAAATATATATACATAGTACCTCAGGTACGGTTTTATGGTTGGGAACCACTTCATCAGGCTGCGTCATGTCAATGACAGGCTCTCCGTGTGAGTCTATGTCATCTTTGTACACGAATTCCTTCTTTTCATATGGACCGTTCTCGAACGAATCCACTTCTTGATCCACATCATTGTCCACGGATGGCACGGCAGCAGCCGGCTTGTACATGACACCTGATTTGTTCATCTTCTCCAACAACCTCTGCAATAGATATATAAAGTTAAGACTGCCTGCATGGTTTAAAACAGGGAACAAACTGTAAACTATTATGTTATGGTGTGACACCTCAGCAACTTGATCAGGGATTTGCCTCATCTGGGTGTGTATGAAGTCCATGCACCGCTTCATTAGAAGCTCCATCAAATCTTCCGACATTGGGGCTGTCGTCGACTTCTTTGCGTTTCCATTTGCAGGTTTGGTTTTTGGCTTCATGGCAGGCACATTACATGGGATTTTGGGCTCCTGCGCCCTATACTCTTGGGTGATATTATTTTCGATCTGCATGCGATATTGAAGTACATGTGATGAATTTAAAATAAATATTATTTAGTTACAAAACATTTAAGAAAGACAGAACACAATGACTTACCTTGACGTTACCACGGCCGCGCCCATTGTCATAGTCGAACCGATCTCTCCTAGTGGCTGCACCTTCGGTCCAGTTCCTCATAATAGGTTGTATGGACAAGTTGGGATTATAGGCGCAATCGCCTTCGACAGGTTGCACCTTCTCCCAGTACAAGTACTACAAAAAAATATAAGGATTTAGAGTTAGTTCAATACATCACATAAAATTGCAATGATATAATAATTGACATTATGCAACAGGCCTCATTTGTGTACCTGCAACAGAGCCAAATTTCCTTTCGGCCATTGGCGTAGGTGTTTGTCTTTCTTGACTATGCGGAGGCAATCGAGTAGAACACGCAGGGTGAAGGCATTCCAGTTAATCTTTGAAATACGTTTCACATCATGGACCAAAGCATAGTATTGCTTTGGCACAATCTTGCTCGACATGGGAGCAATAATTGTTCCTAACAGGACAAACACTAATTTCCGAAGAAAATCGTCGTCGGTGGCTTTACTTTTAATTATGTCCTCAATGAGATTATCTATCACTATGTTTTCTGATATCTTACCGAGAAATTGTGGCGGCACCCGCTCCTTCATGTCCTCTCCTTCTTCAATCAGAATGTCCGAAGCGGAGAGTCCTTGGTTCTCGAGGTTAAAGATGCACTCAACGTCGACCGCACCGAGAGTCACCTCCCCAACCTGCTCTTGTATAATGAATCTGGACTTGCTGGCATCAAAATTCTCAATCATATACCTAATCAGAAGGGTACGCATCTTAATAGATGGTATCTGCAGCATGCTGCACAATGTTGTATCAGCCACTCTAGCGCGTTGACCTCTCGATAGAGCGGCAACAAGCTTGCACCATTTTCCAATGGCGCACACTATTTCTCCATTCAGCTCGTCCATCCTATAGAAAGAAAATATAAAAATTCGTTACATTTGCCAACACAAATGCAAAAATAACAATAGACATGCAAAAATATAAAACTTTCTGGCAGCAGCAAACAAAAATGCAAAAATAACACTAATGCAAATATAAAACTAACACCATGTATAAAGCAACATGCACCCAAGTGTGTTGTATAATTGTTTAAGTTCGACAAGATCGACAAGAAAGGCAAACACTCAAATATAAAACTTTCTGCCAGCAATAAAAAGGTAACTACAATTGTTTTTTTCAAAGTGAAAGTTTGATTTACATTCTGTTTGTATAATTGTTTTTTTCGACAAGATCTTTAAAACAAGACTAATATTGAATATATTTTTGAAAATTAGTTTTTAGACAACTAAATAACCATGCTTCAAACTTGTTTTGTATAATTGTTTTAGTTCCATGCAATTTTTTTAATAATGTTGCATTCTATTTCGTAAAGAAAATAAATCTAACTAACACTATGGCTCGCCGTGTTCCATTGTGTATCATAATGTTACATTGTCTGCCGATGTGTATCAAATGGATTCTTCTTAATTTTACAGTGTTTCATCATGTTTCAGAACATAAATCTTCAAACTTGTTAAAATATATTCAAAAGTGGTCTCGTTTTAAAGTTCTTGTTGTCATAAACACAAATATGCATCGGATCTTCAAGAAAAATCAACGGCTCTTCCATGCACGGTACCTCCCGTGCATGGAAGAATTGCTTTTCTCTATTCTACCCTGAAATGAAAGATTTAGTTCATGTACGCCTTCTGGTCAGAACGCATCTAGTCGAGTTGATACTAGCTAGTTGAAACTATGTGGTAAACCTAAGTCCATGAAAGCAACAAGACGGGGGAACTAGCTTCCTATGAAGGCGAGAGGTAAGGAGGACAACTTACTTGATCGGTCGACGAAGATGAAAGAAGTCGGCGATGCGTTGTCGACGTAGTTCGTCGAGGGCGGCCAGCACGTGCGGACGATCTTGATCTTCTCGGGGTTTTTGTGGCGTGTGGAATGCGGCGGACGGAGCTGTCGACGACTCGCTGGCAGGAGGCGATCTAGACGACGACATGTGCGAGGAGGTTGAGATTATATACGAGGTCGTCTCCTAGGTCGTCGTAACTTCCCTATGGCCAATCTTGTGATCTATATTTTCCTCCGTTGAATCGAGGCAGAACGTGCTCCTCAATCGTAGGGATTAGGAACATATGGATTAGCACGATCCCGGAATTGTGTAACAGAACGACAACTACTCCCGTGATCGACGTGCATGGAAAGTGCGGCGTGGTGGGCCCCCACAATATGGATCCGGCAGTTATTTGCGGTTTGGGCCGGCCCACCTACCTCTACATTGTTTTTTCCTCAAAATTAATATCATTGTTTCTTCCCTCAATAAAAAATATTTGTGACACCTATTAGTTATTGTATACTTGTATATGTTCAACAATATTTATAGTATCTCTATCATTTCTGCAATATTATATATTCAAATGTACTGTTCCTCTTTCCCTTTTAATTTGGTTTTCCTGTTATTTTAGGTTTTCTCCTTCTTATTCCTAATTGTTTTTTCATGTTTCATAATTCCATATCACTTCTTCTCATATTTTTCAAATTCATATCAAATATGTATGATTAAATGTTGTCCTATTTATGACTTGTTAATTGGTGGGACCGGGAAGGTAAACCACTTTCAGACCTGCCCTCCGGCAGAGCCGAATGGTCCTGCTTGTACATGGTGCATGTGGAGGCATGCATGAGATGACCCCAATTTTTGGGACCATGTGGGCATGGCCAATGTGGCCCCCCAGGCAAGGTGTGCACAAATTCGGACATAAAACACACGTTGCGTCACGTGGGGGCAGTGTTGTAGGATTTTGTCGCCGGATAAACCCTAGAAAATGCATTGAGTGTCGGAAATGAACGATACTTGTCATGCATGCATGCCATGATCATCGTAGGGTATGCATAAAGTTTGGGATCATTCAGTGGGACCGGGAAGGTAAACCACTTTCAGACCTGCCCTCCGGCAGACCCGAATGGTCCTGCTTGTACACGGTGCATGTGGAGGCATGCATGAGATGACCCCAATTTTTGGGACCATGTGGGCATGGCCAATGTGGTCCCCCAGGCAAGGTGTGCACAAATTCGGACACAAAACGCACGTTGCGTCACGTGGGGCAGTGTTGTAGGGTTTTGTCGCCGGATAAACCCTAGAAAATGCATTGAGTGTCGGAAATGAACGATACTTGTCATGCATGCATGCCATGATCATCCTAGGGTATGCATAAAGTTTGGGATCATTCGGTGGGACCGGGAAGGTAAACCACTTTCAGACCTGCCCTCCGGCAGACCCGAATGGTCCTGCTTGTACATGGTGCATGTGGAGGCATGCATGAGATGACCCCAACTTTTGGGACCATGTGGGCATGGCCAATGTGGTCCCCCAGGCAAGGTGTGCACAAATTCGGACACAAAACGCACGTTGCGTCACGTGGGGGCAGTGTTGTAGGGTTTTGTCGCCGGATAAACCCTAGAAAATGGTTCGAGTGTCGGAAATGAACGATACTTGTCATGCATGCATGCCATGATCATCCTTGGGTATGCATAAAGTTTGGGATCATTCGGTGGGACCGGGAAGGTAAACCACTTTCAGACCTGCCCTCCGGCAGACCCGAATGGTCCTGCTTGTACATGGTGCATGTGGAGGCATGCATGAGATGACCCCAACTATTGGGACCATGTGGGCATGGCCAATGTGGTCCCCCAGGCAAGGTGTGCACAAATTCGGACACAAAACGCACGTTGCGTCACGTGGGGGCAGTGTTGTAGGGTTTTGTCGCCGGATAAACCCTAGAAAATGCATTGAGTGTCGGAAATGAACGATACTTGTCATGCATGCATGCCATGATCATCGTAGGGTATGCATAAAGTTTGGGATCATTCGATGGGACCGCGAAGGTAAACCACTTTCAGACCTGCCCTCCGGCAGACCCGAATGGTCCTGCTTGTACATGGTGCATGTTGAGGCATGCATGAGATGACCCCAACTTTTGGGACCATGTGGGCATGGCCAATGTGGTCCCCCAGGCAAGGTGTGCACAAATTCGGACACAAAACACACATTGCGTCATGTGGGGGTAGCGTTGTAGGGTTTTATCGCCGGATAAACCCTAGAAAATGCATCGAGTGTCGAAAATGAACGATACTTGTCATGCATGCATGCCATGATCATCCTTTGGGTATGCATAAAGTTTGGGATCATTCGGTTGGACCGGGAAGGTAAACCTGCTTCTAGTACATGGTGCATGTGGAGGCATGCATGCGATTGTCCCAACTACATTTGATTTAATAATATTTCAAGTATGAATCAGAAAAAAAAATATAATTGAAAAAGACAACCATGAAAAGAGAAATAAAAGACAACATTATATCATACATTGTTTAAATTTATAACCGTCAGAACAAAGAAAAGAGGATAATATAGAAAACAGAAGAAAAATTTGAATGAATAAGTGCAATAAAAGACAACATATTATCTTAAATTTAAAAAATAATTCAAATATAAAAAAGATAAGATCTATTAGAATGTAGAAGTGAAATAAAAGACAACATATTATCTTACATTTAGAAAATATTTCAAATATAAAGAAGAGAACAAAAATTAGAATGAAGAAGTGAAATAAAACAGAACATTTTATCTTAAAAACTATAAATATTTTAAATATAATAAAGATAAGAAATATTAGAATTGGGCCCAAGGCTGCCCTGGGCCAGATCAGTTTGCCGCGGGTAAAGCTGCCCTGGGCCAGCCCGCCCGAATTGGGCCCAAGGCAAAGCCGCGCAGGGCGCAGCGTAGCGCACAGCCGTGGGTTGGTGGGAGTTTAGTCCCACCTCGCCAAGCGAGAGAGCGCCGCACTGGTTTATATACCCGGCTGCGACTCCCCTCCCAAGCTCCTATCATACGCAGGCAGTACATTGCCTAACTCTCGTCACCTCTGCCCCGTGGGGCCTACTAGTGGCAGAGTTATTCTGCACCATGGGCCTGCATCCTGGCCCATGAACGGCTGGGTTCCTAGTCGTATGCAGGCCTTGGTGTATGAATGGTCCTGCTCTGGTAGGTGGGCACTTTTTTTTCGCATATTGCCAGGTGTTTTGATCTTCAAATCACATACTAAATTATACACATGCTCACTTGCACTGAATACACATTTTCTCTTTGCATATATGCCAAGTTAATGTTTCTCAATGCAAAACACCTACAAATTACATCGAGTGTCCGAAATGAACGATAGTTGCCATGCATGCTTGCTATGCTCATCGTAGGGTGTGCATAAAGTTTGGTATCCATTGGTGAGACCGAGAAGGAAAACCTGCTTCTAGTACATGCTGCAAGTGGAGGCACACATGCGATTGTCCCAACTAGATTTCATTTAATAATATTTCAAGTATGAAACAGAAAAGAAAATTTATAATTAGGAAAGACAACCATGAAAAGTGAAATAAAAGACAACGTTATATCATACATTATTTAAATTTATAACCGTCAGAACAAAGAAAATAAGAGAATATAGAGAACAGAAGAAAAATTTGAATGAATAAGTGCAATAAAAGACAACATATTATCTTATATTTAAAAAATAATTCAAATATAAAAAAGATAAGATCTATTAGAATG
>LR880966.1:765301142-765321158 GCA_904067115.1 Aegilops sharonensis | reverse complement strand
ATTCAGATGTACCTAAGCATTTTTTGGGATAATACAGCAAAGCTCCTACACATATTAACATAATGCAGTAGTTAATTAGGTACAACTTCAACTATAAATGCATACATCTTCAACAAACAACTAAAATTTCATTACTTACCTAAACAACAACAAATTATACTATAGATGAATCTTGTATCATCTAAATCAATTCATTGCCACATCATAATTAATGCATTCCAAATAAAATATGTTTCCATCCAATATCATTGAATCACATGTCAAATCAAATAATCATATATGTCTGCAGCATTGAACTACAGATCTAATTATCATATATGGTCTATCTAACCTTAAATTCCCCCTTAAATAAGGTATTCAACCTCATACTAATTAAAATCTAACAAGCAAAAATTCCAGGACTAATCTAATAAGCATCTGAAAAAAACCCAAGATGCTTTTATCTCTGAATCAACGGCATTGGAGAGGATGCTCAATTCTGTAAATATTTCTGAAGCAATGGCAAAATTCCACTGCTAACCCAAACTAAATAAGCATAGACTGCCCCTTCCCCTCTCCTTCAGAAGCCCCAATCCAACACAAACAAATCCAGCCATTGAGAAGCTCTTTTTGATTAACATGACAACACCCATTACATGAGCACATCCTTCACTATATTTACAAGCAAACTAATGCATCATCTAATCACCTCAGGTAGACAATTTCCAAAAACAGAAGGCCATGCACAACCCATCTCATAGCCTCTGCCTGACAGGCATCAATCAAGCATCAAAGAACTGCAACTATGACAACATGCATCAATCAAGTATCTAAGAATTGCAACTATGACAGGCATAATCCCTAGAACTAAGCATCCATTTAATTAATCATCAAGCCAAAGAACTAAAGCAGTCACCAACCCAAACCAATAGAGAAGTATATATTTGACTAATCCATCGTCTAATCCTCAAGCCAAACACCTAAAGAATTGCACAAATTCCCCTACTAATCTAATAAGCATCTGAAATACCCCATCCCTCAATCCAGCTACTTCTAACCTAATCTAATAATCATATGAGGTCCACCATTCTTGCACGAATCAAATACACAAAAACCCTAATGCAGAGAAAACCCCACATCCAACAAATCTAACCAAAGAACCTTCTGGCCACAAACCCTACAATCTAAAAACTACCACATTAAAGTGATAAGCACATACCTTCTGCTCCGCCTGCTCGTCGCCAGAGCCGGCCTCCACCTTATCCACCTTCTCCACCTCGTGCGCCTCGCCGGAGCCCGCCTCCACCTTCTGCGCCTCGCCGGAGATCGCCAGAGCGGGCACATCTAGCTGGACTGCGCCGCTGCATCCCGCCCCCGTCTTCTCCAGATCTGCAGCGGAGGGAGCACCGCGCTGGACGCCGGCACGTCCCCTCACAAAGGTGCCCGCAGCAACCTGCCGCGCCTGCTCCACCAGATCTGTGCCCCAATCCGGGCGCTCGCCTCCTGCGTCCGCCATGGCGATGGAGAGGATGCGGTGAGGGAGACGAGGAGGTTGGAGAGGAGAGGGAGTGGGGCTCGTGGGGAGTGGGGAGTGGAGAGAGGGAGACGATGCGGCGGGGGGAAATGGTGGGCGATGCGGCCGGAGGTGGTTGCCGTCCACATTTATATGATGGGACAGTTTTGGCAACTACTCGTGACACGTGCTGCCCCACGCGCGGGCGGCTGTAGGCGTGCACGAAACGTCGCCGTATACGAATACGAGCATACGGCCGGGCATACGATCTAACCGGGCCCGTACGGGCCTCCCAGGGCTCCTCGACGGCTATATGCGTGGGCAACAAAGACGATCGTGCCCCTCGTTATGAACCGTTTTTGGTTCATCCTGGCCGTCGATGTGTTTTTCCACCTCGCGTTCAGCCCAGGGGGGAGCACCGGAGCAGAAACGATACTAGCCACCAAAAACTGCAATACGAGATACCTAGACAATATGTTCGATATATTTCACATGAGATTCATGTAGTATTATACATGCAATATTTGAATATTTTATATCTATAATATGATTTTCAATGGGATGAACTATGAGAATTAAATTTACATCCACGATGTGCATATATGACCCCAATCTTACATGTTTATGTGTTATAGTGCGGTATGTCTATATTTGTTCATATTTTGGTCATCTAAACTTCTACGTCTATATACTAGGGGTAACATGATCATTTAATAACTTCTAGGAAGGGACTAGGGCTTTTTAGTTCCTGGAAACAAACAGGGAGGAACTTTTAGGGACTAGGGACTTTTTAGTTGGGATTAGAAAAAGTTCTAGGACTTATGAACCAAACATGCCTTTAGTACTCCCTGTGTGGACTAAGTAGTGATGTAAACAATTTGTGTTAGTAGCATATACAACAAGAGGTAATACTTTCTATTATTTCCCAACCAAATTTAAAGTCATTCAGCACAAGCTCATGCCAAAAATGTTCTTGACATGTGCCAAATCACCGGGAAAAAATAGACAAAAAAGAGTTTTAGCCATGTTACAAAAATCTTCTAAAAAGAATTTGGGATCAAACGGAGTGTGATCATGTACGCACATTGGTGGACCCTTCCATTTCGTCTCCACTGCATTGCTTGCCTTCTTCATCAACTAGACATATACGCACTCAGTTTCTTTGGTGTGCGGGAGGACAGTATTACTCCCTCTTATTCAAATACTCCATTTCCTTTCATTCCGCAATAAGAGAAATATTCACCCTCCACCGTTTCTTTGTCCGTTCCTCTCATCTTTCGGCGACTACTTACATAATGAAATTTAGTTTTCTTCCATGTCAGGTTTGGACACGCTAGTGGCAACATTGCGACGGCGGGGATAGCACGCTTGAATTAAAGTCTCATGACTCCATCCTTGCCCTGGTATGATTGTTGTGGGCGGCACAGTTGATACTGAAGAGACTACTAGATCACCGGCTCCCGATTTGATGGGGTCAAGTTTGGTGTCGTCGATAGTTCTCATGTTTCATGCTTTTCTGCTCACGAAATTCTTATGTCATGGTATCGCTATGAATCAAGCGGTTAAAGAACAAATCTCTGCGAACTAGCATGTAGTTGGATGATTAGGAGGACAGTAATATCCCAGCTCACTAAGGTTCAAGTTCTAGACTTGACACCGACGCTCGCATTTTTCTATTTTTATTTCAGACATTCCGATGATGTGCGTTCAGCGGGAGTGAACGTTCCTGTCGATTACGAAGACGTCTATGACAACTTCTTCAATATCAAGATGATGTGCCGGCTCAATTCTCATAGGTGCTCATAGGCAGGGTGTGCGTATGAGAGTTCATAGAGGTCAATGTATATGCGTATGTATGAGCGTCTGTGATCACATACTCTCACCTATTAGGCTAAGCGACTCTCTAAAGGCTTTGTGCATGTTTGATCTTCTACTATTTTTTTTTTACTTAGGCCACTCTTGGTATGGATGTAATTTAATATACATGTGTATTTAACTTACGGGTGTAACCTACTGGCCAAGAGCTATTTCCAGCTGGAAACCAAACGACGTGTGAACGCATGTATTTTTTACGAGAGTATTTAGAGGAAAAATGGTAATCCAAATAGGGCCTTAGCGTTTTTGTAAAAATGCATTTGGATGCAAAAGGTGAATTAAAGATGACAACTTTGAAGATCTTTGAAATTTTTCATATAATGTAATATTTGCGTTTTGTGTGATGTGCTCTGGTTAGTTTATTAATAATGGTCGTGGTATACTTTAAAAAAAATGTTGACTAGACTACTTTTCCAGAGATATTTCTCTAGACACAGAATATTTTCTACATTCTTTTCCTTATACTTCATCCGTTTCTGAATATAAGTCATTTAAAGATTTCAATATGGATACAGATGTATATAGACGTGTTTTGGAATATAGATTCACTCATTTTGGTCTATATATAGTCCATATTGAAATCACTTATATTTAGGAACGTAGGGAGTAGTACTATGTATATCCATACGTGTGTTCGCGTCATGTCTTTTAGACAGCAACACACAGCTCAATCATTAGTTGCTGCGAATCAACCAGTGGTTGGATGGTTAGAAGCACATATGCTTGCAATTATTTTTAGGATTTCTGGCGATGCGCGTTCAGTGGGAGAAGATGTTCATGTCGACTGCGAGGCGCCTACGATGACTTCGTAAAATCTCAAAACGATATGACGGCTCAATCTATTGAAGGTGCTCATTGAGGTAGGCTGTGTGTGTGCGTTTATAATGAAAGTATACTAAAGTTAGTATAAAGTTGAGTCATCTATTTTGTAATGGAGGAAGTATATATGTGCGGGGTCTGTACCGTGTTCAAAAAAAATCATCAGTTGCTAAAAAAACTCGGGCAGCTCCCACCTCTTCCCCGCGGGGTCGCCACGTACGTACCGGCCGAGACGACGCGCAGCGGCAGCGTGCACATCACCGACCGACTTAATTGTCGCGCCTGCACGCAACAAACAGCTGCTAGTAATCTTGGAGTAGCACATTGACGGGACGATCCATCGAGCAGCCCGGCGACATGGCGGCGCACGGTCGCGATCGGCACCGGCATCGGCATCGGCGTCGATCGGCGCCAACATTTTCGCCCGGTTTTGACCAAAGACACCATGCCGATACCGACGTGCGCCGAGCCACAGAGAGGCGGCAACCGACCTCTCGGCCGCGCGCGTGACACCTGTGCCGCCGGCGGTGGTTCCATCGCCGCCTCCTCGTCTCGTCCGTCTCGTCCCGATCGGGTGAAGGCGAGGCTGTAAATAAATGGTAAACGTTTCACGCCAGCGCACTGACAGAAACTTGGGCCGGTCACATACACACGCGTTAACTAGGACGACTTAAGTGGTGACATGTGGGGTGGTGGACCCACCACATTATCACTTTCCCAATCTCCACGCATCTTTCCTTCTTCCCATTCCTGTGTCTTTTTCTTTCGCCTCTCCTACCGGCTGCCATGGAAGTCCTACCCCGGCGACCTTCTCTGACGAGCCCCTCCTCTTCCTCTCCAGCGAGCTCTTCCTCCCTTCCTCTTCTTCTTCGGCGAGCACCCCCGAAGCCAACCCCCAAGCCAGCGTCCTCCCCTGGATTTCCCTCTCTCAAATGCATCTACTTGTGCTCCATGAACGACCAGAGCTGCAACGGGCATGGCCAGCGAAGCTGCGTCCATGGTCGGAGTTGCGCCCATGGCCGACGACCCGCAAAAACTTTTTTTTGCTGCAACCGGCTGTGAGCTACAACCCCAAGCTATGAGCTGCCTGTTCGGAGCTGGAAACGGCAAACATAGATGCTACATGCGGGCATGAGGTTTGTTGGAAGCGGCTGGGGACATGCTGGAACCAACGTTGCTGGAAGATACAAACGTTGCCCGGGGGAAGTTGAAACTAGTGTCGCCAAAAGCTACAATCGTCCGCTGGAATTGCTGGAACCATCAAGTAAAAATGCTGGAACCGACTAGTACCAGAGCTGCATTCATTAGCAATGATGCGATCGCAGTGACCTGTTTTGCTTCAACCGTTGTCCTTTTTTGCTACTATCGGTGAGGTAATTTGGTACATCCTTCGTGGCGAGCTCATGATGCCACGACTCAGCGGATGTTTTTCTTTTGCTGGAACCGGCTACTAGCGGAGCTGCAACCATGTGATGCAGATGCCGGAACCGTTGCCTAGGAAAGGTGGAAGTGGTGCTGAGATGACGACGGCCGCTGCCTCGGTGAGCTGCAACCGGCATCAGCAAAAGCTACATCCGTCTTTTCATTTTGCTGCGATGGTTTATAGTGGGTGGAGCAGTGGAGTCCAGCAGATGACGACAAGGGAGGAAGCCGACCGACGCCACCCACACATCGAGCGATCTCGGCGAGGACGACGGGGGGAGGGGGGGGCGCAGTGCAACCCGATGGTGCAACCATGGGGCCACTTGATGTGCACCTGTGCTAGGAACGCCGCTGCCGGAGCAGCGTCCATGGTCATGGCCAGGAGATGCAAGATGGGATGACCATGGCTAGGGACGCGAATGGCAATGGCGAGGTTGCAAGCTGACCAACAATGACAGAGGGCGCGTCCATGGCTGGAAGCGGGGCGGTCGACGGCGGCGCTCGCCTTCGCTTGTTCTGGAAGAAAGACGACACGAGGGGAAGGGGATGAAACGAAAGGGCAAATCAAATGGCTCTCGCTCGCTGCATCGGACGGCTGAGGCCAGACTGGCCCAAAGTATTGGGCCGGCGCACCGGCGCCTAGCGCTGCCCTAAATAAATGCGGTCCGAGGGGTGCCCATGTGAGGGCGTGTTGCGGTGGCGACTCGGTGTCGGGGCAAAAAGCGTTCCTTTGGCCCTGTCCGGCGCTGCTGCTGGCCCGACCGCGACGCGACGTCGACCCGGGGAGACGACTGCTTCCTTGGCCACGGCGCGCGCGCAGGGACGGTCGCCCGGATGAACACGTATGCGGGGCTCGATGGCGACGCCGCGCTGCGTCCCTGTCGATCGGTTTTGACCGCCTTGGACTGCTCTGGCTTGACAATCCCCGGCATGTGCAGAGCTCGAGCCTAATTTACTCTCTGTGTGTGTGTGATCGCTGCTCCATCGGTTCCGATCTTCTAGAATTTGCTCTGCGTCGGACCATCTACTAAAGTTGTCGATCACTGAGGTCAACTTCACCGCGCAACCCTATCTTGTCTGAATGCGTTCGTTTGGGATAAAACGGACGAATAGCGCGGCCTCAAACAGATAAATGTTCAGATTCCGTCCGTTTTTGACGCATCTTCGACCCTCTCTCTCGCGCCCGGCCCCGCCGCCGGCGCCGCCGCTATTCTCGGGCTGCCTCCTCACTGCGCAGCCCTCGGCCGTCCATACAAAACCACGTCTCGACATGGGCGCCATCACGCCCGCACTTTCGCCGTAGTTTCGGCCGTGGATCGGAAGAGGTTTGGCCGTCGCCGTCTTTGCCGGTGGCAGAGGGGACACGACCGCCAGCGACAATTGCTGGGTTAAAACAACAACTGAAAGAAGTAAAGGAAAGGGCGGCGACTTCTGGGTACTCACTGGAGACCCGGGAGATTGAGGACCAGCTCCGAGAAATATACACAAGAGAGGAAATCATGTACAGGCAGCGTTCAAGAATAGACTGGTTGAAAGCAGGTGACCAAAACACTAGGTATTTTCAGAACAGAGCTTGGAGGAGGAAAAATACCATTAGAGCGCTGAGACGCCAAGATGGGACGAAGTGTACTGTAGACGAGGAAATGAGGGAAATGGCTGCCTCTTTTTATGAAAATCTTTTTGCATCAGAAGGTTCGGCTGGAGCAAATTCAGTGCTATATAACATTGTACAGTCTGTTTCAGCTGAGATGAATGCCAAACTTACTGCTGCTGTCACGGATGATGAAATTGAAAGGGCTTTATTTCAAATGGGACCTACTAAGTCTCCAGGACCCGATGGATTACCAGCATTGTTCTATCAGCGACACTGGTCGCTGGTACGTACAGATGTTTGCAAGGCAGTTCGGGATTTTTTGGGTGGAGCCGTGGCACCTGATTCTTTTAACGCAACTGTTATTGTGATGATTACGAAAGTAAACTCACCGGAGTTACTTTCGCAGTTCCGCCCAATTAGCCTCTGTAATGTCCTCTATAAAATTGCTACAAAAGTTCTTGCAAACAGGCTTAAGAGTTTTCTCCCTCTCCTTATGTCGGAGGAACAGAGTGCTTTCGTCCCTGGAAGGCTAATCTCAGATAACGTTCTTGTGGCATATGAGTGTGTGCATGCCATACGGACTAGGAAAAGAAGGAAAAGTCTATGTGCGGTAAAATTAGACATGATGAAGGCTTACGATCGTGTTGAGTAGATTTTTTTGGAGCAGATTCTAGCAAGATTTGGTTTTGCTGCTGACTGGATAGCTATGGTGATGAGATGTGTGACTTCAGCAAGGTTCGTCGTAAAGCTAAATGGGGATGTCTCGAGGTGTTTTCTTCCATCAAGAGGGCTACGACAGGGCGACCCTTTATCTCCCTATCTATTTCTTTTTTGCGTGGAGGGGTTCTCTGTCTTGCTGAAAAAGGCGCAGGAGGAGAAGAAAATAAGGGGTGTGTCCTCTGGGGGCACTGACTCACCTGCTTTTCGCCGACGACAGCATTGTTTTTCTCGAGGGTACCAGGTCGAACATGGAAGCGTTAAAGGACATCTTGGTGAAGTATGAGGAGGCCTCGGGGCAGCGAGTAAATTTGCAAAAATCCTCTATCTTTTTTGGCAAAGGTAGTACGGATACAACAAAAGTAGAGGTAAAGCAAGTGGTCGGCATTGATTCGGAGGTTCTTAGTGAGCGTTACTTGGGGCTCCCGGCACTGGTTGGGAGGTCGAAAGATGGTACGTTTAAATACGTTACAGATTCAGCTAAAGGCAAGGTAAGTGGCTGGAAAGGTCAAGGACTATCCAAGGCGGCTAGAGAGGTACTTGTAAAATCTGGACTCCAGGCGATGCCGACTTTCACTATGAGTTGTTTTCACCTCACGAAGAAGATGTGCCGGAACTTGACTTCAATCTCGTCACAATTCTGGTGGGGTGCGATGAATGGTGAAAGGAAGGTCCATTGGATATCTTGGGAGAAAATGTGTGCTACCAAACGTGAGGGAGGGATGGGCTTCCGAGACCTGGAGGCTTTCAACCAAGCACTCCTGGCAAAACAGGCATGGAGAATTCTTATGTATCCGGGTTCCCTTTGTGCTAGTGTACTCAAAGCTAGATACTTCAAGGAAGGGTCGATCTTATCAGCAGTCTGCCCGTCCTCTGGCTCCTTCACGTTTCGAAGCATTCTTTTTGGGCGTGATCTGTTGAGGGAGGGCCTGATATGGCGCATTGGTGATGGCTCTCGAATCAATATACATCACGATAACTGGATCCCTCGGAAGGGTAGTCTCAAACCTCTTGGCCAAGTGTTTACCGCAGGTGTAACCAAAGTGCAACATCTACTAGCAGCAGGGGGACGAAGTTGGAACAATGCGACGGTCGACACCATGTTCGCTGTTGATGATGCAAAGGATATTAAGCAAATTGCTATAGGTGGTCCGGACACAGAGGACTATCTAGCTTGGAACTACACGACGTACGGTGAGTTCACGGTCAGGTCGGCGTATCATCTTAGAATGTCCATGAACAGGGTAAGATCCGGACAGCCGGAGTCTTCCCTTCCTGCAATCAAACACCGTGGGTTCATGGCTCTGTGGGACACTGCAGCTCCAAACAAGGCAAAAATACATATGTGGCGGCTGGTCCGGAACGGTTTGGCTGTTGGCTTGGAGCTTCACCGACGGCGGATTAAGCCGGGTGTCTTCTGTGTTGCGTGTGGAAGAGAAGAATCAAACCTGCATAGGTTCTGGACATGTAAATACTCAGTACACTTTTGGCAGCTGTTGCACTCACAAATGGGAGTCTTGGTGGCAAGTCCACCAGCGGAGATAGCCTCCCAGAGCGAGTTGTCGAGCTGGTTGAGTGGTTCGCCAATGCAGGGGGAGAAGAACGAGAAGCAATGATACAAGCTGTGTATGCTCTATGGCTGGCACGTAACAATGCAAGAGACGGAAAACGTATTGCTCACCCGCATGAAATCATAGCAACACTGGTTGCGCATATGGAGGAGTGGAGATTGGCGCATACTGAATCTCCTAAGCCGCCGGAGACCAAGGAGCTTCAGCGATGGCGACCGCCCGACGAGGGCTGGATAAAGGCTAATTCTGATGGAGCGGTGTCTAAATATGGTGACAAGGGAGGTGGTGGTCTTGTCTTGCGGGATCACAATGGAGCTTTTGTGGCTGGAGCAAGTCACTTCTTTCCTTCTAATGCGGACCCAGAGGCTGTGGAGATATTGGCGTGCAGAAGGGCAACCCAGGTTGCAAGGGAGATGAATGTTCAGAAACTCCACATGGAGCTGGACAACCAAAAGGTGGTGCAGATGCTCAATCGTGTGTCAAAAAATTTGAGCGCTACAGGGCCGTGGATTGAGGAGATAAAAGAGATGCTTCGAGGTTTCGACGAGTTCAAGGTTTCGTGGGTTCGACGTTCCGCTAATGTTGCCGTGCATAAGTTTGCTAGAGTAGGTGTGGATGATGAACTATGTAAGGTCTGGTTGTCAGTTCCCCCAGACTTTGTGTTGGGTGTAATTTCGGACGAGATTCCAAAGTTTTAGGTCTTTTAAGTTTTTCAATAAAGCGGCAACGTTACCCTAAAAAAAAACTTACGTTAGTCTTCCTAGGTGTATCATTATCGACGCGGCAATGGCACACCCAAGTCGTTTGGACGCGGCTTGCCTGCTCCTGCGCCTCTGCTCCGATCCGTGCTCCCCCGCATCGGACGCTCCTCCTTTTTCCCGAAGCGTTATTTTCTTTGAAGAAAAGTCGGAAATACCAGTCTTGTCCGGCGCTGCCAGCGCTTCTTTATCCGGCGGCCGTCGCTGCCGCTCCCATCCTCCCCGGAGCAGCGGCGACCAACAGCGCTGGCGCATCATTCTGTGCCGGAGGCTCAGACGCCGGCGGTGCACGTGACGAGCCGACGATGATCTTGGCGACAGCCAGAATCAGACGCATTATGAACCGATTCGTTGCTGCGCTGTCCGAGCCTCCGGGGCTTCTCCCGATGTCCATGTACTCGATTGGCTGCACTTGACGCCATCCCATGGGAGCATGCCGGAAGCTATACTGCAAAGTTCAAAAACTACAGAGCCATTCTTCAAGTTCAGGTTCGTTCTCTTCACAACCTGTCAGGCCATCCGCCCATCCTCGAGGAGTTTGATGAGAGTAAACGTTTGAGCGTCCTCGACATGGCCATCATGCAGGCTCGCACACTTGCACTGGTCGGCCCTCGTCCAATCCCTCTCATCTACTTAGGTGTTAGTCCGCTGCTCGACATGACCATCATGCAGGCTTTCGTAAATGATGGAGTACATGGTCCACACAGAATGACGCGCCAGCGCTATTGGTCGCCGCTGCTCCGGGGAGGATGGGAGCGGCAGCGACGGCCGCCGGATAAGGAAGCGACGACAGCGCCAGAAAAGACTGGTATTTCCAACTTTTTATTTCAAAAGAAAATAGCGCTTCGAGATAAAAGGAGGAGCGTCCGATGCAGGGGAGCACGGATTTGCTCCGGAGCAGGCAAGCCGCGTCCAAGTCGTTTTCCATCAGTGCCAGCGATTTCTCCGGTTTTGACCTGAACGGCAGTGCCGACACCGACGTACGGGGCCGACCTCCCGGCCGCGCGCCTGACACCTGTGACCAGAGACGGAGCCAGAAAATTGAGATAGGGGGGCGAGAACTGGAAGGATGAAAATCATAGGATACATAAGCACATACGGTAGTAAATATCATGGGATCTAAATAGTAAATATATGTATCAGGGGCCATAACTCGCTAAATGGCGCTAAGTTGCACACGATATGTTTAGCGGGGTGCTCCTGCTGCTGTAACATCGAGATATTGCGCCACATAATTATAATAAAAAAGCATATATCTACTAATTTGAAGTCAGCTTCGAGAGCACAATATCAACAATTTCTTCAGAGCTAAACCTGGCCGTTAATTCCTTCTCAATGATTGTAGTTTTTACAATTATAGACTGTACTTCGATATGGTTCTGAAATCACAGGCTAACCTAATTAGGGCTTGAATGTATTGGTCGAAATACCTTGTATACTCGTTCTGTTGCCGCTTGTCCGTGCGGTCGGCCTACCGGCTACCGGCAAAGTGCCCGTGGATCGACGCTCGCCCGCAGCCGTCCCTTCTCCGCTTTTCTTGATGGCGATGCGACGGAGTAGCGCAAGGCAGCGGCGCTACGGCAGGCGACAGATGTGAATTTCGATCGGAGCAGGCGGTTGGGAAACGAAGGGATAGCGACCCGCGTGTGCGTGGGCGGGTAGGTGGGCTGCTGGCCTGCTAATTAACCCCTTTGTCTACCGGGGGATGGGCTGCGTGTTGATAGCCTCCTAGTTGTACACACGATCTGTGGCTGTTTGTTTTGGGCTTTTAGGCTGCTAAATTGCATCGTGTACATGGGTTGACTAGAGGCTTCACGAACTACACAGAGACCGGGGGGGCGAAGGAAGTGGCGGACAGTTGGCTGGCAAAAAATTTAGCAAACAAACTACTTGCTATTAACAGGGAGATGCGATCGTCAGGGGGCGTCTCGCCCCCCCTCGTCCCCCCTTGAATCCGTCCCTGCCTGTGACCCGTGTCGCCGGTGGTTCCATCGCCGCCTCGTCGCGTCTGTCTCGTCCCGATCTGGTAAATGCGGTCCAAGGGGAGCCATGTGTGTGAGGGGTGCTGGTGACCGGCGACTCGTTGTCGCCAAGGGCAAAGCGTTCTTTTGGCCGTGTCCGGCGCCGCTGCTGTCCCGATGGCAACGCGACGGCGACCCGGGCGACGACTGCTTCGCTGCTCAGGGCGCGAGCGCGGGGGCGGCCGCGGGCGGTGGCCCGGACGGACACGTGCGCGGATCTCGACGAGGACGTCGCGCTGCGTCCCTGTCGATCGGTTTTGACCGCCTTGAACTACTAGTACTTCCTACTCTTGTTGCCAATCCCGGCATGTGCCGAGCTTCTGAAAATACTTGTTATCAAAATGGATGAAAAGGAATGCATCTAGAAGTATTTTCGGAAGGAGGAAATACAGCCGAACAGCACAAGCAGGCATCAGCACGAAATGGTTCACTCGGATCGGACTCAGTCGCTGCACCACAGGGAGGCAAGAGAACAATCCGTGGCCACTGTGCTCCGTATATCGATCGCCTTGGCGGTTGCTGTAGCAGGCTGCCTTTTGCGTTTCAATGCTGCTCCATTCACTCTGACTTTCGGCTGGCCGTTAATCGCAACGAGAACACATCATCACGACAATCAAATGAGAGTGATGTGAGTGACTGGCCCACCAAACCTTGTTTTTGTTACCTCCGTGGATAAACTCGGCTTTACCACGTACTCCCTCCGTTCCTAAATAGTTGTCTTTCTAGAGATTTCAACAAGTGACTATATACGGAACAAAATGAGTGAATCTATACTTTAAAACATGTCTACATACATCCGTATGTTGTAGTTCATTTGAGATGGCTAGAAAGACAAATATTTGGGAACGGAGGGAGTATACAACACCCAGCATGAATAGACAAGTACTTCCTCCGTCCCAAAATTTTTATCTTATATTTGTCTAGATACGGATGTATCTAGCTACATTTTAGTGTTAGATACATCCATATCTAAACAAATGTAAGACAAGAATTTTAGGACGGAGGGAGCAGTAGCAAGCATCGGTACGTACTATACGTCCGCCCTTAACGAGCAACTGCAGCGTATCACTGAGTGACATATCTTCCCTGCGAGTGAGAATCAAATCAGTTGAGAAACGGAGTTCCGTCGAGGAAGAAGGGGGCACTTCACATGAGTCAGGGCATCTCTAATGCCGACCATAAATTTTCTCCCGTATTCGTCCACGGACACGGATGCGGCCGAAGATGCTGCCCGCATACATTTCAAATAACTTTTTAACTAGCAGGACGAAATTCGTGCAAAAAAGACGGATTTTCAAATAAACAAGATGAGATTCATGCAAACACGCGGGTATTTCATTACATTTCGAACATTTAGAAAAAAACTTACCCTAAACCTATCCTATGGTGGCGGCTGTCCGTCGTCCACTTGCTTTCTATTCCACGTTGGCGACCATGTCCTCCATCTGCCTTCTTGATGAACGGCGGTGGTAAGACCCGTGAAGTGAGGGTGCGGTCTCCTACAAGGAATAGTAGAACACGGGAGACGGGCCGGCCCACATGGGACACAAGGCCCTGCTGCCTTCTATGCCTTACTCATTCTCGAAGGAGTCCGCGACATGTCCATGGACCGGTGGATGTGAGGTCCACGATGGAAATGGTGTCACATGCCCTTATTTTCTAAATAAATTACGAGTGTCTCTTCACTTACCGGGCACATTGAGATGGAGTTCACGAGGAAATAGATGTTCGGTTTCATCTCTTTTCTCGCGGCTGTAGTTGTCGCCAGAGGGCTGCCACAGAGCGAGGACGAGGACTCGTGTGAGGCCTTTGTTTTCGCAAGCGAAATTGAACTCTATTATGAGAAAAGGTACTCCAAGCTACAGCAGTTGTCGGCTGGTCATTTCTGCCGTTGACATCCTTGGCATCGTCACATAGCCTTGTCTATGCCGTGAGCCGATGAATCTGAGCTTAACACCGAGGAGCTACTTGCAAATTTTGCCTCATGCGGAACGGCCCTGAGGCGCTCGCTTTTGTGAAGGAATGTATGAGGTTCCTCGCTCCACTCTTGCACCCGTATGTTTCATCAGAGTTTTCATAATAGATTTAGAATTGCCGGTTAATACAATCGGTTACTAGTATATAGAAATATTACTTAATTTACCATATTCTAGATTTCTATATATATAGCACACTCACCGCCACCACTGATGACTACAGCCGTCGGCACCATGAGAGCGCAGCCGGATCACGAGGCTATCATGAAGGCGTTGTAGGAAGATATGGTGGCGACAGCCGGATCCTTTAATATGCACGAGAGAAGTCACACAGCTACAATAGCTTGTGTGTAGGAAATGGAGAAGGGATGTCAGGGAGGCTAACACTGTCCAAGAATCAATGTAGACCCAACATTGTTCACGAGCTACTGTAGATAATTACTGTTTGTAGATCCTGTATTAGATCATGGTTTAGGGAAGTCTGGTGAAGGAATGTCAGGGTATTGTAGCTTCCACTGACTTCCCTCCCAATGTTAGAGGATCTGGATTCGGCGACATCATGTGATGCTAAAAGTTTAGCCTTCGAGTTGCACTCTTATTGCTCCGACGGGATAGCTATTCCAAGATGCCATGCAACCGTGGTTTCAAGCATAAACATTAACAACAATATTGATTCCCCGTGTTTTTGTTTTGTGATGGACAAGTGGATTTTATTCAGCACTTAGATGGCCTACAGAAATTTGGGACCAGTGGTGAATTATAATAAATAATTTTCATACCAAAATTTTATATACTTATTATATCATACTACAATTTTAAAGAGTATACACTTTATCGTTTAGTTGGTATATTTAACCACATAATTTAGTTGGTATAGTTAATTAACGTTCTTTCTTTTTTTGTTGTAATGTATATCACGGATCACTTTGTTTATATTAAATTTAAATTAAGTGATGTAAAATAAATTATCTTTAAAATATTATTATGACAATTTCACAAATTATATAGTCTACACATACATATTTGCATGTATGTGCATATATTTATGTATAGTTTAGTTTATTAAATTTTGTGTTAGAGGTTGTTAAATAATATTATCCAAAAAAATTCTTAATAGTGATTTCTAGTGTATTATTCGATGTGCATATTTGTAGAACCATATAAACTATAAATTTTATCATTTAAAAATGTGTTGCAATTAAGTTAGATTCGATAATAAGTTCAACATATGCATACTGAAATATCACCAAACGTCGATGAACATAAACATATAGCAGATTCAGTTATGCTTATATATAATTTATTTATTAGGTATGCTCATCTGGACGTTTGATTTCATCTGGTGTACACGAGAGCTCTTGCCAGTTTTAAAATAAAAAGATTTGTATGGTCATAGAAATCTAGTTAAATCAATGCTTCCATACGTGCTTTGGATTTACTCAGGTAGCTTGCCCGTATTTCAAAAAAGAGGCTGTATTTCCGTACATATGTGGACATCGTAGTACACTTCCATTTACTACTCTGCATGTTACGTTCAAGCTAAACCTAATCATAGGAAGTATAGCACGACGACCCGGCCCGAGCCTGGACCAAAAAGATTGGGCTGGCCGGGTCAGGCTTGCCATTTGGCTGGGCTCGAGCTCAGGTTTGAAGTTTCCAGCATTTTGAGTCATGCTATCGGTCTTCATGCACTAGTAAAAAAGGGAGCAAAGGTTCAGACCAGGATAGCCCATTAGTCCCGGTTCAGTCCAGAACCGAGACCCATGATGGCATTGGACCCTGTTCGTGAGCCCCGGGGGCCGGCTGGGCCACGTGGGCATTTCCTATTTGGCGCCCATGGTGCCCATTACAGGGATAATGGACAGGGCGCACCCCCCTCCTCTGCGTTGGCCAGCCCATTTACCTTTTTTCTTTTTTTCCTATTAAACTTGAGAAAAAAGGGTGCATGCAGTTTGAACTTCAGACCCTTCTGTTCGGAGCGTATCACAGTAACCGCTAGGACATCTCAAACGCTTGTGCCTTTGATGGTCAGTTTTGACACAGTTCTTACTCGTGTTTTCCTTTTTTCTCACTCCTTTTTCTTTCTTTATCTATTTTCTTATTCTTTTCATATTTTTTCTTTTTCTTAATTGAGCAAAAAAATTCAAATTTGTGAACTTGTTTTTTGAAATTCAATAAACTCTTTTTTAAACCCATGAACTTTTTTTCAAAATCTGTGAACTTCTTTTCAAATTCGTATACTATTTTTTTTAGAACTGAAGAACCTTTTCTGATTCATGTGAAGGAAATATGCCCTAGAGACAATAATAAAGTTATTATTTATTTCCTCATATCATGATAAATGTTTATTATTCATGCTAGAATTGTTTAACCGGAAACATAATACATGTGTGAATACATAGACAAACATAGTATCACTAGTATGCCTCTACTTGACTAGCTCATTGATCAAAGATGGTTGAGTTTCCTAACCATAAATATGAGTTATCATTTGATCAATGGGATCACATCATTAGAAGAATGATGTGATTGACTTGACCAATTCCGTTAGCTTAGCACTTGATCGTTTAGTATGTTGCTATTGCTTTTTTCATGACTTATACATGTTCCTATGACAATAAGATTATGTAACTCCCATTTACCGGAGGAACACTTTGTGTGCTACCAAACGTCACAACATAACTGGGTGATTATAAAGGTGCTCTACAGGTGTCTCCGAAGGTACTTGTTGAGTTGACGTATTTCGAGATTAGGATTTGTCACTCCGATTGTCGGAGAGGTATCTCTGGGCCCTCTCGGTAATGCACATCACTATAAGCCTTGCAAGCAATGTGACTAATGAGTTAGTTACGGGATGATGCATTACATAACGAGTAAAGAGACTTGCCGGTAACGAGATTGAACTAGGTATTGAGATACCGAAGATCGAATCTCGGGCAAGTAACATACCGATGACAAAGGGAACAACGTATGTTGTTATGCGGTTCGACCGATAAAGATCTTCGTAGAATATGTAGGAGCCAATATGGGCATCCAAGTTTCGCTATTGGTTATTGACCAGAGAGATGTCTCGGTCATGTCTACATAGTTCTCGAACCCGTAGGGTCCGCACGCTTAAACATTCGTTGACGATACAGTATTATATGAGTTATGTATGTTGGTAACCGAATGTTGTTCGCAGTCCCGGATATGATCACGGACATGACGAGGAACTCCGGAATGGTTCGGAGATAAAGTTTATATATGGAATAATGTTGTTTGGTCTCCGGAAGGGTTCCGGAATTCACCGGAAGGGGTTCCATATGTTTCCCGAAATGTTTGGGTACGAGAACACGTTATTTGGGCCAAAGCCGAAATCCCACAAGGTTTTTGCAAAGCGCAAAAGGAAGTTTTGCGGAGTCCAGGGGCCAGACGTCAGGGTCCCTGGCGTCTGGCCCTGGAGTCCGAGAAGGACTCTTGCCTTTCGGGTGAAACCGACCTTGTGGAGGCTTTTACTCCAAGTTTCGACCCCAAGGCTCAACATATAAATAGAGGGACAGGGCTAGCACCAAAGACATATCAAGAAACACCAAGCCGTGTGCCGGCAACCCCGTCCCCTCTAGTTTATCCCGCGTCATAGTTTCCGTAGTGTTTAGGCGAATCCCTGCGGAGATTGTTCTTCACCAACACCATCACCACGCCATTGTGCTGCCGGAACTCATCTACTACTTCGCCCGTTTTGTTGGATCGAGAAGGCGAGGACGTCATCGAGCTGAACATGTGCTGAACGCGGAGCTGCCGTACGTACGGTACTTGATCGGGGCGGATCGTGAAGGTGTACGATTACATCAACCGCGTTGATAAACGCTTCCGCTTAGCATCTTCAATGGTATGAAGATACACTCTCCCCTCTCATTGCTATGCATCATCATGATCTTGCGTGTGCGTATGATTTTTTTTTGAAATTACTACGTTCCCCAACATCATGAACTTTTTTTCCGAAGTTGATGAACTTTTTTTGGAACCTCGATGAAGTTTTTTTCAAAATTGATAACATTTTTTAAAATTGATGAATTTTTTCTATAATTGATGAACTTTTTTTAAAGTTTGTGATATTTTGATCAAAACACATGAACATTTTTTAATTCATGATTTTTTTTTTCTTTTTTGGATTATTGCAAGTTTTTCTTAAAAAGTCAACAATTGATCGGTCAACTAGTCAATCGTTGACCGGTCAACCACTGATTGACAAAGAAAATGTGCCCTTGAGAGGATTGCATCGCTAGTGGTTAATGGATCGTCCCATCTGTACGCTAGTCGGCGCCAGAAAAAAAAAGCTGGTGCATAAGGTGCCGACTAGGAGCTCCCCCAGGCTTAGACCCACGGGTTCTAAAAAAACAGCGTTCGAGGCAGGCTTTCGAGCATCGGGCTTGTTTTGGGGCCGTTCTAGTCTAAGGTTCAGACCTTGTAAGCCTGGCCCAAAACCCAGCCCAACCCGACATATCACCAGGTTTAGCACATGCCCACTAACAACCCATTAGTGTTGAAGACCATACAAAATTTGGCAATCTCATGCGTTGCCATATTGACGTTCCTTCACCAAAGAAAAGTGTTGCAGGAGACTGGCTCCTAAAGCCTCTTTCTTCAATTTCACAAAAGCTGTTGTGTCCAGGACATAATCCGATAAATAGATCTTCAAAAAATGTCAATTTATCTTCATAATGATGGTGTTATGTAAAGCCAAAGCAGTATGAAGACTGTCTAGGTGCACACGAAGTTCCACTTCTTCTACACTACTACCTCCGTCCGGGATTATTGGTCCCATCGACCAAATCCGCAGGACCAAGGCAGAACCAACGCCCACGCAAATTCCTCGATTCAAAGATGACAACATGGCCTCTCGCTTAAGTCTAGCCAGAATCCAGATGCTTGCACAACGTTTATCGGACAAGAAGCTTGCATCGATGTTTATACTGCAAGAGACGCCTCCCAGGCACATCGAGGTAATATAGACAAAGAAATCGAAGCCCTGTTAAAAGGAGACTTATCCTCATCCAATCAAGATAGATTCAAATCCTTAGAGACTCCAATAAAATACATCTAAAAATTATCCAGGAAGGTGACATGCATAGAGATAAAAGCATTACCACCCCCAAAAATCACATTATTCCTATTCCTACTGTGCGAGACACTCCATAAGAAAAGCATTCCAGGCTGAGAGACGTCATTGATCTTATCTAATAAAATAAGAATCTAATCTTGGCCGTCCAGGACCAATAATTCCTCCTCTGGTCGATTCTATCTCCCTATCTGTCATGCGAAGTACACAGACTTTAGGGCATGCGATGAGCGTGTGAAAACAATCCTCATCCATAACTTTCCAAATACAATAAACCTGTTGACACCAATTTTTGGCATGACAGAGAACATACTTAAAATGACCTGGAATGAAAGAGTGTTCAACATGAGAAACATGTGTACCATCTAAATGAGCAACTTTTGCGTCATCTTTATCTAAGAGCATCTCCAACAGCCGCGCTAAACTAGCGCCGCGCCGCAAAATGAGCCTTTTTAGCGCGCGCGCAACGCGGCGGCTCGCTCCAGCGGGCGCGCGCGCGATAACGGGTTAGGCGCGCGGTAAAAACGCTTATCCGCGCGGTGTATTTGGAGCGCCAGCTACAGCGCGCGGCACACTCGAGCGCGCCCGCACTCTCTCCCTCTCCTCGTCCTACGCCCCGCGCGCGCCGGCGCCGGCGCCCTGCCCCCCGCCATGGACGCGCACACCGGCGCCC
>LR880966.1:765275994-765286789 GCA_904067115.1 Aegilops sharonensis | reverse complement strand
TAGTGCAAGTGGGAGACTGTTGGAAATATGCCCTAGAGGCAATAATAAATTAGTTATTATTATATTTCCTTGTTCATGATAATCGTTTATTACCCATGCTATAATTGTATTGATAGGAAACTCAGATACATGTGTGGGTACATAAACAACACCATGTCCCTAGTAAGCCTCTAGTTGACTAGCTCGTTGATCAATAGATGGTTACGGTTTCCTGACCATGGACATTGGATGTCGTTGATAACGGGATCACATCATTTGGAGAATGATGTGATGGACAAGACCCAATCCTAAGCCTAGCACAAAGATCGTAGTTCGTATGCTAAAGCTTTTCTAATGTCAAGTATCATTTCCTTAGACCATGAGATTGTGCAACTCCCGGATGCCGTAGGAATGCTTTGGATGTACCAAACGTAACAACGTAACTGGGTGGCTATAAAGGTGCAGTACAGGTATCTCCGAAAGTGTCTGTTGGGTTGGCACGAATCGAGACTGGGATTTGTCACTCCGTGTAACGGAGAGGTATCTCTGGGCCCACTCGGTAGGACATCATCATAATGTGCATAATGTGACCAAGGGGTTGATCACGGGATGATGTGTTACGTTACGAGTAAAGAGACTTGCGGGTAACGAGATTGAACAAGGTATCGGCATACCGACGATCGAATCTCGGGCAAGTACAATACCGCTAGACAAAGGGAATTGTATACGGGATTGATTGAGTCCTTGACATCGTGGTTCATCCGATGAGATCATCGTGGAACATGTGGGAGCCAACATGGGTATCTAGATCCCGCTGTTGGTTATTGACCGGAGAACGTCTCGGTCTGTCTGCATGGTTCCCGAAGCCGTAGGGTCTACACACTTAAGGTTCGATGACGCTAGGGTTATAGGGAATAGATATACGTGGTTACCGAATGTTGTTCGGAGTCCCGGATGAGATCCCGGACGTCACGAGGAGTTCCGGAATGGTCCGGAGGTAAAGATTTATATATGGGAAGTCCTATTTTGGCCACCGGAAAATGTTTGGGATTTTTCGGTATTGTACCAGGAAGGTTCTAGAAGGTTCCGGAGTGGGGCCCACCTGCATGGAGGGACCCACATGAACGTGGGTAGTGGGGGCAAGGCCCCACACCCCTGGTTAAGGCACACCAAGATCCCCCCTTAGAAGGAATAATATCATATCCCGAAGGGATAATATCAAGATCCCTAAAAAAGGAGGATAACAATCGGTGGGGAAAGGAAAGGATGGGATTTCTTTCCTCCCACCTTTGCCAACGCCCCAATGGACTTGGAGGGCAAGAAATAATCCCCCTCCACCCCTATATATAGTGGGGAGGCGCATGGGAGCTGCACCCTTGCCCCTGGCGCAGCCCTCCCCCTCTCCCAAGTCCTCCTCCTCTCCCGCGGTGCTTGGCGAAGCCCTGCAGGATTGCCACGCTCCTCCATCACCACCACACCGTTGTGCTGCTGCTGGATGGAGTCTTCCCCAACCTCTCCCTCTCTCCTTGCTGGATCAAGGCATGGGAGACATCACCGGGCTGTACGTGTGTTGAACGCGGAGGTGCCGTCCGTTCGGCACTAGGATCTCCGGTGATTTGTACGACTCCTTCAACCCCGTTCTCTTGAACGCTTCCGCTTAGCGATCTACAAGGGTATGTAGATGCACTCTCCTTCCCCTCGTTGCTAGTTTCTCCATAGATAGATCTTGGTGACACGTAGGAAAATTTTGAATTTCTGCTACGTTCCCCATCACTTTTGACCAGTCCGGTTCGAAGGAGCGGGTTGGTGCTGGCCCCATGCTCCCGGGTGCCCCGGCCTCCCCCAGTCTGCTGGGCTCCGAAACGGGTGTGGTACTCAATGAACCATCCATGCATACCCCGCTGTCAAGCCGACGCAGTGCGGGGGGCTCCGGGCGTGCTCCCAAGAAGACGGCTGGTCGCAAGCCCTCGGCCAACGCTGCGGTGCTCTCCCTTCCTTCGCCAACTGCGCCAGCATGCGTGGACCTGCAGGCGGCTCTGGGCGCCCCGGGCGTCTCGGCCAAGGCACGACGCTCTCGAGCTTCTCCAGCGTCCCAGCGAGCGCCAAGTGCTCGGGCCAAGGCTCAGTTGGGTGAGCTTTCCTCCATGGAGAGTGCGCAGCTTCGTCTTGCGGAGAAGAATCTCGAAACTTCAGGTAATCCCCTACCATCCTTTAAGATTCTGAATGCCTTTACGGACCCGGAACTTGTCTCGATTCTAGACGACAACGGTTTTAAAGTAGGTGCGGAGAGCGGAGAGTTAGTGTCGATGATTCGTGCCCGCGAAGATGCCCAAGCGGCTTTGGCCGAAGCTGCCGCTTTGGCTAAGGCCAGGGAGGCCTCCGCCACGGCGTTGGTCGTTTCTGACCCTGTTGGGTCTGCTGTGGTGGCGAGTGGGAACGCTGAAGCCAGGGAGGTGGAGGCCATCCCCTCGACAAGCCGTGCCCCGGCTAAAAAACGAGTGGCAAAACCGGTGACATCCAGAGGGGTGCGCCTTCGCAACCGAATTATTTAGATGCGCTACCTTTTTTGGAACATTCGGGGTTGCGGCCACTCTGGCCGTCGGACCCAGCTCAAAGAATACATAGCTAGGGAGCGCATTGACGTGGTTGCGCTTCAGGAGACGATTAAAGCAGATTTTACGTATAGGGATTTGGCTGCCTACGACCCTCTTCATCGTTTTGTTTGGGGTTGGGTGCCGTCTGTGGGCCATTCTGGTGGTCTCCTATTGGGATGTAACAGTGATTTATGCGATGTTGTAAGCTGGGATGTGGGTTCGTTTTTCATATCTGTCACGGTTAAACATAGGATCTCGCTTGCTTCCTGGGCAATTGTTTGCGTTTATGGCCCGGCTGACCATTCTAGGGCGGCTGATTTCTTAGGTGAAATTGAAAGCTTGGTTAGGGCTAAGCAAGGCGCCAATGTCCCCATTGTCCTTGGGGGTGATTTTAACCTTATTCGTTCAGGAGCGGATAAGAACAATCCAAACATTGACTGGCCTAGAGTGAACCTGTTCAATAATACGATTGCATCATGCGCCCCGCGGGAGATCGCTAGGACTGGTGCTAGATTCACGTGGACCAACAAGCAACTGTCGCCGGTGCGCAGTGTCCTCGATCGGGTCTTTGTGACCTCCGACTGGGAAGTGCTATTCCCCATGTGTACGCTGGTTGCGGAAACGCGTATTGGGTCGGATCATGTGCCACTGATCCTAGCCTCGGGGGAGGACCGGATCAAGCGCAGCCCTCGCTTTTTCTTTGAAACTGGGTGGTTTGAGATAGAGGGCTTCGGGCCCTTGCTCATGGCGCGCTGGGAGCGTGCAAGAGCTGCGGTCGGCCGCTCCAGGAGTCCCCTGGACACTTGGATCACGGCGACTGGGACCCTTAGGGGTTTCCTACGTGGGTGGGGTGCAAATCATGGGAGCGAAGCGAAGCGCGCTAGGGAAGCCATTATTGCGGAAATTAAAGCCCTAGACGTGCAAGCTGATTCCAGACCCTTCCTGGAAGCTGAATGGGCCCACCGTTACGCTCTTGAGAACCAGGTGCTCGCCATTCTCAGGGAGGAGGAGGAATACTGGCGCCACCGGGGCGGCGTCAAGTGGATTACCAAAGGCGATGAGAATACGGGATATTTCCACGCCTTTGCCAACGACCGTAAATGGAAGTGCTCGATTTTGAGACTTCAATCTGATCAAGGGTTGTTGGTTAGTCAGGCTGACATCGTGGCACACATCTATGACTTCTTCCTCAATCTGTTGGGAACAGATGAGGAAAAACACCTTCAGTTGCGGGCGGACTTCTGGGGGGAAGAGGGCCGCGTGTCTCAAGCCGAAAATGACCTTTTGGCTTTGACTTTCTCCACGGAGGAGATTGACGAAGCTTTGGGTGCAATGAAGATTGACACGGCGCCTGGACCGGACGGCTGGCCGGTCGCGTTTTTCCGCCGCTTCTGGCCGATGTTTAAAGACCTCTTCTACGGGATTATCAATGGTTTTACGCTAGGTACGGTAGATGTTCCGCGCCTAAACTATGGAGTTATTAGCCTTATCCCCAAAGTCAAAGGGGTTGACACTATTAAACAGTACCGTCCTATCACGCTCATTAACGTACCTTTCAAGATTTGCTCCAAGGCGTATGCAACCAGACTTGCACCGGTCGCGCAGCGCGTTATCAATTGTAGTCAGTCTGGTTTTCTCAAAGGTCGCAACATTCTCGAAGGGCCGATAGTGTTGCAGGAGACTGTCCATGAGCTTAAACGCACCGGGCAACAGGCCGTGCTCCTAAAGCTCGACTTTGAGAAAGCATATGACCGTGTGAACTGGGAGTTCATCCATGAGGTGCTGACTCGGAAGGGATTCGAGTCAGGCTTTGTTCACCGCATCATGCATCTGGTCTCGGGTGGCCAGACCGCGGTGTCGATCAACGGAGAGGTTGGGAACTTCTTCCGCAAAAAACGAGGTCTCAGGCAAGGGGATCCCTCCTCGCCCCTGATCTTTAACTTTGTTGCGGACGCCTTATCAGCCATGATTCATAAGGCTAAGGACGCCGGACACATCCGAGGGGTGGTCCCCCACCTTATTCCGGGTGGACTCACTCACCTCCAATATGCGGACGACACTTTGCTACTCTTTGAGCCTGACGATCATAGCGTAGCCTCGGTCAAACTCATCCTCCTTGCTTTCGAAATCATTTCTGGTCTGAAGATCAATTTCCTTAAGAGCGAGGTTATAGCCATTGGGATGGATCCTCTGCTCGCTTCTCGAGTCGCCAATCTACTTAATTGTAAGCTAGGGAGCTTTCCAATTAAGTATTTGGGCCTGCCTATTTCGGATAAACACACTTCCATTCTGGAATGGGAGCCCTTGTATGGCAAGGTGGCTAATAGGGTTAGCCCCTGGCGCGGTCGTTTCCTCTCCTCGGCGGCCAGACTCATCCTAACTAACTCCAGCCTGTCTTCCCTTCCTCTGTTCACGATGGGCATGTTCTTGCTGGCTGATGGGGTTCATGCCAGGCTCGATACGCCCCGATCCAAGTTCTTTTGGGAAGGAACTGGGATAAAAAAGAAGTACCACCTTATCAAATGGGCCGCGCTCTGCCGCCCTAAGAAATTTGGAGGTCTTGGGATTCTTAATTCGAAGCTAATGAATGTCGCTCTCTTAACCAAGTGAATTTGGAAACTCTCCCAAAACGAGCAAGGGCTCTGGGCGGATATTCTTCGCGCCAAATACTTCCCAGATGGGAATTTTCTAACTTCCAAAGCTAAAGGATCAACTTTCTGGAATGGGATCCAGAAAGTTATGCCGTCATTCACTTTAGGAGCCAAGTTTTGCGTCAACAATGGGTCCTCAACGCGATTTTGGTTGGACCACTGGTTTGGCACGGAACCCTTGTGGAAAAGCCATTCCTTAGCCTATCAGCTAGCTACTAACATTGATATCCTAGTGGCAGACGCGCTGCGCACCAGCTCGCCTGCGGTCTCCTTCAAAAGACCCCTTCTTGCTAACGAACGAGCCTGTTGGGACGGGCTCGTAGCTGACCTGGCGGGAGTGACCCTTCGCCCTGAGGCCGACTCGGTTTCCTGGGCTCTCTCGCGCTCGGGGAAGTTTACCGTCCAATCCTTGTACAACAAACTGACCGAGGGGCCGGCCCTGGACATAGCTAGGGGACTATGGAAAGCATCCATCCCCTTAAAGATCAAAATTTTCTTGTGGCAGAAGTTTCACGTTCGCCTTCCCTCCTCCAATAATATCGCTCGTAGGAATGGGCCCTCCGATAGCTCTTGCGTGCTATGTGGACACCATGAAGATGCCAACCACATTTTTTTCAACTGTCACCTCGCTCGCTTTGCTTGGACTGCGGTTAGGAAGGCGTTCGGTCAGAACTGGAATCCCCGCTCTGTCTCGGACCTGCGCGTTATGCTAGTCGCTCATAGGAGTGGTTTCGGCCGTGTCTTATGGAGATGCGTAGGAGCTTTGCTTTGGTCCATTTGGACCACTCGCAATAAGATGACTGTCGAGCACAAATTTTCTTCTCACCCGGCTGACATTATTTTCAAATGCCACTTATTTCTTCAGACATGGACGCCGTTGGGGAAATGGCGTGATGTGGATCGGATGACGGAGGCCATGGAGCGGATTCGGTTGATCCAGATTGGTGCCCGCCACTAGCCTGCCGTTGGTTCTGACCTTTTGGACCGGCCTATTGCATTATGTTGCTCCTCATTTCTTTGCAGGCTTGGGCCGGTAGCATGTATCGTACCTTGGCTGCGGCCGTTCTTTCTTTGTTGTTATGTGTTGAACCTGTTGGATCCTGTCTTATGTGGGCTTTATATTAATTTAAAGCCGGATGCCTCCGGCGTCTTCGTTTTAAGAAAAAGTTTTTAGATGTAGTTTGAACTCGTCTGCCGTATTATGTGTATTATGTGAACTGCGGATATCTTTTAGAGATCCGGTTGTGATCTTTTGATGAACCTTTGATGAACCGATTATGCATTTGTATGTCCGCTCATGATCTACGTAGTTTTTATCAACATTCCATGGTTTAGTATAAATATAGGAGACGAAATATGAGATATGCGGGTGTGAAGGTGTGGATATAGGTAATGCCCTGTCAGTATCCGCGGGCGTGCCAGGCACCTGCGGACGTACGGGGGACGGATTTGTCAAGTCCGGCTGTAGAGGCTCTAAGTACTGCATATATGCACATTATGTGTGCTCACGTCAGGTGTTTTTAGATAGCAGCACACAGCTCAATCATTGAGCTCGCGGCCAGCTCCCGCCGGGGACGCCACGTGCTAACGTCCCGGCCAATGCGACGCGCAGCGGCAGCGTGCACATCACTGAGTGGCTTAAATGTGGCGCCTGTTCTCAACAAACAGCTGCTAGTAATCACGGAGTAGCACATTGACGAGACGATCGATCGAGCAGCCCGGCGACGTGGCACGGCACGGTCGCGGTCGGCATCGGCATCGGCGTCCATCGGCGCCAGCGTTTCCCCCCGGTTTTGACCAAAGACACCATTCCGAGACCGACGTACGCTGAGGCCGAGCCACAGAGCGGCCGCGCGGCTGACACCTGTGGCCTGTGTCGCCGGTGGTTCCATCATCGCCTCGTCGCGTCTGTCTCGTCCGATCTGGTAAATGCGGCCCAAGGGGAGCCATGTGAGTGAGGGGTGCCGGTGACCGGCGACTCGTTGTCGGGAAGGGAAAAAGCGTTCTTTGTGCCGTGTCCGGCGCCGTGCTGGCCCGACGGCGACGACTGCTTCGTTGTTCGCGGCGCGAGCGCGGGGGCGGCCGCGGGCGGTGCCCCGGCCGGACACGTACGCGGGTCTCGACGGCGACGCCGCGTTGTGTCCCTGTCCATCGGTTCTGACCGCCTTGAACTCGTACCTCCTACTCGTGCTGCCAATCCCCGGCATGTGAACATGATGAGTACATGACCCAACTGGAAACTGTACAGGAGATCAAGGCAAACTGCCGACCGCGAAGTCAAAGAATTCCAGATCAGACAGGACTCGGTCGCGGCATGCATCACACGGAAGAAGGACAACGTTGCGTGCTCCGTGAGTATAGAGATCGATCGCCTTCGCCTTCATTTGACTTGGGGGCCGAACCTCTCCCGGTCTCTGTAGCAGGCTGCCTTTTGCGTTTCAATGTTGCTACATTCACTCTGACTCTGGGGCTGGCTGTTGAGAGCTTCACCAGCATCAAATGAGAGCGATGCATCTTGGCGGACAGAGTGACTGGCCCACCAAACCCTTCGTTTTGTTACCTACATGGATAAACTCGGATTTACCACGTACAGTATGCACGCATAGACAAGTACTACCTCGGCCTTGGTTTATTGGTCCTTATTGTATTTTGTGTCAAATTTTAATTATAGATTAAACTAACAAAATGTTCATGCATGTCATCAAAAATTATATCATCAAAAACTATATTCAAATACGAATCCAAGGTCATAATTTTTATTGACATGCATTAACATTTTATCAGTTAAATCTTTGATCAAAATTTAATACAAACTACAAGGGGGCTAAACCAGAACGAAGGTAGTAGTAGTAGTAGCAAGCATCAGTATGTAAACGTATAGCCATAAGTCCGCCCATAACGAGCAACCGCAACTTATTACCGAGTGACATATAGCCATCCCTAAAAAAACAGTTGAGAAACAAGGTTCCGTCGAAGAAGACTGGCCATAGCGGGAATAACTTCAAGAGTAACGTCAGGTTCAACTCAGCAAATTCGTCTATGTGACAATGAGTTAATGAGAAGAAAGATAAATTGAGTAATTTAGGTAGTTACCATAACATCACATATTCCAAGATAATATGAGTCTATAACCTACTAATAAATAAGGCTTTACATAACACTACACATATGTTACTATCCACTATAGAGATAGTAACATTGTTTAGGATAACGTGTACTCCCTCGGTTCCATAATGTAGTGCCTATAAATTTTTGCAAAAGTCAAACATTACAAACTTTGACCATATTTATAGAGAAAAGTAGTTACATCTAGAATACCAAATGCACGCCATTGAATACATCGTGAGTTATATTTTTAGAATGTACATGTTTGACATTGTAGATGTAGACAATTTTCTCTATACACTTGGTCAAAGTTGGCAAAGTTTGACTTTTACAAAAATTTATAGGCACTACATTATAGAATGAAGGAAGTATGTTATTGGTGTAAGTTACTCTTCACTATGCCTAGTCGAAGAAGGAGGACACTTCACATAACAGGAGCTACTTTACATATACTTGCTAGCATCATGTGAACAAACAAGCAAACAGAATGGACGAGGGGTCACCAAATCAGAGTATCAGACGACTGATCATGAGCCACGTATGCATGCATGCTCTCTAGGTGGCCAGTCTTGAAACTATTAATCATGGACCATGAGTATGTAATATTCACTTCTCTCTAGATGTTCAGTCATGAGTGGACCATGGGAAGCCGGACGTTGTGCGCAACATGACACGGGAGGTAGGTTCTGGTCAGTCGCAGAGTTGCTGTCCCACAGTATAGAGATGTCAGCTCGTGCCATTGTTGTCTGGCTATGGCCTTTAGTCCCGGCCGTGCATGTATGGCCATCTTTTCTTTTTCGAACACATATGGAAGTTTTGTTCCAATGTCATATGGTTATAATCGAGAGATAATAAATCTCACAATATGGAGGACATCTTTTCATCCACACTACAGTACATGACTCGATATAACTATAATTTGTCATATAATCAGCAACCCTATTTTGACTTCTACTAATCTTGTGAGGAACAAAGTCCCTAACCTCCATCGAAGACGTAATTTCTGCTACCAAATAACCATAGGCTGATCTAGACAAAGTATCATCTGATAAGACTGAAAGCGCAACAGAAGAATCAGATTGCACAATAAACGAACGATCAGTTGGTTGTAAAGTTAGGGCCATTCCTTGCATTAAATCATGTATCTTTGCCACGAGCGCCTCATTGCAATTAAACTCGATACGCTGCGAAGATCACCGTGCCGTCCTCCTGACGCAAGATCATACCCACACCCGCATTATCATCCTGAGATGAGAAAGAACCATCCACTGATAGTGCAGCCCAGTTCGGTGGAGGTGGCGGCCAAGGGGCCAAATACGGAGACATAGTATGCTTCACCACGGGCGTAGCCTCCCGAATCAACATTTTTCCTTTAATAATTTTCTCCGTGCCATAGTTCCTTACCAAACCAAGGGACTTATAGTAACTATCCAGAAATTCCATAGTGACATCCACCAGTGACTTGGGCAAGCATCCGATTGATCAGCTGGTTGGCTGGCACGGCCGGGCGTCTCGCTAGCAACGGCCCTATTACGTACTATGACGTGCCCAATCCAGATGCATAATTGGCAATCATGTCTGTTTTCCTAAAATTATGATTTGAATTTACCGTGAAAGTACAATGTCAGTTTCCATGATGATTAATTCAGCAAACAGTGTTAACAAACTCGATCGTGTGGATGAGCATGGTTCGACCACATTGATTTTGTCTTAAAAAAATGCATGGGAGATTATCTTGTCAAGTGTGTAGCTACGTGAGGTACTAATATTTGTTTCTTTCCTTTTTATCTTGGAAAGCAAAATTGTTTCCAGCATGAAAAGGAACCAAGATAATTGGATAAGCGTGAACGAACTTGTCCCTAGACGACAAATGAGTACTTTTGCGGTTGCTTCATGCACCAACCTTCAATGGGACCATCGGAAGAAGCGTCAACTACGATCTAGACGTCTGATGATTTCAGTTAAGAAGCAACTTATCTTCACCTAATAATAAAGCGGCTATTGCTTTGCTGTAAAAAAAAGCGGCTATTATTTCGCATGCTCAACGCCACGGTAGTTTTGCAGAAAAGTCTCTGTAGTTTTTAGTATTCAACCCGCAATCCTTTTTTAAGTCAGAGAATGTATTGTTTAGAAATTTTGCAAATAAATGCCTATAGTTTAGTGGTATTCAACCGGCGGTCCATGATCTCCTCTCTCTCCCCCTCGCCTCCCGATCCCAGCCACCAGGAGGCGCGGCACCCCGCGTGATGCTAGATCCCTCAAATCCTCCTCTCCTCCGTGCGCCCGAGCTCCTCGATGTACGCCGCTCGGGAGGGCTAGAGCTCGCCGCTCGGCCAGAGCCACCGCCAGCCGGTCGTCATTGCACTTTTCGGCCACCTTTCGTCCCCTCGGCACCGCGGTCCACCTCAACTGAGGGTTAACACGTGCGCGCGCGCGCGAGAGAGAGAGAGAGAGAGAGAGAGATTA
>LR880966.1:765230144-765246054 GCA_904067115.1 Aegilops sharonensis | reverse complement strand
ATGGCAGTCGTCGGCTTCAGCCCCCACGCACAAGGTGCGGGGGTGTTCGCAAAAAATAGCGCGTTTTCACACTTAATCCGACGTCTCGGTCCTGTAAAGGAGGTGGTAGCGTAGCAAACGAGGCAACCGGACTATAATGCTTTATCACTTTCACTTAGCCATGGAGTTCGAGGGTGGGGCTACGACATAGCCCCTGGGGGCACCGTGCTCTCCGAATTCGGGGCGCGTATGTGCCTGGCCGGGAAACGGCCCTTCGTCAAAGCGGAGGAATCCTAAACATTCCCAAGGTCGATCGAGTGGTTGACCAGTCTCTCGCTGTATCATGACAGTCAGTTTTCGGCTTTCTCTACTGAGGTGCTCGCCCAGCCGAACTGGGGCACAATCGCAGTAGTTCTCCTGAGCCGCGTTAGACGATGATACGGAACGTAAGGCAGCAAAACACAGGAGCCGGGCAAACCCAACATTTGACCAAAGACATGATTCGGAGCTGATGCATATAAGGCCTAACTCGAGACGCCGAACACTCCCGAAGGTGTTCGGTCTTTATAATAGCGGGCAAAACAAAGCCCTAAGCCCCTTGTGTCTAGGTACGGGCAGGTTCTTCTGGCGCGGCTGATGCCAAAACGCCAGTCTCCACTCTGGTTATGCTGAAAAACCAGGGGATTATAGCAACAAGAGACAGTAAGAAAGGTTTACGTAGGGTCTTAGTCTGAAAAGAGTCCTTGCAACGGGTCCCTACTGCACGTCTGCGCCTGTGTCTCCGTTGTGCCGTATCCTGGACAGGTGTGCACGCTGTTCATCTGTAAAAAGAGAAGAACCTGGTTGGAAAAGAAATCGTGCGAGAAAGTTCATAAAAAATTGAAATAGAGATTAAGAAAGCTGAGCCTATGCTAGCTCATTATGGCTTATATGCGCAAACCCTTGTGAAGGGGTGTGCGGCTAGGTAGCCCCTAGCTTATTTATTCCGGACTTGTCCAGCCGTGTCCGGGGTCTCCGGCGACCCTATGATGAAACGATGCTGCGTGGACCGGGCATTTTAAGCGTAAGAGACGCGGAATGTGGTATTGTAATGAAGCGGACGAGAGCTTCCCGTCCCAGTGGTGCTTGATAGCTGGCTTAAGGGCATGGCGTCACGCCTTTGAAGGAAGTGCGGCTATGCCGAATTGTAATAGGGTCTATCCCCCCTTGCGGATTGTGCCCGGATATAGCAGGTTTAAGTTACTGCCGCCGTCCATCAACACCTGCGTTAATTGCAGTCCGTCTATTATGGGATCCGATATAAGGGCAGTCTATCCTGCGCTCCGGATACTTCTGGACTAATCCAGATGGTCAAAAGTGATTGGTTTTGACATCCAACCTTGGTCCACTGGGGTGGATCGTCCGACACTTGTCTTGGCGAGTGCCGTGTTGGCTTTCCGTGTTTATCACGTGAAGAAAGTTTACTGTTTTGACTTCTCGAGGGAAAGTCCTTTGACTTCCGGTGCTCTGCTGGTGGGGCTCGTCATTGTCCTCGCTTGGCGTATCGAGCCCCTTGTGTCCGGCATTAAGTCTGCCGGACTATTTAAAAACCCAACAATTTCGGTTGGTATGGTTTGCAGGCCTTCCGGGGGTACTGTGGATTTGACATATCCGATCTAAAATTTTGTTTAAATTTTGATAGCTCGTCTCTGTTGTCCTTAAGAGGCCGTGTTTTATTGTCTGGCCGGCGTTGACCGCTGTGCCCTGTGGGCTTTTTTCTTTATTCCGGCGCTGATCCTTCCTGCGCCGTGACTTTCCGTTTCCATCTCTGATCTCGGATGTACTCGGGTCGCTGGTGCTGCATCTTGCCAGCCAGCTGTCTTCTCCTGCGCAAAAGTGCGTCATGAGGCTTGTTAGCGCGGCCATTGTTCTTGGCTTCTCTTGGCCGAGGTGTCTGGCGAGCCATTCGTCTCAGACGTTGTGTTTAAAAGCTGCTAAGGCTTCCGCGTCCGGACAGTCGACTATTTGGTTCTTTTTGGTAAGGAACCTGTTCCAGAATTTGCGCGCTGACTCTCCGGGCTGTTGGGTTATATGACTCAGATCGTCAGCATCCGGAGGGCGGACATAAGTCCCTTGAAAATTTGCTCTAAACGCGTCCTCAAGCTCTTCCCAACTTCCAACAGTGTTTTCTGGGAGGCTTTTGAGCCAATGCCGAGCTGGCCCTTTGAGCTTGAGGGGTAGGTATTTGATGGCGTGGAGATCATCTCCTCTAGCCATGTGTATGTGTAGTATGTAGTCTTCTATCCAGACTCTGGGGTCTGTTGTGCCGCCGTATGCCTCTATGTTTATGGGTTTAAACCCTGCCGGAAATTCATGATCCAGCACCTCATCGGTGAAACATAGCGGGTGTGCGGCGCCCCTGTATTTGGGTGTGCCGCTGTCTTCGAACACTTGTCGTGGTGTGTTACTTCCTGGGGTCCTCTTTTTTGGCCCGTAGATGGACCTAGTTGGGCCATCCGTTTTACCAGGATTATAATTCGGCTTGTGTGCAGCCCCGTTTGTTGCTTTGGGCCTGTCATCTGGCCGTCTATCCGGCCAGGCGGCCTCTTTATTTTTTGACTGTGAAGGTTCGATGGCTTCCTCGTCAAATTCTGGCAGCAACTTGCGCTTCGGGTAGCTCTTAGTTTGATGGCCATTGCCATATTTGTCTGCGGTCTTGAATACTTTGCTCCACTTCATTCTGAGCGTGTCTTCTGCTTTTTTGAGCTTCCGTTTCGCCTTCTTCAAACTTCTTGCAGTGGCGACTAGTTTTTTGCGTATGTTCTTATGCTCTGGTGTTGTGGCCGGAGTGTTGATTGCTCCTGAAGAGGTTGATTATCCGGCTCGTCCTGTTCGTCGTCTGCTGGATTGCCCTGCTCTATCGCTGGGTCGTTAGGAAGGCTGCTTTGATCGAGGTGGGACTTAGGGCGGCGTCTACGTCGCCGTTTTGGTTCTTTATCGGCGAGATTGTCCTCTGCCGCGTCCCGTTGTTCCTCGTTATCGCTTCCCTTCGGGGTGTCCACCATGTATATGTCGTATGACGAGGTGGTCTTCCAGTGTCCTGTAGGCACTGGTTCTTGGGAGTCTCCGACATCGTCGTCCATACCGTCGATGTCTTCGGAGTCGTAGTCGAGTATGTCGGTTAAATCGTCGACGGTGGCTACGAAGTGGGTGGTGCGTGGGATCTGAATTTCTTCGTCATCCGTGTCCCAACCATCCTGGCCGTAGTTCGGCCAGGGCTCTCCGGATAGCGAGAGATGCTTCAATGAATTTATGATATCGCCGAAGGGCGAGTGCTGAAAGATGTCCGCAACGGTGAATTCCATGATCGGCGCCCCGTCGGATCCGACTGGCAGGGGCGCAGGAGGTTCGGAGTCCGGCGGGGAGTCCGGCACCTCGGAGTCATGGGCTTTACGTGGGACAAGGTAAGTGTTCGGCTCCATCGCCGTAGGAATTGCGGCTCCCGAGGCGGTGTCCAGCCATCCATCCTCGATTCGAGGGATCGGCTCCGGACTATGAGTCGGAGCGGATTTGTGTGCGGCCTCCAAGGTGCTGTCCGGCGGCAGAGTTAGGTCATGCCCATCGTGACAACGCGGCATGCTCGGCTGTGGCTCAGATCCATCGAGGATCAAGTCCCCGCGGATATCGGCCGTGAAGTTCAAGCTTCCAAACCTGACCTAACGGCCAGGGGCGTAGCTTTCGATCTGCTCCAGATGGCCAAGGGAGTTGGCCCGCAGTGCGAAGCCGCCGAATACGAAGATCTGTCCGGGGAGAAAGGTCTCACCCAGGACTGCGTCGTTGTTGATTGAAGAGGCCATCAAGCCTATCGGTGACGACACAGAGGAACTCTCAATGAAAGCACCAATGTCGGTGTCAAAACCGGCGGATCTCGGGTAGGGGGTCCCGAACTGTGCGTCTAGGCGGATGGTAACAGGAGACAAGGGACACGATGTTACCCAGGTTCGGGCCCTCTTGATGGAGGTAAAACCCTACGTCCTGCTTGATTGATATTGATATTGTGGATGTTTACAAGAGTGGATCTACCACGAGATCAAGGAGGCTAAACCCTAGAAGCTAGCCTATGGTATGATTGTAAGGGTTGTTGTGATTGTTGTCCAACGGACTAAAGCCATCCGATTTATATAGACACCGGAGAGGGCTAGGGTTACATAGAGTCGGTTACATTGGTAGGAGATCTGCATATCCGTATCGCCAAGCTTGCCTTCCACGCCAAGGAAAGTCCCATCCGGACACGGGGTGAAGTCTTCAATCTTGTATCTTCATAGTCTTGGAGTCCGGTCGATGATGATAATCCGGCAAATGATAGTTCGGCTGATGATGGTAGACCGGCTATCCGGACACCCCCTAATCCAGGACTCCCTCAACCCCCATGGCCGTATACTCATGGGCCAGTCCGGACAGTTGCCGCATACAAGGAAGATTCCACAAGACTTGGCGATCAAGACAAGGACTCCTCCCCCACCGGCGTATTCGGCTAGGACTCTTGTTATCCTAGGCCTCTGGTGCATTATATAAACCAGGGCCAGGCTAGTCGACACATGAACAACAACCTTTACAATCATACCATAGGCTAGCTTCTAGGGTTTAGCCTCTCTGGTCTCGTGGTAGATCAACTCTTGTAACATCCACATCATCAATATCAATCAAGCAGGACGTAGGGTTTTACCTCCATCAAGAGGGCCCGAACCTGGGTAAAACATCGTGTCCCTTGCCTCCTGTTACCATTGATCCTAAGACGCACAGTTCAGGACCCCCTACCCGAGATCCGCCGGTTTTGACACCGACATTGGTGCTTTCATTGAGAGTTCCGCTGTGTGATCGGCGAAAGGATCAATGGCTCGACTGCAGGTCAACTGCGACGTCGGCTTCTTCGTCACCAGCTCGACTGGTCACCTTGGCTTGACCGAGGACTGCGCCCTACCTCCGATCGTCATGTTCGGATGAAGGCCTTCATCAACACCAACTCTGATCTCTATCAAGATCATGGAGGAGTCATCCATGGAGCTCGGGGCCTCAACGTCAACATTGCCCTCAGGCGACCGTGCTATTTTTCTGGACAACAAACTTGTATCCGCCGCCACCGCCTCCTCGAGTGTCGCCTAAATGATTACTTCAGTGGAATTATGCGGAATTAAGTCTACAACAACCCTGCAAAAATTTCGTCGAGTTCCGATGGAGGAATCTCCGGCAATCTCCGATATACCGGAGCCCTGTTGAATCTGGACGAGAATCCGGACGAGTTTAGGGCGTGGTATCCAGCGTCTAGCTCGGATGTCCTTTGGAGGATCCAACCGTTGATTTGCTGCGGAATTCCTATACCTACCACCCCTCCAAATTTCAGCTCGATCTGACCGTCCAAACTCCGGGAAACTTCCGATTAGTGCATCACTTTTCGGATCTGTTTTCTGCGCGAAAACGAATTCGACCCGAGTTCGTCTTTTTTATGAACGGGATTTCGGACATCCTTTTTGAAGGAAGTTTTGTATGGGGTATTGTGTTTTGTTCCCGAACACATCCCACTAACTTTAAGATCTTTTGAACATGATCTTCAACATCATGCTGGTGTCAAACCAGTCCGGCAATATTGCTCCACGGCTGCCGACCTACGCTAGACACGTCGTCACTTTGTTGAGCCAAGCTCAACTTCTTCGGATCATCATCTTGGCAAGCCGAACAAGAGTCCGGCATCGCGAAGGATAAATCATCACCAACATCGCCGCCCCACGGATTACACGGAGCGGGCATACCGGCATCGCCGCACGGTCGCTTCATCAAGCCGGCATCGACCACGTCACGACCTGCCTCGGCAGGGCCGCACTATTGCTTCTTCAAGCTGGTGTCCATCACGCCGACCTACTTCAACATCTCGGCCGGACCGGGGGCTTCGCCATCTCTTCATCAACCTACTCCGGACACTTCGGCGTCACTAGCCGACCAGGCAATGGGTGCGCGGATCGAGTCCCAATTTTGGGAATCACCTTCCTTCGGCTTGCTACAACAAATAAACCAGGTGCTATTAATCCTAGTGTTTCTTTTTTGCTTGTTTGGGTTAATTTTTCCCAAGGAATTGTTACTCTGGTTAGTCCATCATATGTACACAGGTCTATCAAATAGTGGCCGCATTTATCGACGGTCGCATGATGGTTCGGTCAGTTTCCGTACATAGTCCGGCGAACGCCGCATCCGGAACTCGGACCGACCTGGGAATCCAGGCTTTGCCACGCCTTCATTGCATTACGCCGACGACCTGCATCGACATCGACTTCGGTGCCAGGCCATATTTCTTTTATTACTCACTTTGCATAAATTATTTATTATGCAACAATATTTTTTTTACTATTATCTCTGGTTTGCACTATTTTTTGTGCACAGGAAAATGATCCAGCCGGACTATATCCTTTGACGTCACCTCGGCTGGACGGGGGGCTTCGTCAACACTTCATTACCCCATGCTAGGTACTTCGGCATCACTCTGTCGTCCTGCATTGACCATGCTATGTCACCACTTCACAGTGCCGAGCTCTTTGCTCCGCCACCTCGGGACCGGCTTGGGGGATGGAACCTTGTCCCGCATCAAGCTCAGACCGCATCGTCAATACCGAACATATTAAACAGCTAAGTTGCCTTCATGCTCAAAGTCTTAAAATTTCTAACTTGTGTTCGGTTCGACCAAGCATTATACTTTCTCGGAAAAAAGTTGCTTGTAAAAATCTTCCTTGTCGAAACTTTGTTCGCACACACTTGACGCGCTACCCGCGCTCATTATACCTGGGGCTTCTTTAACAGAAGCTTATTAATTCGGGCTTTATGCCCAACACATGTGTCACGCTTCCGCATGTACCTTTTATTCACCATTATATGCATCGATATGACTTAAGTTTTGGCCAAGCTGGGTTGCCTGGCTCCTGTGCTTACCCCTACGTTCCCGATTGTTCGGCTAGGTGGTAAAGGGAGCACCTCTGCGATTGTTACTGTCGGGTCAGCCGTATGTGTACCTCAGACTGGGTGAAGCCGAAAGCTAGCGTTCTTAAGGGAATACTCGGTCGGTGAACTAAAAGACGGTTTCTTACCTATTTATTTACCTGCCCCCAGATGTTTTACTGCTCTTTTCGCAGTCCGGACATGCACTTTAGGGCATGCCTCCCAGGGAAAGGAACCCCTAATGGAACTATTCTCCCTGGAAGATGTTTCTTACTAACCATGTAATATAACATAACTAGTTGGGCACTTGTCTAATAAAGCACTAATGACCCCTACGCCTGGTCTCCACGCATGCCCCGGTTTTTATAACCGCGAGGGTATTCGGACACACTCCGGACTATTGGGTCCAGAGGTTGAAGCGAAAAGGTCCGCTACGACAAACGATCTACAATCCGGCCAGAAGGCATTCTACATGTCACCTTACATTTTATAGTCAAAGGGGCTCTTATGTTTATTTGAGCCGTTTCATACTAAGTGTTTTTCTTCTTAGTCGTTGCAAAGTTAAAGCACGGCAGAAGCACCTTTATTTTTCTAAAGTCCAATTTTCGGATTGGCACCGAACACTTGATCTTGTTCGGACGTCCTGTTTTTACTGACGTTTTTTGGTTTTCCAAGCTTTTGGCACTTTTAACTATTTGTGTGTTTTCAGCACAAGTCCCGCAGTGCAACGCCGAACACATTTAGAGACTCGGCAAAAACATTCTCGGATATTGCTATATATGCATCAGTTTCGAATTGTGTCTTCGGTCAATAGTTGGGTTGCCCGGCTCCCGCGCTTGCCTACTACGTTCCGCTTTGTTCGGCTAGGTGTGCAAAGGGAGAACCACTGCGATTGTGCTTCCAGCTCGCATGGTCAAGCACCTCAGTGGAGAAAGCCGAAAACTGACTGTCACCATAGGTGTAAACTGGTCAGCGATCCGATGACTATATTAAATGACGGACCATTCATAAAATTGGCCGAAGTGTTTCCGGCTTGACCTCGACTGTCGCCGAACACTACCGGGGGCTATTAACTGGCCTCCCAAACTAAATCCTCGATCTTTTGCTCTTACATTGGAGCTAAGGTTTCATGATCATGCTTAGCATGACAACCCAAAGAAAGGAACCGATAGCGGGACTATTTTCTTTGGAAGACATTTCTTCTGTTAAACAGTAATATAACATATCTCTCTGCGTACCTTTGTTTATAAAACCGTATGGCCAGATTGCCTTGTTTGTCGTAAATCTTTGCCCTCATAAAAGCTTTATAAAGTAGGACAAACACTCCTCGGCTACTGGCCGAGGAGGTTGAAGCCGATGGTCGGTCAACAAAGTTTTGTACAATGCGGATCCGAGCATTAATGACGTAAAGTACTTGGATACATAGAGTCATTACACATAATTTGTGATTTTACTATGGATATCGATCCTTAATTCGGCCTCCCGTGCCCGCATTAAGGCTCGGGGGCTACTGGGCTTCGGGCTTATTATTCACAAATATTAAAGGGGCACATTGATCCCCTGATCTGGAGTTGCCACCCGACCAGTGTCTCGGGGGCTACTGCATTGCTTGTTCTATGCAGAAAATCTGAAGTGCAATACAGTTTCCGAGGAGATTTTGATCCTCAGGTTGGTCGGCCGCACCCAACCTGAGTCTCGAGGTCTGAGCATGCCGTTTTTTGTGTCCCGAAGTATTCTGCTGAGCTAGGACTTGATCCTCAGACCGATTTTGCAAATCAACCCGAGTCTCAGCAGCTACGGGGATCAGCGGTCTTCTGTCATCCTTCATGGGCATCTCGGGTTTTAGACCGATACCCACCTTGAGGGCTACTGGCTATGTATCTCGGCAGAGAATAAATTGCACCACCACGGAAGCAGTCCGGCATAAAGCTCGGGCGCTAGTGGCTGGCTCCATAGAGGGCATTTCCGGCATTAAGCTCGGCTAAACTCCTTCAAAACTTATTTGAACCAAGGTGATTTACGACACCTCGGATACATAGTCCGGCGTTGGAGCTCGGATACATAGTACGGCGTTGGAGCTCGGATACATAAGTCCGGCGTTGGAGCTCGGAAACAGTCCGGTGTTGGAGCTCGGATACATAGTCCGGCGTTAGAGCTGGGAAGCAGTCCGGCATTGGTGCTCGGCTGCAAATGATACCTCGAATGCAGTCCGGCGTTGGAGCTCGGACGCAAGAGGACGCTGCCGCCCGGGAACAACTTCAAACCCGAGGCGTAGCATAAAAATAACAAGGCATTGATAAAGGCCGTAAACTTAAAGGGGCTCCTCGGATACCCGACGTGTAAGCTCGTCGAATGCATTTCAGCGATCCTCAAGATCGAAGATGAGAAGATTTGTTGAACCAGTTTTCAAGACCGACGACCGAAGATGAAGAACAGTTCGGAAGAATCGAGGAGCGTCCCTAACTTGAAGACCGGTTCAGGGGGCTACTAACGGTGTCCTGGACTAGGGGGTACTCACCACGTCGTCTCCCGATCAGTTGGATTGGGCCGAGGACCCCCATGGCCGTATACTCATGGGCCAGTCCGGACAGTTGCCGCATACAAGGAAGATTCCACAAGACTTAGCGATCAAGACAAGGACTCCTCCCCCACCGGCGTATTCGGCTAGGACTCTTGTTATCCTAGGCCTCTGGTGCATTATATAAACCAGGGCCAGGCTAGTCGACACATGAACAACAACCTTTGCAATCATACCATAGGCTAGCTTCTAGGGTTTAGCCTCTCTGATCTCGTGGTAGATCAACTCTTGTAACATCCACATCATCAATATCAATCAAGCAGGACGTAGGGTTTTACCTCCATCAAGAGGGCCCGAACCTGGGTAAAACATCGTGTCCCTTGCCTCCTGTTACCATTGATCCTAAGACGCACAGTTCGGGACCCCCTACCCGAGATCCGCCGGTTTTGACACCGACACCCGAGATTCGATCATCGGTATCTCAATACCTAGTTAAATCTCGTTACCGGCAAGTCTCTTTACTCGTTCCATAATACATCATCCCGAAACTAACTCATTAGTTGCAATGCTTGCAAGGCTTAAGTGATGTGCATTACCGAGAGGGCCCAGAGATACCTCTCCGACAATCGGAGTGACAAATACCTCTCCGACAATCGGAGTGACAAATCCTAATCTCGAAATACGCCAACCCAACAAGTACCTTCGAAGACACATGTAGAGCACTTTTATAATCACCCAGTTACGTTGTGACGTTTGGTAGCACACAAAGTGTTCCTCCGGTAAACGGGAGTTGCATAATCTCATAGTCATAGGAACATGTATAAGTCATGAAGAAAGCAATAGCAACATACTAAACGATCGAGTGCTAAGCTAACGGAATGCGTCAAGTCAATCACATCATTCTCCTAGTGATGTGATCCCGTTAATCAAATGACAGCTCATGTCAATGGCTAGGAAACATAACCATCTTTGATCAACGAGCTAGTCAAGTAGAGGCATACTAGTGACACTCTGTTTGTCTATGTATCCACACATGTATTATGTTTCCGGTTAATACAATTGTAGCATGAATAATAAACATTTATCAAGATATAAGGAAATAAATAATAACATTACTATTGCCTCTAGGGCATATTTCCTTCAACAACTTATGAGGGACAAAATATCACAATCATTGGACGAATGGCTCTTGTCAAGTCTGTAATCACCTCCCAACTCGTCTACCCCGCCACACCGTTGGTCATCCCACAAACCATCCTTCACAGTGTCAACAAGCTTGAGAGGGCTTTTCTTTGGTCCAGTGCGGACACGACGACAGGGGCAAAATGCAAGGTAAATTGGGAGATTGTCTGCCGGCCTCTCGAGTATGGGGGACTCGGGGTGCTCAACACCGACAGGTTCACGCGTGCTCTCTGATTGCGCTGGCCGTGGTATGAATGGAATGAGCCCACCAAAATGTGGGTGGGATTGGGAAACCCGTGTGACGTGGAGGACCTCAATTTATTCTATGCATCCACCACTATCACAGTCGGTAATGGTGCGAAGACCCCTTTCTAGGACTTGCCTTGGCTCCTTGGGCGCATGCCAAAGGACATTGCCCCGCTCATTCACGAGGCTTCCACGAGAAGGTGCGGGAGGCCCTCAAGCATAACGCATGTATTCTCAAGATCAAGGCACCAAACAACGTCTCCGTCGAGCACATCTCGTAGTTTTTCACTCTTTGGATGCTCTTGTACGAGGTCGAGCTTGATGAACTCACCGAGGACGACATCCTATGGAAGCACACGGCTAGTGGGCACTATACGGCGGCATCCGCATACAAGGCACAATTCTTAGGGATGGTTCTATCACCCATGGATAAAATGATTTGGAAGGCTTGGGCTCCTCCGAAAGTCAAGTTCTTTGCTTGGTTAGCTCTTCAAGATAGAATTTGGACTGCCGATAGATTGGCAAAGCGTGGATGGCCAAATTGTGACATGTGCCCTCTTTGCAAGAGGGTGCTAGAAAGCGTGACTCACCTCCTCTACAAGTGCCGCTACACGAGAAGGCTATGGTCTTTGGTCATTGACAAATACCACATTCTCGGGCTCGACACAAACACTTGGCCCTTGTTCGACACGGTTGAGGTTTGGTGGGCAAGTACTTGCGACAGCGCCGCCCCATTCAGACAAGCCAAGGCATCCCTCACCATGCTTGTCTCATGGACTATTTGGAACGAGCAAAACGCGAGAGTGTTCAAGCAGAAGAGTGTTGGAAATATGCCCTAGAGGCAATAATAAAAGGATTATTATTATATTTCCTTGTTCGTGATAATTGTCTTTTATTCATGCTATAGTTGTATTATCCGGAAATCGTAATACACGTGTGAATACATAGACTACTGTATGTCCCTAGTGAGCCTCTAGTTGACTAGCTCGTTGATCAACAGATAGTCATGGTTTCCTGACTATGGACATTGGATGTCATTGATAACGGGATCACATCATTAGGAGAATGATGTGATGGACAAGACCCAATCCTAAGCATAGCACAAGATCGTGTAGTTCGTTTTGCTAGAGCTTTTCCAATGTCAAGTATCTTTTCCTTAGACCATGAGATCGTGTAACTCCCGGATACCGTAGGAGTGCTTTGGGTGTACCAAACGTCACAACGTAATTGGGTGACTAGAAAGGTGCACTACAGGTATCTCCAAAAGTGTCTGTTGGGTTGTCATGGATCGAGACTGGTATTTGTCACTCCGTATTACGGAGAGGTATCACTGGGCCCACTCGGTAATGCATCATTAGAATGAGCTCAAAGTGACCAAGTGTTTGGTCATGGGATTATGCATTACGGTACGAGTAAAGTGACTTGCCGGCAACGAGACTGAACGAGGTATTGGGATACCGACGATCGAATCTCGGGCAAGTAACATACCGATTGACAAAGGGAATTGTATACGGGGTTGCTTGAATCCTCGACATCGTGGTTCATCCGATGAGATCATCGAGGAGCATGTGGGAGCCAAAATGGGTATCCAGATCCCGCTGTTGGTTATTGACCAGAGAGCCATCTCGGTCATGTCTACGTGTCTCCAGAACCCGTAGGGTCTACACACTTAAGGTTCGGTGACGCTAGGGTTGTATGAATATGAGTATGCAGCAAACCGAAAGTTGTTCGGAGTCCCGGATGAGATCCCGGACGTCACGAGGAGTTCCGGAATGGTCCGGAGGTAAAGAATTATATATAGGAAGTGCTGTTTCGGCCATCGGGAGAGTTTCGGGGGTCACCGGTATTGTATCGGGACCACCGGAAGGGTTCCGGGGGTCCACCGGGTGGGGCCACCTATCCCGGAGGGCCCCGTGAGCTGAAGTGGGGAGGGAACCAGCCCTTGGTGGGCTGGTGCGCCCCCCCTTGGGCCCCCCTGCGCCTAGGGTTGGAAACCCTAGGGGTGGGGGGCGCCCCACTTGCCTTGGGGGGCAAGCCTCCCCCCCTTGGACGCCGCCCCCCCTTGGGAGATCTCATCTCCAGGGCCGGCGCCCCCCAGGGGGCCTATATAAAGGGGGGGAGGGAGGGCAGCCGCACCCTGAAGTGTTGGCGCCTCCCTCTCCCCTGGTACACCTCTCCCTCTCACAGAAGCTCGGCGAAGCTCTGCCGGAACCCTGCTGCATCCACCACCACGCCGTCGTGTTGCTGGATCTTCATCAACCTCTCCCTCCTCCTTGGTGGATCAACGTGCGGGAGACGTCATCCGGTCCGTACGTGTGTTGAACGCGGAGGTGCTGTCCGTTCGGCACATTGGTCATCGGTGATTTGGATCATGACGAGTACGACTCCCTCAACCCCGTTCACTTGAACGCTTCCGCTCGCGATCTACAAAGGTATGTAGATGCACTCCTATCACTCGTTGCTAGATGAACTCCTGGATGGATCTTGGTGAAACCGTACGAAAATTTTGAATTTCTGCTACGTTCCCCAACAGTGGCATCATGAGCTAGGTCTATGCGTAGTTCTCTATTGCACGAGTAGAACACAAATCTGTTGTGGGCGTAGATGTTGTCAACTTTCTTGCCGTTACTAGTCTTAATTTGTTTCAGCGGTATTGTGGGATGAAGCGGCCTGTACTGACCTTACACGTACGCTTACGTGAGACAGGTTCCACCGACTGACATGCACTAGTTGCATAAGGTGGCTAGCGGGTGTCTGTCTCTCCCACTTTAGTTGGAGCGGATTCAACGAAAAGGGTCCTTATGAAGGGTAAATAGAAGTTGACAAATCACGTTGTGGTTTTTCGTAGGTAAGAAAACGTTCTTGCTAGAACCCTTTTGTAGCCACGTAAAAGATGCAACAACAATTAGAGGACGTCTAACTTGTTTTTGCAGCAATTGCCTTGTGATGTGATATGGCCAAAAGTTGTGATGAATGATGAATGATACATTGTGATGTATAATATCATGTTCTTGTAATAGGAATCACGACTTGCATGTCGATGAGTATGACAACCGACAGGAGCCATAGGAGTTGTCTTAATTATTGTATGACCTGCGTGTCATTGATTCAACGCCATGTAATTACTTTGCTTTATTGCTAAACCGTCAACTATAGTAGTAGAAGTAGTAGTTGGCGAGCAACTTCATGGAGACACGATGATGGAGATCATGATGATGGAGATTGTCGGTGTCAAAACCGGCGGTTCTCGGGTAGGGGGTCCCGAACTGTGCGTCTAGGCGGATGGTAACAGAAGATAGGGGACACGATGTTTTTACCCAGGTTCGGGCCCTCTCGATGGAGGTAATACCCTACTCCTGCTTGATTAATATTGATGATATGGGTAGTACAAGAGTAGATCCACCACGAGATCAAGGAGGCTAAACCCTAGAAGCTAGCCTATGGTATGATTGTTGTTCGTCCTACGGACTAAAACCCTCCGGCTTATATAGACACCGGATAGGTTAGGGTTACACAGAGTCGGTTACAATGGTAGGAGATCTACATATCCGTATCGCCAAGCTTGCCTTCCACGCCAAGGAAAGTCACATCCGGACACGGGACGAAGTCTTCAATCTTGTATCTTCATAGTCTTGGAATCCGGCCGTGCTGATAGTTCGGCTATCCGGACACCCCCTAGTCCAGGACTCCCTCAGTAGCCCCTGAACCAGGCTTCAATGACGACGAGTCCGGCGCGCATATTGTCTTCGGCATTGCAAGGCGGGTTCCTCCTCCGAATACTTCATAGAAGGTTTTGAACACCAGGATAGTGTCCGGCTCTGCAAAACAAGTTCCACATACCACCGTAGAGAGAATAATTTTTGCACAGATCTGCTGACGTATTCCGTGGCGTGACATCACACCACGGCCAGGCCTTTATATGAATTGTTTTTTACCATTCCACCTTAGCGCGTTTAGCGAGGCGGTTTCCTTGGCACGTCTTATCAAAGCATAGATCGTGCCCCCTTATTCCGGGATTCTCATCAATACGGACGTGGGTAACCCAACCGTGCCCGTCGGCACGCCTCCTCTATCAAAGGCGAGTCCTAATCAACCACGGGGTGGGCTCTTGGTATTCAACCTCATTATAATGAGACCAAGGCCCTCTTCTTTTTACACCCTCCATCGAGTTCGCCTCGCGCTTCGAGTTCTAACACCTAGAGCTTCAGATTCAGGCGCTTCGGACCTTCAAAGATGTCCGGCTCCGACCAGCACGGCCGATGGATGTCTTCCTCCGTCACGGAAGAAGATGTGCTAAAGCTGCGAGACGCCAGGTATCTAACCGGCGAGATCTCGCATAGGCTGCCTGCTCCAGGGCAGGTCATTCCCACTCCTGAGCCCGGCGAGAACGTGGTGTTCGTGTCTCACTTCCTTCGGGGTTTAGGCTTCCCGACGGATCCCTTTGTGCGGGGGCTCATGTTTTATTATGGGCTGGATTTCCATGACTTGAATCCGGAGTCCATCCTCCATATCTCGTCATTCATTGTCGTATGTGAGGCCTCCCTCCATATTACCCCTCACTTTGGATTGTGGCTCAAGACCTTCAAGGTGGAGCCAAAGATGATCAAGGGGCAACAAGCAGAGTGCGGAGGGGCGGTTATAAGCAAATGTGCTGATGCTCCGTGGCCCGAGGGCTCTTTTCAAGAGGAGCTTGGTTTGTGGGAACGGGAGTGGTTTTATATCACCGCTCCCAGGGGCACCAAATGGGTGGCGCTTCCCGCCTTCCGCTCAGGTCCACCACAGCAGCTGGCGTCATGGGTCAACAAGGGGCTCGACTGGGGGCCGTCCAAGGACGTTCCTTTGTTGCAGGGCCGTATTCGAGACCTCCAAGAAAGAGAGATCAATCTGGTTGCAGTGGCGCAGGTTATGTTGATTCGGCGCCTTCTGCCCGGCAAACGTCGCCCCCTCCGCATGTGGGAATTTAATCCGGAGGGACCGCGAGCTCTCCAAAATTTTATGGGAACGACGCCCGTGGAGATGTATAAA
>LR880966.1:765190800-765207782 GCA_904067115.1 Aegilops sharonensis | reverse complement strand
GGGGGGGGGAGGGAGGGCAGCCGCACCCTGAAGTCTTGGCGCCTCCCTCTCCCCTGCTACACCTCTCCCTCTCGCAGAAGCTCGGCGAAGCTCTGCCGGAACCCTGCTGCATCCACCACCACGCCGTCGTGTTGCTGGATCCTCATCAACCTCTCCCTCCTCCTTGCTGGATCAAGGTGCGGGAGACGTCATCCGCTCTGTACGTGTGTTGAACGCGGAGGTGCTGTCCGTTCGGCACTTGGTCATCGGTGATTTGGATCACGACGAGTACGACTCCCTCAACCCCGTTCACTTGAACGCTTCCGCTCGCGATCTACAAAGGTATGTAGATGCACTCCTATCACTCGTTGCTAGATGAACTCATAGATGGATCTTGGTGAAACCGTAGGAAAATTTTGAATTTCTGCTACGTTCCCCAACAAAGAGCTCGCCACCGACTGCATTGCTTGCCTCCATCACGACTGAGGCTAGCCTCTAGATCATCGCCAGTGCAAAAAAACTAGGGTCAATAATATTATGAGAGTAATTCCCATGCCGTGTAATCGGGTTGCTTGTAACAAACTATATTCTCTCTTTTGCCTCCGTTTAAAAAAATGATGTTGGCGTAGCTCAAACCAGCAGGTGAGAGAAGCATATTTCACCAAATTATTCTTGCAATCCAGAGTTTGGTTAAACCTGACACAACACCTCCCCGTGTTAGAGCTAGCTGAGTCGAGCAGATTTCTGTTATACAGGCAGTGTATTGATAATATAAGTGCTTACATTTACAGAATGGGTGAGGAGGTCTACCAAATCAGAGTATCAGACGGCTGATCATGAACCACGCATGCACGCATGCTCTCTAGATGTCCAGTCTTGAAACTATCGATCATGGACCATAAGTCTGTAAATATTCACTTCTCTCTCTAGATGTTCAGTCATGAGTAGACCATGGGAAGCCGGACGTTGTGCGCAACAGGACACGGGAGGTAGGTTCTGGTCGGTCGCAGAGTTGTTGTAGCGCAGTACAGAGATGACAGCTCGTGTCATTGTTGTGTGGCCATGGGCCATGGCCCTTGGTCCCGGCCGTGCATGCATGACCACCTCTTTGACTTGGGCAAGCATACGAATGATCGGCTGGCTGGCACTGCCATGCGTCTAGCTAGCAACGGTCCTACTACGTACGCCGACGTGACCAGTCTAAATGCATAATTGGCAATCATGTCTGTTTTCCTACAATTATGATTTGAATTTATCGTGAAAGTACAATGACATTTTCCTTGATGATTAATTCAGCAAACAGTGCAAGCATCAACAAACTTTGATCGTGTGGATGAGCATGGTTCAACCACATTGATTTTTTTTAAATGCGTGGGAGATTATCTTGTCAAGTGTGTGGCTAAGTGTCAACTTTGCACTGTTGCTTCCCTTTTATCGTGGAACGCAAAATTGTTTCCCAGCATGAAAAGGAACTAGGATAACTGGATAAGTGTGAACGAACTGTCTCTAGACGACAAACGAGTACTTTTGCAGTTGCCTCGAGTGGAACAAAACACCGATGCCACTAAGCATTGCCTCTCACAGTTGTCTTTTATTACAAATTAAAAATAATAATATTCATAGCATAAATGAATTTACCAGAGCCATGTTCAATTACCCATAAGCAGGATAAGCATGTATCAACATGGTATAAACATAAAGATCCTAAACATGTACACTACTGCAAGACGACCTGAACTTAGATTCTAAATCAAACAAGCAAATCGTACTATGACAAGTAATACCAAGGGGTACAAAATCAGGCCATGCAGAAGGAATAGGCATCGATCCACTAAAGCATCATAAAATTCTAGTGCAAGAAGAAGGGAGATGGCATGGATAAGTCATGATCAAGGGGGGTTGCTTGTTTTCAGTTCGAGCAGGCGGTTGCGGCAAGTCAGCCTCCAGTGTGAAATCAGAAGACAAATCACAAGCGTGCACGTAAGAGGAGTCGCCATTGGAACCTATCGGTAATAAGCAAACCGGCAAGAAAATATAAACAAGTAACCAGTGAAATGCACAATCAAATGATGCATGCCATTTTAATATGCTGAAATTAAAGCGGTAACTAGCCTATCCGATTTAAGTGAAGTTGGAAAACATAAGACAATAGTTTTCCAAAAGAAGTTCACATGCATATTAAAGTTAAAGTGGAATTACCACAAAACAGAAGGTTAAAGTTTTTTTTTCTTTTTTGACATGCATGATAATGTCATGGTTTCTTCTTGGACTTCTTAAAAGTAACTAGATTGCTTATGTTTTATGTTTTTGTTTCATTGTTTCAATGCTTTGTAAGAGATAATTAGTCTAATACAATTGAAATCAGAGAAGGAGCTCTTTTTTTCACTAAGGCACACAGAAAATTTTAGACATTTTTGTTGAAATTTTGAACCTTTGTGGCCACAACATCCCTTGTCTCGCCAATGCAACATTCTAGCTATAATGTAAGGAGTTTGTCCACCGATAGAAAAGAGAAAAGGCTTCTCACGGAGGTGAAGATTGTAAAAGTGAAAGTCGTATACTTGACACTGGTGCTCGCAGTTTTTATAGGGGCAAGTGTACGTGCGTACGTATGAGCGTTTGCATCTGTATTTTATTGGAAAAAAGTGTATATAGAAATAGTTAGAAACGAATTAGTGCCTTCGCTCTACATGTGTCGACTTCCGGCTTAATTCCCTATGGTAAGGATATTTGAAGAGCCGAGACTTGATTTTTCTGTCTTCAAGTAGGATATTATTCTTCACATTCTCCTCACTAGTACAGATGACGTGCGCCCACGCTCACGTCTTACAGGCAACACAACAACAGCTCAATGATTGAGCTTGCGGTCAGCTTTGATCCTCTTCCCCGCTGCGATGCCACGTACGCTGCGTCTGTCCCGGCAATGTGCACATCACTGACAGACTTAATAGCCGACCCCCTCTCCACAATCTTCTAACTGCGGCCAGAGTCCATCGACGAGACAATAGATGGATCGAGCAGTCCGGCGACGTGGCACACCCCAATCGGCAATCGCTATCCATCACCCCCAGGCGCGGCCCAGCGATTTCTCCGGTTTTGACCCGGAGCACCATGCCGAGACCGACGTCGATCGACCCACAGAGCGGCGGCAGCCGACCTCTCGGCCGCGGGCGTGACACCTGTGACGCGCGTCGCCGGTGGTTCGATTTCCATCGCAGCCTCGTCGTCTCGTCTCTCTCGTCCTCATCGGGTCCAAGAGGAGCCCATGTGAGTCCGCGTCTGTGCTGGTGACTCGGTGTCGGGGCAAAAGGCGTTCTTTTGGCCCTGTCCGGCGCTGCTGCTGGCCCGACCGCGACGCGACGGCGACCCGGGGCGACGACTGCTTCGCCGTTCGCGGCGCGCGCGAGGGGACGGCCGCGGCGTACCTGCTCGACCAGTGCCAAGTGTCCAAGCCTCTAGAATTCGCCATGCACCTTGAAGCATCTACTCCTGCTAGACTATCGGAGTGTCCCTGCGTACAAATTTGGTCGAGGGATCGATCTGTGTCAGTGTCTGTATGTATGCATGGCATGGAACGTGAAGAAGCTAGCCTACCTAGCTCCCACAGCCCACAAGGCCGGACACAAGTGGAACGGAGGCATCGCACATGCCGTTCCCTGTCAGTGACTCGCTGATGACGCCGTGCTGATCCTGCCGCCAAGTTTTTTTTTTTGCGGGAACACTTGTATTACTCAAGAAATAATGTCTTTACAATCATCAAGGAAAATACCCAAGACTTCGTCTGGACCAGACCCCAACCAGGTCATAGTTCGCCCCTTAACTCGAGCAAATCTAGTCAAACTATCACTAGCTATATTCTGGTCTCTCACGANGGGGCAAAAGGCGTTCTTTTGGCCCTGTCCGGCGCTGCTGCTGGCCCGACCGCGACGCGACGGCGACCCGGGGCGACGACTGCTTCGCCGTTCGCGGCGCGCGCGAGGGGACGGCCGCGGCGTACCTGCTCGACCAGTGCCAAGTGTCCAAGCCTCTAGAATTCGCCATGCACCTTGAAGCATCTACTCCTGCTAGACTATCGGAGTGTCCCTGCGTACAAATTTGGTCGAGGGATCGATCTGTGTCAGTGTCTGTATGTATGCATGGCATGGAACGTGAAGAAGCTAGCCTACCTAGCTCCCACAGCCCACAAGGCCGGACACAAGTGGAACGGAGGCATCGCACATGCCGTTCCCTGTCAGTGACTCGCTGATGACGCCGTGCTGATCCTGCCGCCAAGTTTTTTTTTTTGCGGGAACACTTGTATTACTCAAGAAATAATGTCTTTACAATCATCAAGGAAAATACCCAAGACTTCGTCTGGACCAGACCCCAACCAGGTCATAGTTCGCCCCTTAACTCGAGCAAATCTAGTCAAACTATCACTAGCTATATTCTGGTCTCTCACGACATGAGTAATACAAGTTTGTCTAAGGCGCATAAGATGCCTTATTTCATTCACCAAAGCAGCATAAATTGATCGGTCAACTCCAGCCGAAGTTACCATGGCCACTGCCAAGCTTGAATCCGTCTCGACAACAACAGGCAATTCGGATCTTTGAATCGTTAGAGATAATCCTTCCATGATTGCCCCTAGTTCCCATTCAACCGCATCCCTGCAAGAAAATAACGCTCTGCATGCCGAAAAAATAATCCCCCAGTAGAGTTACGCAGGATCATGCCAGCCCCAGCATTGTCAGAATCAACAAAAGAGCCATCTGTATTCAGTTTTATCCAACCCTCTGCAGGAGGCATCCACTTACATACAGAATTCGAGCTACGAAACGGGGCGAACCCAGGACCTTGGATCAACGGGTGGCTTCAAACTCGCAACACAGCACAACTTAAACAACATGCCTTAACTGGAAACTGTACACGATTGACCGGTTTGAATACACACGCTGACACACAGGAGATCCAAACTTGGAACCGCTGTAAGTACAAACTTATATTAACTCTGCCGACAGCAAAGTCAAAGAATTCCAGACCGGATCGCTACTGCATTCCATCCCACAGCGACGGCCGAGCAGCAGAGCTAGCAGAGATTGAAAGGCTCACTCGGACTAGTGAATAGAAAATCGCGTACTCCGTGATCGCCATCGCCATTTGACTTGGCGCGTCCTGGGCAATTCACGCGCCGTTGCCTTTTGCGTTTCAATGCTAGCTGCTGCTAAGCTGCTTCATTCCCTCTGATCGGGACGAGAGCGCATCACGATGTGCATGGCGCTCCTTCTCGCGGATAAAATTACTGTTCTGACCTACGTGGCTAACAAAATCCCGATTTGACCTTGTTTTGAAAAAAAATTGTTTCTGACCTTTTTAGGTGACGCCAACATCCCTGGCGTCTGGGTTGCGAAGCAGACGCCATGAACCCTGGCGTCTGGCCCCTGCCCCGCACTGCCCGCCTGCCCGTTGACCTTCTGACGTGGCAAAGGGGCCAGACGCCAAGGACCCTGGCGTCTGGCCCTGGTAACTGGATAACCCCACGGGCCCAGCCCACTCATCCCCAACCTCTCCCTGGCGGCGGCCGAAGAACAGAGAGCTCTTTCTCTCTCGCCCCTCTTCTCCCTCACACCAAACCCTCCCTTGATCTACTCCATCCTCCACCCAAATTTGTGGATCTGAAGCCCCCAAGCATCCTTGAGGTATTCTCCCCTCTTCCCTCCAATTTGTTTTGGTATTTCCCTTTCTTTTTGGATGCATTATTTCACATTAGGTGATGTTAGATTAGTAGATGGTTTCTTTGTTTTAGGAAATAGTTTGTAATTGATAGATGATTTGCAAGGTAGTAGATGATGTGTAGTTGAACATGTAGGCAAAATCAATTCCGTTTTGTGCATATGTTGTCCATAGGAATTTTTTTTTGAACTAAGAGGGGTGATGAATACATGATTTTTGTATGTAAAATAGACTTGTTTGATAATTTGGTTTGATAGATGATGTGTGTATGTGGTATAAAAATACGGTTGAATTTAAATATGATGTCTCTATGTGTTCTCTATGTGTAGATAATACTATTGTTGGCATACTCTATTTGCAAAAGATATGGTGAAATTTGGTACTCTAGATGATATGTATTTGCATATGTGGCATCATATTATTTGACAAATTCATTTGATTGAGATGATGTTGGTATGTTTGAGAAGAATTATGTGTGCATATGAAGAAGAAAGAAATGATGTGGTTATGTTTGAGAAGAATGGTGTGTTCATATGGCATAACTTCGAGACGATGTTTGTGATTTGTTTGGTAGGATGGCGGATGATGATGGACCTTAGTATGACGGATTAATCCAGGAGTGGGATAAGGAAAATCGTGCTCGTGCCATTGAGAACGGAAAGGTAAGAAGCAAGACTTATCAATTTTCGTTGTTTCTCATTTGTGTTCTTGTATTGATCAAAAAATCACTTTATTTGCAGCATGTAGTTGCTATGCGCATGAGGGGTCATACCGCTGATGACTTTCCTTACGACGCGCGGTACGAGCCGTACATTCGGAGATTGGGTCTTCTCCCATTTGTGTTGCAGTTTAAGCGACCCCCTCCGCCGGTGAACCACGCGGCGCTAACCGCACTTCTGAATCGTTGGAGGCCCGAGACTCACTCGTTCCACCTTCCATTTGGGGAGATGACGATGACCCTAGAGGACATGGCTATGATAAGCGGCCTTCCTATCAACGGACGAGCTGTTGCCGGTCGTGTCAGCGCCGCTAATTGGCGACAACGGTTAGGCATTTTAATTGGTGTTGTGCCCGATCCTCCTCTGCCAGGCAAGGCCGATGCCTCGAAAGTGAGGCATTCTTGGCTAAAACAAGTTTGAGGAGGAGGCAATCTGTGCCCTGAGGGTGCGAATGACCTGGTTGTGCAGCACTACGCGCGGGCCTATCTTTGGTATGTACTAACTAAGGTAGTCTTCTCAGACGCAACCGGGAACTCAGCCCTCTGGATGTTTTTGGAGCTACTCACTAACTGGGATACCCAGTATAGCTGGGGTTCGGCCGCACTAGCATACTTGTATCGTCAGGTAACAGATATTTGCAACCATTTATCTTGCACTTGTCATGTGCCTCCATATCTAACATGTTTGTTTGATTGCAGCTTGACTTGGCGTGTCGCAGGAAGGGAGATACATCCTCATTGGCTGGGTTTGTTTGGAGCCTATCCGTGTGGATGTGGGAGCGGATCCCGGTTGGACGGCCTGATTTCAAGAACCCCGAACACCCAAACCCACTTGGTAATCATGACGAGGCGCATGATGATGATCCATATTGGCGCCCTACGGTTGCATACTATTGGGAACGGGTGACGGTGTACACAGGAAGCTCGCATGTGCGATACAAGTGCTATGTGAGAAGTTCAATGAGACAAAATGTACTCAAGAACGAAATTTGTATCTAACAATGTATCTCTTTGTTTTGCAGGTCCATTGGATGCCTTATGTGGATGATCGTGGCTTCTCTCTTAACGAGGTGTGCACGCGTGATAGCCATCTTTGGCGGGCGAGGTGCCCAATGATATGCTTCTTTGTGGTCGAGTGGCACTTCGTAGACCGTGTGGCAAGACAATTTGGAAGAAGACAAGGTATTCCAATTGATGAGAGCAAGGAGGAAATGCTATCTCTGCATCTGTGAGCAAGCATGTCTTTGAGTATGTAGTAGAGCATTGAATAAGTCTATGTTTGTCACATGGCTCATTTGTACGTTTGATCGAAGGAACAATCAGGACATACAAGATTGGGCAGACAAACACGTTAAGTGGATGCAAATTTGGAATCGAAGAGACACGTTAGTGGAATGAGAGAGTAGAGCTCACAACCAGTTAGCATATCAGAAGTATCAAGTGTGGTATGCGGGTCGTTACCAATTAAAGCTAAAGCCCGGTTGGACTCACGAGGAGTGGTCGGAGTTGGTGTCTGAAGACCCGGAGACTGCAGAAGGTTATCATACCTTCAACATGGCGGTGAGAGACACAAGAGGGGCTCACGTTGACTATGCACCTATGCATGATGAAATGGTAGTCTAATGAGACAATTCTAACACACTTGCATTATATAATGTTCTTTCAAATACATAAGTTTGGTGTGTTCATGACTTGCAGGGCAGAGAGTTGCTTATGTGTGTCAACGATGCCAATGTAGCACTGAGTCATCCCCGTGGTGGTGCATTATCTGAGAGGACTCTTAGGAGCACAATGGAGGTATGAGCAATTTATTATAAAAGCTTCTTTTCACGGATTAGTTATGCATCTCATATCATAGCATATTTTGTGTTGTCGCAGAAGTTCAAGAAGCGGTTACATAAGATGGCAACTATGCTTTCTTGCCATGGTGCTCAGCCCAGTGATGTGTTTGCACCTGGTAGTCGCGCCGGCAGAGCTCGTAAACGCCGTTATCTCCGCAACGAAGAGGACATACAGGAGGAGGTCAATGAAGAGGAGGCAACACATCAAGAGGATCCAACACAAGAAGAGGAGCAGGAACAAAAAGAGCATGAGTATGATGTTGATGCTCCACAACCATCACAGGTTACACAACGACACAAGGCAATGGCCGCTCTAGAAAAAGCAAAGCCATAGCTAAGACACCGGGCAAGAAAGGTAGAAAGAAGACATGGAACACTCAATTCCATAGTACGGAGTATCCTCATCAATTTATGCCTATGGGAATGCAAAGATATAAGTCGAACAATGATGCAGAGGCGGAGGAGGCTAGCAAAGAGGAGGAGCATACACTTGCAGATATCGTGCAGAGAGGAAGGAGGAAGTGAGATTGTTGTAGTTTGTTTCAATGAACGTGAGCTTGTTCTAGTTTCTTTCGATGAACTTGGTGTAGTCTCTTTCCATGAACTTGTTGTCGTTTCTTTCCATGAACTTGTTGCCGTTCGAATTAAGTTGCAATGGATTCGTGAAGTTGCTATGAATGTATGACATGAATTTGTTGTTTAAAAGTAGTACTCAATCATGTGATTTATGTCAAATGTTGTTTCCTGTGATGTCTATGAATTCATTGATTGCTATGAAGTGTTGATGAAATCTGTCAGAAGGAGCCATTTAGTCATTTATATGCACAGGGGACCAGACGCCAGGGTCCTTGGCGTCTGGTTGTAAGTCAGGGGACCAAACGCCAGGGTCGTTGGCGTCTGGCTGTCACCTGGCAGCAGAACAGGGCAAAGCAGGGGAGCCAGACGCCAGGGTCCTTGGCGTCTGGTCCTGGTGCAGACGACACTTCTCTTTTCACTTGTAGTTTTGTCTAGCTACCTAATTTCACGCATTGTTATACACTGTAAATGACACAAATATCATGATACATAGAAGATTAGTCTTGAATAACATACATAAGCATTACATAGTCTTTTCAAACCACTATTTCAAACGACAAGTTCAACACACACAAGGTTTCAAATGACATAGTCTCAAATTACACAAATAGTTGATGACCACGATAGTTCAAACCACTAGGACATAAGCATTACATAGTCTTTTCAAACAACTAGGACATAAGCACGATAGTTCAAATGACATAAACATCACATATAACTCGGTTTCCGGTAGCAATGCAACTCAACAACCCTTTTCCATTCCCATTCTTGCAGCATTTCTTGAATCTTGCCATCATTAGTTATGTCAATCAATTTTCTTTCCCCGGGCCCATCTGACTGCTTCCTGCTGACATAGTACACAAAATCGTCTTCCTTCAACCCTTGCTTCAACATGAATTTAGTCTTCAACCAATCAAAAGTGAGGTCCACTTCACTAACTTGCACAACACATGGAGACAAGCCTTGGACACCAACAACATGGCTAAGCACCCACTGAGTACCCGTAGCCATCTGCAACACACAAACCGCTGAGTACCTAACCTATGATACATTAAACCACGAGGAAAACAAAGTAGGGTTTGCACAAAACTATGATACATTAAACCAACCAAAAAATGGGGGTAGAGTTGTTTTACCTTCTTGTTTGGAAATCCTGAAGATCCAACGGTGAAACCGGACCGATTCGTGAGAGATTTGAGGGGGGTTAGGGTGCTGGAGAGGGAGTGACGTTGGCAGGGCTAGAGGTGAGAGTGAGTGGAGATGAATGGAATGAGAGGGGTAGAGAGGTGGAGATGAATGGATGAGAGGGCTAGAGGTGGGCCCAAAGAATCTTATCCACTCAAAATTTGCTCTCTAGATAGGGACCCAGACGCCATGGACCATGGCGTCTGGTTGTGCACATTAGCAAACTGCAAAAATGCTCTCTAGATAGGGACCCAGATTCCATGGACCTTAGCGTCTGGGTGTGCATCAGACACATCAGACAGGTGTCTGGTCTCCTGCATGACCAAAACAAGCCAGACGCCACGGTCCTTGGCGTTTGGGTGTGCACATTAGCAAACTGCAAAAATGCTCTCTGGATAGGGACCCAGACGCCATGGACCTTGGCGTCTGGGTGTGCATCAGACACATCAGACAAGTGCCTGGTCCTCTGCGCGACCAAAACGAGCAGACGCCATGGACCTTGGCGTCTGGGTGTGCATCATAGCCAAACCCAGACGCCAGGGTCTATGGCGTCTGGCCCTGACTGTTAATAGTTTTTCCACACACTTCTGTCTTTTGTTAATGTTTTTACTTAGCAACTTGTTGCACACACTGCTAAACATTGGAAATCAACCAAAAAATATGAACAAGGCATGCTAGTCTCAACCAAAAATATGAACAAAGCATACTAGTATCGAATGATAAACATAGTTTGCACATAATCTCAAATAGTCTCGAATTACAAGTTCATCACACACGATGTATCGAATGACGTAAGTAGTTCATGACCACGCAAGGTCTCGAATGACAAGTTCATCACACACAAAGTCTCGAAAGTCCATCATCGATGTCGGTGCCTTTTCCATTTGTCTACTAAGTAGTACGGGGCCACTTTCCCTTCTTGTCACGTGCCTCGTCCTCCTCTTGTGCATCGCGAGCCCTTGCAAGTTTTCTTGCCCTCTCTTCTTGACGAGCCTCCTTCTCTTTGTGTGCCCTCTCTTCCTCATGCTTCTTGCGCTCACGAGCCTCCTTCTCACGACGCTCCCGCTCCAATCCCCGTTGTAAGGGCATTCTTGTCCCTAAGTAGTTTTGGTGATTGATGACAATGCCTTTGCGGACTAATCGTGTGTATTGAGCTTTTCAGAGTCAGCATGACTAAACACAAGACGATTTGATGCCCCTCGAAGATTATTGAAGACGGCGTCTCTCTACGGTTCGGTTCGGTGGAGTTGAGTCGTAGGAGAGCCGTACTATTAAGAGGGGGTCCGCTTTGGAAAGGTTTGGGTGGAATCTCACGTACACATTCCCTTTTGTACCGCCTTTCCTCGAGCTCCTTGGAGTGTTCCTCCGCCTCACCTTGTCTCTGCGATTTGAAGGCCTCCGCCTTGCTCTTCTCATGCTAGCGGTAGTACTGCTCTTCTGAGAGGTACTACCGCAGGAGCCAGCGGTAGTACCGTAGGCTCCCACGGTAGTACCGCTCTCCAGAGCGGTAGTACCGCGAGCTCTGGTCTGGCACCGCTGCTCAAGCGGTGGTAGGCACGGATGTAATTTTTTTCATCCGCACTCCCCGCGGTAGTACCGTGCTGCGGCGCGGTAGTACCATGACGCCAGGCCAGGTTCAGTAGCGAGTGCGGAGGTAAGGGCGGATGTAATATTTTACATCCGCACCTTTCACGGTAGTACAGCACCCGTGGTCGCGGTAGTTCCGTGTCGGATTTTTGCACGACAATTTCTCAGCGGAGGTAGTCACGGATGTAATTTTTTACATCTGTGCCTACCGAGCCTGGCCTGCGGCTGCCTTGCAGTAGTACAGTATGGGGCCGCGGTAGTACTGCTCGTCCAGATCTACCACGCCCTGTTAGTGCTCCTTTTGTCAGGTCTAGACACTGCCGTGCCCCGGTAGTACCACGGTTCGCCACGGTAGTACCGCAGGCCCGCGCGGTAGTACCGCGCCTGAGGTGCGGTAGTTCCGTGGGTCGCAGGCTGAGTGGTGGGTAACGGTTGGAATTGTCCCCCCACTATAAAAGGGGGTCTTCTTCTCCAAGAAGACCCACCTCTTCCATCCCCAAGCTCCATTGTTGCTCCAAGCTCCATTTTCGCCCGATCTCTCTCCCTAGCCAAACAAACTTGTTGATTTGCTCGGGATTGGTTGAGAAGGCCCCGATCTACAGTTCCACCAAGAGAAATTTGATTCCCCCCACTTATCCCTAGCGGATCTTGTTACTCTTGGGTGTTTGAGCACCCTAGACGGTTGAGGTCACCTCGAAGCCATAGTCCATTGGGGTGAAGCTTCGTGGTGTTGTTGGGAGCCTCCGATTAAGTTGTGGAGATTGTCCCAACCTTGTTTGTAAAGGTTCGGTCGCCGCCTTCAAGGGCACCAATAGTGGAATCACGACATCTCGCATTGTGTGAGGGCTTGAGGAGAATACGGTGGCCCTAGTGGCTTCTTGGGGAGCATTGTGCCTCCACACCGCTCTAACGGAGACGTACTTCCCCTCAAAAGGAAGGAACTTCGGTAACACATCCTCGTCTCCACCGGCTCCACTCTTGGTTATCTCGCACCTTTACTTTTGCTAGCTTACTTGTGTTGTTCCCCTTGCTTGCTCGTGTGATCGTTGTTGTTGCATCATATAGGTTGTTCACCTAGTTGCATATCTAGACAACCTACTTTGATGCAAAGTTTAATTTGGTAAAGAAAATCTAAAAATTGTTAGTTGCCTATTCACCCCCCCCCCCCTCTAGTCAACCATATCGATCCTTTCAATTGGTATCAGAGCCTCGTCTCTTTTTAAGGACTTTACCGTCCGAAGAGTATGGTTGACATCGTAGACGATGTGGGAGAGCACTCCGGTGCGAATCCGATATCATCTACGGGAGATGGGGGTAACTCGATCTCATATGAGGAATTCAATGTGGCGTTGGACACATTGAAAACCTCCATGACGACCGAGGTCAAGGACATGTTGAAGGAATTCTTAGAAGGGCTTAGAATTTCCACCGCGCCCGTGAAAGTGGGTGATCCGGCCAACACGGAGACGGATACTAACTCCGACAAGGGGGAAGCTAATAGTGAGAAGGGTCCTTCTACTAGTGGTAGAAATGGCACCGACATCTTTGCCCATGTGGAACCTCCAATTTATGCAAGACCGATTCCCTCTTCTCATTTAAATCATGCCGGTCCTCCTCCTAAGATTGTGAAAAATGAGGATTTTGATTCTTGGGTGTATCGCTTCAAGCGTCATTTAAATCATGTGAATACTAATCTTTGGAGAATCATTGAAGAAGGTTTCTATCCACATGACCGAAGCAACTACACTCCGAGAGAAGTTGTGGATAATCAATTCAATGAAAGTGTTCTCTTCATCATCCAAGATGCAATCCTTCCTGAAGATCTCCCTCATCTTCGACCTCATTCCATGGCCAAAGACGCATGGCAATGCGTTGTGTCTCTCTATCGAGGAAGTGCTAGCATTCAACGCTCCAACTATGAAGTGGTGCAAGATGAAGCCAATGAGTTTGCTATGAAAGAAGACGAAGAACCTCGTGAGCTCTTTCGAAGAGTGACTAAACTCGCGGTCTCACTCCGAGATCATGGGAGCAAGGACACGGATGACAATTGGATCAAGCGCAAGTTCCTCAAGGCCATAATGCCCTACAACAAGGCCATGTCCTCTGTCATTCGTCAAAGACCGGACTTCCACTCTATGACCTCAAGTGAAGTGTTGGATGAGTTCATTGCAATGAGCATCTTGGACAAGACCGCCGACAATGCGGTGCTCCGTTCTCAAAGGACAAAGAAGCCCAACCTTGCCTTGAAGGCCAAGGTTAGTGTGGAAGAATAGGAAGAAGAGGAAGATGAGGAGAGCAACCCCGAAGACACGAAATATGATTATCATGAGCACATGGCTCTTGCTTCAAGACAATTTTGGAGCAAGAAGAATACAAGACCCAACTTCAACAAGAACAACTCAAGTGGCTTCAAGGGCAAGCAACGAGTTAGAACGTGCTTCAACTGTGGCAATGTGAGCCATTTCGTTGCGGATTGTCCTTACGAGAAGCGGGAAGACAATGGTGGCAAGTTCATCCGAAAAGACAAAGCCAAGTCCTTCCCCAACAAGAACAACTTCACCAAGAAGACTCCTACTCGTGGGTTGGTGGTTCAAGAAGAATACCATGAGGATGACGATGATGATGAAAATGGAGAAGCAATGGCCACGGCCTCCGTTGCCATTGCTACCACTCCCCGGGTGTCTCTCTTTGATTCCCCCAACGAGAACATCACCGTCAAATGCCTCATGGTGAAAGCCTCTAACAAGGTAACCCCCAATATCAAAACCACCATCACTACTAATCCCTCTTTGGAGGGTTGCATTGATGAACATGATGGGTCTAATGAGGAAGTGAATGAATTCGAGTCATTTATGAGTAAGCTCAAGGGCAAATCCAAGAAGCACTTTGTTGCTCTCTTGGAACAACTTGGTGAAGCCAATGACATGATCGAGGCTCACAAAGAAACCATCTCCAAGATGGAAAGTCATAGTCGTGACTATGCCGATGAGATATCGGATCTCTCTAATGCTCTTGAGGAAGAGTGTGGGCGTCATTTGACTCTTGAGGAGTCATACAATGATGACCATGCTAAGTTAAAGAAAGATCTTGATCATGTTGTTGTCGTGTCTCGTGTGCTAACCTCCGAGAAGGCTAAACTTGGGGTTGATCATGCTAGACTCAAGGAGGAGTTTGATGTGCTTGACAAGGCCCACAAGGTCTTGAACGGTGCTCATGCTAACCTCGAGGAGTCTCATGCTCAACTCCAAGTTAAGCTAACCAAGGAAAAGGCCACATTTCCTCATATGGTATTAATTGATAATGCATATGCTACTAACCCGTGTTGTGACCATGTGCATCTTGTGGAGGAGAATGCCAAGTTGAAGGATCAACTTGAGAAAGGCCTTGTGACATGCTTTCAAGGTGAGAAGAACCTCAACGACCTTTTGAGCAATCGAAAGGAAGTTGTGGCCAAGAAGGGAATTGTGTTTGCACCTAAGTCCAAGAATAAGAAGAAGAACGACAAGACCAAACGACCTCCTCCTCTCAAGCAAACTTTTGTGAAAGAGGGAGAGGGTGCTCCTAAGGAGAAGAAGGAAAATGTGACGGGCATTGATGTCAAAAAGGGCAAAACCATCTCCTCCAACAAAGCCGTCGACTTTAACCCATCATATGTGTTGTGCCGTGCTAGTGATGGACATGTTTATGCCAAATTTGCTGGTTCTCCTTATGAGTACATTGGGTGGTCTATTTTGGTTCCTAAGACCCTTGTTACTAACATCAAAGGACCCATTACTAAATGGGTACCTAAAACCAAGCATTGATCTCTTTTAGGTGTTTGCTTCCGGTGGGGGATCATGGTTGCTCGATAGTGGAGCAACGAATCATATGACCGGGAGCAAGGACTTGGTGGTGGACGTGCAAAAGATTCCATCTATGCCCACCAATGTCGAGTGGGGTGATGCTTCACATTCTAAGGTATTGGGTCTTGGCAAGGTTGTCATTTCTCATGATCTAACGATCGAGAAAGTCATGCTTGTTGAGTCCCTTGCATACAATTTACTTTCTGTTCGTCAACTTGCTCTCATGGGCTTTGCCACTTTCTTTGACATTGATACCGTGGCCCTCTTGTGGAGCAAGACTCTTAAAGTGGCCTTTGTTGGGCATGTCGAGAATGGTCTCTATGTGATAAACTTTTCGGAGCGACCCACTAAGACCGCGACATGCCTAATGGCTAAAGTTGACGTGGGATGGCTTTGGCATCGCCGTTTAGCCCACGTCAATATGAGATCTTTGCAAAGTATTCTCAAGGGGGACCATGTCCGTGGACTAACAAATGTTAGTTTTGCCAAAGATCGTGCTTGCAGTGCTTGTATTGAAGGAAAGCTCCATGAGAAGGCTCACCCTCCCACGACCATCATCTACTCGAAGAGACCCTTGGAGCTCCTTCGCATGGATCTCTTTGGGCCTCCATCTTTTGATAGTCTTGGAGGTAGAAAGTATTGCTTGGTGATTGTGGATGATTATTCAAGATACACTTGGGTATACTTCTTCAAGAGGAAGAGTGAGACTCAACAAACCGTCATCGACTTTGCAAATGAAGATCTACGTTAACATAATGCAAAGATATTGACAATAAGAAGTGAAAACGGCACCGAGTTCAAGAACTACACCTTGGATGAGTTTCTTAGTGATGAGGGGATCAAGCATCAATACGCTGCACCATATACCCCTCAACAAAATGGTGTTGCGGAGAGGAAGAACCGGACATTGATGGATGCGGCAAGGACCATGATGGCGGAGTTCAAGTCTCCATACAACTTTTGGGCCGAAGCCATCAACACAGCATGTCATGCATCCAATCGGCTCTATCTCCGCAAAGGCTTGAACAAGACTCCTTATGAGATACTCACCGGCAACAAGCCCAATCTCAAGTACTTCCGGGTGTTCGGGTGTAAGTGTTTCATTCTCAAGAAAGGTGTTCGTTTGTCTAAATTTGAGGCTAGAGCATATGAGGGCATATTTGTTGGTTATGCTACAAACTCTCATGCTTACCGTGTTCTCAACAAAGTCCACCAGACCCATTGAGGAGACGTGTAACGTGGAGTTTGACGAAAATAACGGCTCCCAAGTGGAGCAAACACTAGTGCAGAACCGGGCAATAGCACCGGTCCGTAAGGCCCTTTAGTGCCGGTTCCATAACCGGCACTAAAGTGTGGGCACTAAAGGCCCCCCCCCCCCCCCTTTAGTACCGGTTCAGCACGAACCGGTGCTAAAGGGCAACCACGTGGCACGAGGCAGCTCCGGGGGCCTGGAGCCCTTTAGTACTGGTTGGTAAGACCAACCGGTACTATAAGGTTTGGGGGGTTTTTAGTTTTATGATTTCTTTTTCATTTAATTTTGTG
>LR880966.1:765156524-765171924 GCA_904067115.1 Aegilops sharonensis | reverse complement strand
GCATAGATTGATCAACTCTTTCACATTAGGCATTCTTGATGGTACATGTGCTTCAAAGACGAGTTTTGGTCATGGACCCAAGGATAATTCTTCGCGGTGCCATACCAATTGACTCAAACATAGGTGGCTCCGGCCACCGCCCTTCCTTGGAGAAGGTGTGTCCCGTAGTTGGTCTTCGTCGTCGTGTGGCTTTCTCTTCTCCTTGGCGTGTTTGAGTTGGGGTTTGTGTTCGCCTTTTGTTGCTTCGTGTTTTTCTCCTTTCTCTCTTGAGTTCTAGCACTTTCTTGGTTTACGCGCCATGGTACTACCGCAGGAGTTGGTGGGTCTCTGCCAAGTGCGTGACCCTCCAGGAACACGGTACTACCGCTACTTCCGTGGCAGAAATTTTTTACTGCTGCTGAGCGAGCGGTACTACCGCCCAGCGTGTGATACTTCCGCTTGGGCGGTACTACCGCGATGACCCGCGGTACTTCCACGCCCCCGCGAGCAGGTGGGGGTTAAGAGTGGGACAGGGGGAGTTCTAACTCCCCCATACCCATTCATCTCTATTCCCCTCCCCGTCTCTCTTTCTCCTGACCAAGAACGGCGCCGGAGGCCTTCGCCGGATCTCCATCTCCGGCTGCTCTCCTCGGATTCCGACCGGAGGGATCGTTCCCCACCTCGCCTTCTTGCCATGGACCCAGGTTTTTCCCCAAGTGCCTCTTCTTTTTGTCCTTCCTTGTGCTTTTAGGTTTTGGGGAGATGCATGTGGTGTTCTTGAGATTTTTGGCTAAATCTGTGCAAGTGGGATTCGTTGTAGAGTGGTAGTGTAGTTCCATGCTCTTTGGATAGTCAAAATAGTTCCATTTGATCAACGGTAGTACTGAAGTTGTCGTGTGGAGGTTCTAGATCCAGACCCGCGTCCTCTGTGGCGGTATTCAAACTGTGCGGTACTACCGCTCCTCCTGGAGCGGTACTATCGCAGCCTCACCTGGATCTGGCGCTCCGTGGCACTTCCGCACCTTGGTGCGGTACTACCGCTTGGCGTCCGGAAGTAAAAAATTACTTCCGCTCCAAGCGCGGTACTACCGTGCTACCCCGGCACGGTACTACCGTGGCTGGAGCGGATGTAATTTGTTACTTCCGTAACCCAGCCCGGTACTACCGTAGATTCATCCTGCGCTCTTTTGCTTTGTCCAAATTGCATGTTTTGTGTTTCCTTCGGTTCGGTTTTGATCCGTTTTGTTCCCGTGCGTGTCTTTGTGTCTAGGTGGTGGCTCCTGTTTTGCTCGTCGCTCGAATCCCAGCCGTGACACAGGGTCAAAGCGTCTGCGCAACCCAGATGATGTTCCAGAGGGGTCCTCTGCTGCTCCCCAATGCAGGACCAAGCACACCGCCAACAAACAGAAGGAGCCCGTCATGGGCATGGATGAGATGCCCCAGGCCGAGTTTGTCATTCAAAGGAAGATCAATCCATATGTGTCTCCCTGGGCTAGTACGTGAGGCAATGAACTCTTCTGGAACAAGCAGCAGAATCTGATATACATGGATGTGATCAAGGCCAAGCAGAATCACTATGTTGAAGTTCATTGGATTGACATGATTCACATGAGGCAGGAGAAGCACCGTGGGTACTTTGGAGAGGCCTTGGATCTTGTGGAGCAGTTCGGCATTGAACACATTCTCACCTTCCACAAGGATTTTGATCCAGAGATCATAGCTCAGTTCTTTGCTTCTGTCCACTTCGGCGTCAATGAAGAAAGGACCATGACTTGGATGACTAATGGTCGACAGCTGTCTGCTACCTGGAAGGAGTTCATGGAGTTGCTTCTCAATCCCGATGAAGGACTCGACACACCAGTTGGAGTTCGCCCTCACGCTAATTCTGAGTCTGCCAACAAGAACAAGCTCTTGCCATACCTTGTTGAGAAAGCGCTCCCCAACAAGAAGAAGGTGTGGGTGCTTAACCCCTTCCTTGACATCATGCATAGGCTCTTCCGGAACATGCTCTTCCCGCGCATTGGTGACATGGGACAGGTGCATGCTTACCTCGTTGACATGATGCTCCTTTTGTGAGAAGGCCCGTCAGGCTCAGACTCAGCCACTTGATGTCTCACATATCATGTGGTGTGAGCTTCTGTTCGCCGTGTTCAATGTAAGGTCCCCATCTCGGGGGCCGATCTCGCCGATCGAGGATGGTTGGTTGGACACCACCTTGGGGGCTAAAATCTCTGCGGCGATTGAGCCGAACACCATCCCTGTCTTTTGCGAAGACCGTGACTCCAAGGCGCCGGACTCCTCTCCGGACTCCGAACCCTCCGCGCCCCTGCCAATCGAATCCGATTGGGAACCGGTCATGGAGTTCACTGCCGCAGACATCTTTCAGCACTCTCCCTTTGGCTGCATCCTGAATTCACTAAAGTCTCTCTCTTTATCAGGAGAGCCCTGGCCGGACTACGGTCAGGAAGGTTGGGATGTGGACGACGAAGAAATTCAACGCCCACCCACCGCCCACTTTGTAGCCACTGTCAAAAGCTTAAACGACGTGCTAGATTTCGACTCCAAAGACATCGACGGTATGGACGACGATGTAGGAGACAACCATGAACCAGCACCTATAGGGTACTGGACAACCACCTCATCCCATGATTTATACATGGTGGATACACCTAAAGGAAGTGACGACGAGGAACAACGGGACACTACGAAGGATAAATCCCTTGAAAAGCAGTCAAAACGGCAACGTAAACGCCGCACCAAGTCCCGCCTTGACAAAGACCCAGCCATAGAGCAGGGCGAACCGGTGGACGACGAACATGCTATCGAGCAATCATCCGAACAGGACAACTTGGATAAACAACCCGTCCCCGGCGAAGATAACAGTCCGGACGATCTCACGCCGGACAAATCGTTGGAGCAGAAGAACCTCCACAAAAGGCTCGTTGCCACTGTGCGTAGCCTGAAAAAGCAGAAGCGGAAGCTCAAAACAGCGGAAGATGCACTCAGAATCAGATGGAGCAAAGTACTCAACACCGCAGACAAATATGGCGACAGTCGCCGAACAAAGGGCTACCCAAAGAGAAAACTACTGCCCGAATTTGATGAGGAGGCCGTAGAGCCCCCACAATCAAAAAGCAAGAAGGCCACCCGGTCGGATGGACGACCCCATGGCAAACAGAGAGTGGCAAATGGCGCCGCACACAAGCCGGTACGCGATCCGCATAAGGATTCACTTCAAAAGGATGGCCCAGTTAGGTCCATCTATGGGCCGAGAAAGCAAGCTCTTCAAAGCAATGCAACACGCCAAATATCCGAACATCACGGCACACCCAAATATAGGGGTGCCGCACACCCCTTGTGTTTCACCGATGAGGTGCTGGATCACGAATTCCCAGCGGGATTCAAACCCGTAAACATAGAGGCATACGGCGGAACAACAGACCCTGGAGTCTGGATTGAGGATTACATCCTCCACATACACATGGCTAGAGGAGATGATCTCCACGCCATAAAATACTTACCCCTCAAGCTCAAAGGGCCCGCCCGGCATTGGCTCAAAAGCCTCCCTGAAAATACCATTGGAAGTTGGGAAGAGCTCGAGGATGCTTTTTGGGCAAATTTTCAAGGGACTTATGTCCGTCCTCCGGATGCAGACGATTTAAGTCATATAACTCAACAACCTGGAGAGTCAGCCCGTAGATTCTGGAACAGGTTCCTCACCAAAAAGAACCAAATAGTCGACTGTCCGGACGCGGAAGCCTTAGCAGCTTTCAAACACAACGTCCGAGACGAATGGCTCGCCAGACACCTAGGCCAGGAGAAGCCGAGAACCATGGCTGCATTAACAAGCCTCATGACCCGCTTTTGCGCGGGAGAGGATAGTTGGCTGGCAAGACGCAGTACCAGCGACCCAAGTACATCCGAAGTAAGGGATGGAAATGGAAAACCACGACGCAGCAAGGACCAGCGCCGGATTAAGGGGAATGGTCCAAAGAGCGCGGCAGTCAACGCCGGATTCAAAAGCTCACGGCAGAACAATAAAAAACTGCCCCTTAAGGACAATAGCGATGAGCTATCCAACTTAAACAAAATCTTGGACAAGATATGCCAAATCCACAGCACTCCCGGGAAGCCTGCAAACCATACGCACAGAGATTGTTGGGTCTTCAAGCAGTCCGGCAGACTCAACGCCGAACACAAGGGGCTCGACACACCAAGCGAGGATGATGACGAGCACCACAAGCAGAGCCCCGGAAAACAAAAGAATTTCCCACAAGAAGTCAAAACAGTGAAGTTACTTCAAGTAACAAAAGGGGAAAACAGAGCGGCACCCACTGAATTACACGCCGCACAATCTACCCCAGCGGAGTCCCAACACTGGTTGTCAAAACCAATTACCTTCGACCATCAGGACTACTCCGAAAGTATCCGGAACGCAGGATGGACTGCCTTGATACTAGAACCTATAATCGACGGTCTTCAATTTACGCAAGTCATAATGGACAGCGGCAGTGATTTAAACATGCTATATCAGGACACAATCCGCAACATGGGGATAAACCCGAACAGGATTAGCCATAGCAACACCTCCTTCAAAGGGGTAATGCCAGGCCTGTATGCCCATTGTACGGGCTCCCTACTGATAGAAGTTGTGTTCGGCTCATCCGGCAACTTCCGCCGCGAAGAGTTAACCTTCCACATCGCCCCATTCGAAAGTAGCTATCAAGCACTACTGGGGCGTGAAGGATTCGCCCGCTTTAACGCAATACCGCATTATGCATCTCTTACACTTAAAATGCCCGGTCCATGCGGCATCCTCTCATTAAAAGGGAGTATTAAGTGTTACTCGAGCACGGAAGAACGTGAGACTGCCTTGACAGCCCCACACCTATCTGGCTCCGCTAATCAAAGCACCTGAATAGGCCATTTAAACCCCGGACACGGCTAGACGAGTCCGGCGCCTACTAGCGGCATGCCCCCATACAAGGGGCTGCACGCACATACAACAAGAGACAATAAAGCTCAATTTTATTCACCTTCCGAACCGTACTCTGTTTATTTAATATAAAGTACATTTCTCTCATGATATTTTTTCTTTTCAACTAAGTTCTTCTCTTTTACAGATGAACACCGTGCTACACCCGTCCAGGATACGGCACAACGGAGACACAGGCGCAGACGTGCAGCAGGGACCCGTCTCAAGGATTCTTTTCAGATTAAGACCCTGCGTAAACCTTTTTTACTGTCTCTTGTTGATACACATCCCCCGGTTTCTTACTATAACCGAGGAGGAGGCTGGCGTTTTGGCATCGGCCGCACCAGAATTTTTGCGCGTACCTGGACACCAGGGGCTTAGGGCATTATTCTGCCCGTTTTCATAAAGACCGAATACCTTAGGGAGTGTTCGGCATCTCGAGTTAGGCCCTATATGCATCAGCTCTGAATCATGTCTTTGGTCAAATGTTGGGTTTGCCCGGCTCCCATGTTTTGGTACCTTCAGTTCCGTTATATCGGCTAAGGTAGCACTGGGAGAACCACTGCGATTGTGCCCCGGTTGAGCTGGGTTGAGCACCTCAGTGGAGAAAGCTAAAAATGACTGTCATGATATAGCGTGAGACTGGTCAACCACTCGATGACCCAGCGGAATGTTTAGAATTCCCCTGCATTGACGAAGGGCCGTTTCCCGGTCAGGCACATACGCGCCCCGAATTCGGCAGAGCGCGGTGCCCCTAGGGGCTATATAGTAGCCCCACCATCAAGCTCCTATGGCTAAGTGAAAGTGTTAAAGCATTATAGTCCAGTTGCCTAGTTTGCTACGCTATCACCTCCTTCACAGGACCAAGACGTTGGATTAAGTGTGAAAATGCGCCTTTTTTTGCAAACACCCCCGCACTATGTGCGTGGGGGCTGAAGCCGAAGACTGCCATCTTTCAGGTTATATACACATATACATCAACGGCCGCACAGGAGGCGTTTTAATACTTGAACGCACAAGTATAAAAAGCTCTTATATTATATTGAAACATTGTTTTCACACATCATACATGTCATTTAAACATAATATCCTTCGAGCACTGCATCTCTATTAAACGAGCGCCCTGCAGGACTTCCTCAAAATAGTGCTCGGCTGGTACTCGGCTCCTGTCCGAGTCTTGGGACGCAACGTGAGTGGCCTTCATCTCCGCCCAGTATGTCTTGACACGGGCAAGAGCCATCCGCGCTCCCTCTATGCACGCCGACCGCTTCATTGCGTCGATACGCGGTACCGCACCAAGGAACTGCTGCACTAAGCCAAAATAACTGTTCGGCTGGGGTCCGCCTGGCCACAAATGAGTCATGACATGCTTCATGGCAAGTCCGGATAACCGATTCAGCTCGGCCCATTCGGCCAGCCGATCGGTCAACGGAAGAGGACGCTCCGGACTATGGAATTGCGACCAATATAGCTCTTCCCTTCTGCGCCCCTTCTGGCCTCGGAAGTGCTCAATCGCGTCCGCAGCGCTCGCCGCTAAGTCCAGATAAGCATCCTCCGAACTCCACAGCTTGTCCAACTGAGCATACTTTGGATCCGTATATTTCCTCCGCAGCAGAAACGGTTTTCCAGCCGCAATATCCCCGGCCTGACTCAGCTCCTCCTTGGCAGCTCTCATAGCGGAGCGGGCATCCTTGGCTTCGGCGGTGGCCTTTTTCAAGTCCTCTTGCTCCGCTTGACGTTCCTTTTCAAGAACCCCGCAGCGGTCGGTAGCATTCTTCAACTTTATGGCCATATCGGCCATTTCCTCTTTGCTTCGGCGGTGAGCAGCCCGTTCGGCTTTTAGCTCTTCGGCCGCCCTCAAAGCGGCCGCATTACTATTTCTGGCTGCTCTTTCGCTCGGGCGAGTTCTGCCCGCAGCTCCTCCACAGCAGCGGCACCACCTGCATTAAGCATACAAGTAGTAAGGCACGGGCGTCAAGCTCCCTTACCAGACGTCCACGAAGAAGTCGCATACCTTGTGACTCGTCAAACCGCTTATTGACAAGCACGATGTCCGCATCTGCCTCGTCAAGTTGCCGCTTTAGTTCGGCAAACTCATCAGTCCGGCTGGCCACCGGACGCCCCGCCACCTATTCAGGAGCGGAGATATGTTATAACTGAGATTATGATCCTCTGCACGCTGTCAAGTTTGACAACATACCGAGTCTCAGGGGCTACTATCTATACAGGGCGCATTCTATATGCATAACTGTCAGAAGGTACATCATTTTTGCGTACCTCCAACCCCGTCAGTAAGCTTCTGATGGCTTCATGCAATCCGCTCTCGGCGGATGCAATTCTTTCAATCACCGTACCCATTAGCGCACGGTGATCTTCTGAGATAGCCGCTCGCCCGAGCAGATCCTTCAGCTCCTCCGACTGCACGCCAGTTGGCGCCGGACCTTCCGGCCCCGCCGGACTCGGGGAAACCCTCTGCAACGGCACCTCAGGGTCGTCTGCCTCGTATGAAGGTGCGACAGGTGGAGGCGTTTCGCTCTCCATCATCTCCGGAAGAAGATCCCCCGAAGACGAGCTCTGCTGAGAAGGGCTGATATCCGAACTACAAGGTATAATTTCGGTTATCTTCAGAAATAAATACAGGGATGTACCTTATTACAAGACCCCTTCTTTTTACTTGCGGCTCGCTGGAGGGCTGATCCCCTTGGGGAAATAGTGCGGCTGGGGTACTCCCCAGCGCCGGACTCTCTGATGAAGACTTCTTTCCCCTCTTTGAGGCCTTGACCTCCGGATCTTCCGAAGCGGTCCTCTCCTCTCCTTGGAGGGTGGGACTTTTGATTCCCCCTTCCTCGAAAGCCTCCTTCGTGGAGGCAGTTACTTCCCTGCTCCCCCCTTCGCCTTCTTTAAAAGGCGTGGCCTTCAACATCTTGGTCAGCATGGGATCCGGCGTGGTCTCTAGGAGGGGAGCCGGACACCTTATTAACTTTGCCTTGGCTATCCACTCCTGTTCAAGAAACGGCTCCTTAAAGGGCATATATATATATATGATAAATGAATGAACAGCCTGTCCGGTTACAGGGTTACTTACTTGAGTATCTGGGCGATTGCAGCTTAGTCCTGCGTCCTCAGTCAGGTCCGAACACTTCTCTTGTGATCCGAAGAACAGTTTATACATCTCCACGGGTGTCGTACCCATAAAATGTTGGAGAGCTCATGGTCCCTCCGGATTAAATTCCCACAGACGGAGGGGGCGACGTTTGTAGGGCAGAAGGCGCCGAATCAACATAACCTGCGCCACTGCGACCAGATTGATCTCTCTTTCTTGGAGGTCTCGAATACAGCCCTGCAACAGAGGAACGTCCTTGGACAGCCCCCAGTCGAGCCCCTTGTTGACCCATGACGCCAGCCGCTGTGGTGGACCTGAGCGGAAGGCGGGAAGCGCCACCCATTTGGTGCCCCTGGGAGCGGTAATATAAAACCACTCCCGTTGCCACAAACCAAGCTCCTCTTGAAAAGAGCCCTCAGGCCACGGAGCATCAGCACACTTGTTTATGACCGCCCCTCCGCACTCTGCTTGTTGCCCCTCGATCAACTTCGGCTCCACCTTGAAGATCTTGAGCCACAATCCAAGGTGAGGGGTAACATGGAGGAAGGCTTCACATATGACAATGAATGACGAGATATGGAGGATGGACTCCGGATTCAAGTCATGGAAATCCAGCCCATAATAAAACATGAGCCCCCGCACAAAGGGATCCGTCGGGAAGCCTAAACCCCGAAGGAAGTGAGATACGAACACCACGCTCTTGCCGGGATCGGGAGTGGGAATGACCTGCCCTGGAGCAGGCAGCCTATGCGAGATCTCGCCGGTTAGATACCTGGTCGGAGCCGGACATCGTCTAAGGTCCGAAGCGCCTGAATCTGAAGCTTTGGGTGTTAGAACTCAAAGCGCGAGGAGAACTCGACAGAGGGTGGAAAAAAGAAGAGGGCCTTGGTCTCATTATAAAGAGGTTGAATACCAAGAGCCCTCCCCGTGGTCGATTAGGACTTGCCTTCGATAGAGGAGGCGTGCCAACGGGCACGGTTGGGTTACCCACGTCCGTATTGATGAGAATCTCGGAATAAGGGGGCATGATCTACGCTTTGATAAGACGTGCCAAGGAAACCGCCTCGCTAAACGCGCTGAGGTGGACAGTAAAAAATGATTCGAATAAAAGCTTGGCCGTGGTGTGATGTCACGCCGCGGAATACGTCAGCAGATATGTGCAAAAAATATTCTCTCTACGGTGGTATGTGGAACTTGTTTTGCAGAGCCGGACACTATCCTTGTGTTCAAAACCTTCTATGAAGTATTCGGAGGAGGAACCCGCCTTGCAATGCCGAAGACAATATGCGCGCCGGACTCGTCGTCATTGAAGCCTGGTTCAGGGGCTACTAAGGGAGTCCTGGACTAGGGGGTGTCCGGATAGCCGAACTATCATCTTTGGCCGGACTCCAAGACTATGAAGATACAAGATTGAAGACTTCGTCCCTTGTCCGTATGGGACTTTGCTTGGCGTGGAAGGCAAGCTTGGCGATACGGATATGTAGATTTCCTACCATTGTAACCGACTCTGTGTAACCCTAACCCTATTCGGTGTCTATATAAACCGAAGGGTTTTAGTCCGTAGGACGAACAACAATCATACCATAGGCTAGCTTCTAGGGTTTAGCCTCCTTGATCTCGTGGTAGATCTACTCTTGTACTACCCATATCATCAATATTAATCAAGCAGGAGTAGGGTATTACCTCCATCGAGAGGGCCCGAACCTGGGTAAAAACGTCGTGTCCCTTGTCTCCTGTTACCATCCGCCTAGACGCACAGTTCGGGACCCCCTACCCGAGATCCGCCGGTTTTGACACCGACAATGGGCCTTACCTGTTTTACCTCATCTCCAAGACTTGGGAGAAGCTCCTTCCCAATGAGGAGTTTGAAGCTCCAGGCTGGATTCGTCATGAGTCCATCAAGCTACGCATCAAGCCCCAATGGGCTAACACCACCACTGCTGCTGAGGCTGCCAAGATGGTTGTGGATGAGGAGGAGATTGAGGAGGACGATGCTGAGGACCGTTCTGCGTTCACGCCTCCCTCTGTTGAGCCCTCTTGGGCAAAGAAGCTGAAGAACTAGATGAAGAGGCTGTTGTGCATGCAGGTTCAGGGTCAGTACAAGGCCCATGTTGCTCAGAAGAAGAGTCGCCATCGCGACATCAGGATCTTGAGGGCTTGCGGGGAGGATGTGGCCAGCGGCTCTGAGAAGCACATCACCCCAGAGACTGCCTGGATGGAGAAGCAGGGCTACAAGTGGATCGATTCAGAGGAGGAGTATGTTCCTGCTGCGGAGTCTGGCGACGACGAGTCATTTTCCGCCTGAGCTACCACCTTTGTTGTAGGTGACCTCTCTGCCTTTTTGGTGTGTCGATGCCAAAGGGGGAGAGAGAGTAGGATTTGCGTGCGTGTAGTGTGTTTCGTCGTTTGCGTTGCTTTCCGTCGTTGAACTTGCTTGCTTTGGTTTGGTTGTGCTTGTGAGACTAAGTTTATCATATGGTATAAGACATATGCACTCTATCGTATCTTATTTCCTTTTGAGCTTGTGCCTTCATGCTATTCATGTTATGCTCATATCTACTATCTTGTTTAGTGTCAGCCTTACCATTGCAAGATATGCCTTGTTTCTAAAATATAGGGGGAGTGGTGATCCTAGCATTCGTGCCGTGCATCCAAAGCACTTTACTCTCTTTCACGAATCTAGGGGAGCTCATCTATATTTTAGAGATGTGGGGTTTGCTTGTGCTATATTCATCTCCTTTGCGCAAATCCCGTATTGTCATCAATCCACCAAAAAGGGGGAGATTGTAAGGGCATTCTTGTCCCTAAGTAGTTTTGGTGATTGATGACAATGCCTTTGCGGACTAATCCTGTGTATTGAGCTTTTCAGAGTCATCACGACTAAACACAAGAAGATTTGATGCCCCTCGAAGATTATTGAAGACCGCGTCTCTCTACGGTTCGGTTCGGTGGAGTTGAGTCGTAGGAGAGCCGTACTATTAAGAGGGGGTCTGCTTTGGAAAGGTTTGGGTGGAATCTCACGTACACATTCCCTTTTGTACCGCCTTTCCTCGACCTCCTTGGAGTGTTCCTCCGCCTCACCTTGTCTTTGCGATTTGAAGGACTTCGCCTTGCTCTTCTCATGCTAGTGGTAGTACTGCTCTTCTGAGCGGTACTACCGCAGGAGCCAGCGGTAGTACCGGGCTTCGGCACGGTAGTACCGTAGGCTCCCACGGTAGTACCGCTCTCCAGAGCGGTAGTACCGCGAGCTCTGGTCTGGCACCGTTGCTCAAGCGGTGGTAGGCGCGGATGTAATTTCGCCTTTCCTCGACCTCCTTGGAGTGTTCCTCCGCCTCACCTTGTCTTTGCGATTTGAAGGACTTCGCCTTGCTCTTCTCATGCTAGTGGTAGTACTGCTCTTCTGAGCGGTACTACCGCAGGAGCCAGCGGTAGTACCGGCCTTCGGCACGGTAGTACCGTAGGCTCCCACGGTAGTACCGCTCTCCAGAGCGGTAGTACCGCGAGCTCTGGTCTGGCACCGCTGCTCAAGCGGTGGTAGGCGCGGATGTAATTTTTTACATCCGCACTCCCCGTGGTAGTACCGTGCTGCGGCGCGGTAGTACCGTGACGCCAGGCCAGGTTCAATAGCAAGTGCAGAGGTAAGGGCGGATGTAATTTTTTACATCCGCATCGTTCACGGTAGTACCGCACCCGTGGTCGCGGTAGTTCCGTGTCGGATTTTTGCACGACAATTTCTCAGCGGAGGTAGTCACGGATGTAATTTTTTACATCTGTGCCTACCGAGCCTGGCCTGCGGCTGTCTTGCGGTAGTACCGTATGGGGCCGCGGTAGTACCGCTCGTGCGGATCTACCGCGCCCTATTAGTGCTCCTTTTGTTAGGTCTGGACACTGCCGTGCCCACGGTAGTACCGCGGTTCGCCGCTGTAGTACCGCAGGCCCGCGCGGTAGTACCGCGCCTGAGGTGCGGTAGTTCCGTGGGTCGGGGGCTGAGTGGTGGGTAACGGTTGGAATTGTCCCCCCACTATAAAAGGGGGTCTTCTTCTCCAAGAAGACCCACCTCTTCCATCTCCAAGCTCCATTGTTGCTCCAAGCTCCATTTTCGCCCGATCTCTCTCCCTAGCCAATCAAACTTGTTGATTTACTCGGGATTGGTTGAGAAGGCCCCGATCTACACTTCCACCAAGAGAAATTTGATTCCCCCCACTTATCCCTAGCGGATCTTGTTACTCTTCGGTGTTTGAGCACCCTAGACGGTTGAGGTCACCTCGAAGCCATAGTCCATTGGGGTGAAGCTTCGCGGTGTTGTTGGGAGCCTCCGATTAAGTTGTGGAGATTGCCCCAACCTTGTTTGTAAAGGTTTGGTCGCCGCCTTCAAGGGCACTGACGGTGTCCTGGACTAGGGGGTACTCACCACGTCGTCTCCCGATCAGTTGGATTGGGCTGAGGACCCCCATGGCCGTATACTCATGGGCCAGTCCGGACACCTGCCGCATACTAGGAAGATTCCACAAGACTTGGCGATCAAGACAAGGACTCCTCCCCACCGGCGTATTCGGCTAGGACTCTTGTTATCCTAGGCCTCTGGTGCATTATATAAACCAGGGCCAGGCTAGTCGACGGAGATACAATAAACAACAACCCTTACAATCATACCATAGGCTAGCTTCTAGGGTTTAGCCTCCTTGATCTCGTGGTAGATCTACTCTTGTAAACATCCACAATATCAATATCAATCAAGCAGGACGTAGGGTTTTACCTCCATCAAGAGGGCCCGAACCTGGGTAAAACATCGTGTCCCTTGTCTCCTGTTACCATCCCCCTAGACGCACAGTTCGGGACCCCCTACCCGAGATCCGCCGGTTTTGACACCGACATTGGTGCTTTCATTGAGAGTTCCTCTGTGTGTCCGGCAAAAGGTCGATGGCTCACCCGCAGGTCAACTGCAACTTCGGCATCCTCGTCACCAGCTCGACTGGTCACCTTGATTCAACCAAGGACTGTGCCCTATCTCCGATCGTCATGTTCGGATGAGGGCCTTCATCAACATCAACTCCGATCTCTATCAAGATCATGGAGGAATCATCCAGGGAGCCCGGGGGCTCAACGTCAACATTGCTCTAGGGCGACCGTACTGTTTTTCTGGACAGCGGACTTGTGTCCGCCGCCACCGCCTCGTCAAGCGTCGTTTTAATGATTGCTTCGGTGGAATTGTGCGGAATTGAGTCTACAACTACCCTGGAAAATTTCATCGAGTTCCGATGGAGGAATCTCTGGCAATCTCCGATATACCGGAGCCGCATTGAATCTGGATGAGAATACGGACGAGTTTAGGGCGTGGTGTCCAGATTCTAGCTCGGACTTCCTTTGGAAGATCCAACCGTTGATCGCCTGCGGAATTCCTATATCTACCACCCCTCAAAATTTCAGCTCGATCCGACCGTTCAAACTCCGGGAACCTTCTGATTAGTGCATTACTTTTCGGATCTGTTTTCTGCGCGAAAACGAATCCGACCCGAGTTCGTCTTTTTTATGAACGGGATTTCGGACATCCTTTTTGAAGGAAGTTTTGTACGGGGTATTGTGTTTTGTTCCCGAACACATACCACTAACTTTAAAATCTTTTGAACATGATCTTCAACATCATGCTGGTGTCAAACCAGTCCGACAATATTGCTCCACGGCTGCCGACCTGCGCTAGACACGTCGTCACTTTGTTAAGCCGAGCTCAACTTCTTCGGATCATCATCTCGACAAGCCAAACAAGAGTCCGGCATCGCGAAGGATCAATCATCACCAACATCGCCGCCCCACGAATTACACGGAGCGGGCATACCAGCATCGCCGCACGGTCGCTTCATCAAGCCGGCATCGACCACGTCACGGCCTGCATCGGCAGGGCCGCACTATTGCTTCTTCAAGCTGGTGTCCATCACGCCGACCTACTTCGACATCTCGGCTGGACCGGGGGCTTCGCCATCTCTTCATCAACCTACTCCGGACACTTCGGCGTCACTAGCCGACCAGGCAATGGGTGCGCGGATCGAGTCCCAATTTTGGGAATCACCTTCCTTCGGATTGCTGCAACAAATAAACCAGGTGCTATTAATCCTAGTATTTCTTTTTGCTTGTTTGGGTTAATTTTTCCCAAGGAATTATTACTCTGGTTTGTCCATCATATATATACAGGTCTATCAAATGGTGGCCGCATTATCGACGGTCGCATGATGGTTCGGTTAGTTTCCGTACATAGTCCGGCGAACGCCGCGTCCGGAACTCGAACCGACCTGTGAATTCAAGCCTTGCCATGCCTTTACCGCATCACGCCGCCGCCCTGCATCGACATTGATTTCGGCGCCAGGCCATATTTCTTTTATTACTCACTTTGCATAAATTATTTGTTATGCAACGATTTTTTTTATATTATTACTATTATCTCCGTTTGGCACTATTTTTTGTGCAGAGGAAAATGATCCAGCCGGACTATATCCTTTGGCATCACCTCGGCTGGACCGGGGGCTTCGTCAACACTTCATTACCCCATGCAGGGGACTTCGGCATCACTCTGCCGTCCTGCATTGACCGTGCTATGTCACCACTTCACAGTGCCGAGCCCTTTGTTCCGCCACCTCGGGATCGGCTTGGGGGATGGAACCTTGTCATGCATCAAGCTCGGACCGCGTCGTCAATACCGAACACATTAACCAGCTAAGTTGCCTTCATGCTCAAGGTTTTAAATTTTTTAACTTGTGTTCGGCTCGACCAAGCATTATACTTTTTTGGAAAAAAGTTGCTTGTACAAATTTTTCTTCCATACTTTGTTTGCACATACTTGACGCGCTACCCGCGCTCATTATACCTGGGGGCTTCTTTAACAGAAACTTATTAATTCGGGCTTTATGCCCAACACATGTGTCACACTTCCGCATGTACCTTTTATTCACCATTATATGCATCGATATGACTTAAGTTTTGGCCAAGCTGGGTTGCCTGGCTCCTGTGCTTACCCCTACGTTCCCGATTGTTCGGCTAGGTGGTAAAGGGAGCACCTCTGCGATTGTTACTGCCGGGTCAGCTGGATGAGTACCTCAGACTGGGTGAAGCCGAAAGCTAGCGTTCTTAAGGGAATACTCGGTCGGTGAACTAAAAGATGATTTCTTACCTATTTATTTACCTGCCCCCAGATGTTTTTCTGCTCTTTTCGCAGTCTGGACATGCACTTTAGGGCATGCCTCCCAGGGAAAGGAACCCCTAACGGAACTATTCTCCCTGGAAGATGTTTCTTACTAACCATGTAATATAACATAACTAGTTGGGCACTTGTCTGATAAAGCACTAATGACCCC
>LR880966.1:765119662-765153808 GCA_904067115.1 Aegilops sharonensis | reverse complement strand
GTCGGTCAACAAAGTTTTGTACAATGCGGATCCGAGCATTAATGACATAAAGTACTTGGATACATTGAGTCATTACACATAATTTGTGATTTTACTATGGATATTGATCCTTAATTCGGCCACCCGTGCCCGCATTAAGGCTCGGGGGCTACTGAGCTTCGGGCTTATTATTTACAAATATTAAAGGGGCACATCGATCCCCTGATCTGGTATTGCCACCCGACCAGTGTCTCGGGGGCTACTGCATTGCCTATCCAATGCAGAAAATTTTAAGTGTAATATAGTCTCCGAGGAGATTTTGATCCTCGGGTTGGTCGGCCGCACCCAACCTGAGTCTTGAGGACTGAGCACGCCGCTTTTTGTCCCGAAGTTTTCTGCCGAGCTAGGACTTGATCCTCAGACCGATTTTGCAAATCAACCTGAGTCTCAGCGGCTACTGGGATCAGCGGTCTTACATCATCCTTCAGGTGCATCTCGGGTGTTAGACCGATACACACCTTGAGGGCTACTGGCTATATATCTCGTCAGAGCGTCAATAAAAAATATTGACCAAAAATCAGCCCACATTCGGGGTGGTGCACCACCTCGGAAGCAGTCCGGCATAAAGCTCGGACGCTAGTGGCTGGCTCCATAGAGGGCATTTCCGGCATTAAGCTCGGTTAAACTCCTTCAAACTTCTTTGTACCAAGGTGATTTACGACACCTCGGATACAGTCCGGCGTTGGAGCTCGGATACATAGTCCGGCGTTGAAGCTCGGATACCGTCCGGTGTTGGAGCTCAGATACATAGTCCGGCGATAGAGCTGGGAAGCAGTCCGGCGTTGGTGCTCGGCTGCAAAAGATACCTCGAATGTAGTCCGGCGTTAGAGCTCGGACGCAAGAGGACACTGCCTCCCGGGAATAACTTCAAACCCGAGGTGTGGCATAAAAATAACAAGGCATTGATAAAGGTCGTAAACTTAAAGGGGCTCCTCGGATACCCGACGTGTAAACTCGTCGAATGCATTTCGGCGATCCTCAAGATCGAAGATGAGAAGATTTGTTGAACCAGTTTTCAAGACCGATGACCGAAGATGAAGAATAGTTCGGAAGAATCGAGGAGCGTCCCTAACTTGAAGACCAGTTCAGGGGGCTACTGACGGTGCCCTGGACTAGGGGGTACTCACCACGTCGTCTCCCGATCAGTTGGATTGGGCCGAGGACCCCCATGGCCGTATACTCATGGGCCAGTCCGGACAGCTGTCGCATACTAGGAAGATTCCACAAGACTTGGCGATCAAGACAAGGACTCCTCCCCACCGGCGTATTCGGCTAGGACTCTTGTTATCCTAGGCCTCTGGTGCATTATATAAACCAGGGCCAGGCTAGTCGACGGAGATACAATAAACAACAACCCTTACAATCATACCATAGGCTAGCTTCTAGGGTTTAGCCTCCTTGATCTCGTGGTAGATCTACTCTTGTAAACATCCACAATATCAATATCAATCAAGCAGGACGTAGGGTTTTACCTCCATCAAGAGGGCCCGAACCTGGGTAAAACATCTTGTCCCTTGTCTCCTGTTACCATCCGCCTAGACGCACAGTTCGGGACCCCCTACCCGAGATCCGCCGATTTTGACACCGACAGGCACCAATAGTGGAATCACGGCATCTCGCATTGTGTGAGGGCGTGAGGAGAATACGGTGGCCCTAGTGGCTTCTTGGGGAGCATTGTGCCTCCACACCGCTCTAACGGAGACGTACTTCCCCTCAAAAGGAAGGAACTTCGGTAACACATCCTCGTCTCCACCGGCTCCACTCTTGGTTATCTCGCGCCTTTACTTTTGCTAGCTTACTTGTGTTATTCCCCTTGCTTGCTCGTGTGATTGTTGTTGTTGCATCATATAGGTTGTTCACCTAGTTGCATATCTAGACAACCTACTTTGATGCAAAGTTTAATTTGGTAAAGAAAAGCTAAAAATTGTTAGTTGCCTATTCACCCCCCCCCCCCCTCTAGTCAACCATATCGATCCTTTCACCCGTGCATAGGACTCCTCAAACAGGTGCTGCCTCCGTAAGCAATCTTGACGTTGGTCCTCTTGGACATCTTTTGGTACCTCGTGATCTATCCAAGTGAAGTACTTGCAAAGTGGAGGAGGGGACTACATATAAATCATGTTTGTGTTAGAAATAAAATGACAAACATATTTACATTTTTTCTATGTACACCTAACATACCGGTGGTATGTCATATGCGTTAGTTGGCCTTCGACGATCATGTGCATAGTTGGGACACACGAAAAACCTTCTACCTTCTGTCCATGACTTCTTGCGGTCAGTGCACACCTTCAAATTGCAAACATCACCACACCAACATTGTGGTGTGGCACATCCTTCTCCTTCTCCTTGTCCAACCTGGCCTCCATCCCCTTCTTCGGCATGTCCTCTTGATCCGTGCACGCCGGCCTCGTCCTGGAACCAGATGAAGCCATGCCTACAAAAAGAACAATTGTTAGCACAAGACACAAAGAGAGTAAATGTGTAAATACATTAAATCAATAAATGCTAGGAATTGAATGAACAAACAATATACCATTATTATTAGATCAACCATCTGGATTAAGCAAATAACCGAAGGCCGATCCATTATCAACCATTCCTCTACGACCACCACCACCTCTAGCACTTGTGCTTCCTCTACGACCACCACCACCTCCAGCACTTGTGCTTGCTCGACCACCACCTCTAGCACTTGTACTCCCTCTATGAACACTAGCACCTTCTAGCACTTGTGCTCCCTCTACCACCACCACCACCACCACCACCTCTTCCAACTCATTCACCATCGGTGCCACCTCCATGACTTGTTTTCCTTTTCTTGGTTTTCCTTTTCTTGCATGTCCGCTCATAGTGTCGCCCTTCACCGCACACCCCACAGTTGATAGTGTCAGGAGCCTCCATGAAATGACCGCTACCAAATTGTTTCATGCCAGTGTATCCAGCCAGGTCATCCATATCACCCCTGAACCTCTTAGTTCTCCTTCTACCCTTGGTCTCCACCTTCAGAAGAGGGTCTGGCTTAATATGAGGGCCATGGTACTCATGCCACTGTGATTGGTCCAAGAAAGGGTGAAATCTTGGCGCCCATGTCAACCTAGTAGCTTCCACATGGAACTCTTGCATCCGCACGGTTTTTCCATCACAAACATGTATGTTTCTCGCCTTCTCCGCCGTTATCAAATGCGAGCATGGCCAATGATACTTACTAGGCCTCTCGCACTGGCACCAACGAGTCTTCAGACGCACCTCAAATGCAGCACCACCATATTGAAAATCGTCTCGTGTTGTGCCACCTGGCTCATCAATTTGATAGATCATTTCAATTTTGTCGAATATGATAACTTGTTTCCGTGAAGACTTGCTTGCTTGTAACTGCAACCATTCATCAACCTTTTGCAGTCTCTTCAGAATGCCTCTGAAAGTACTCATTAAGCTTGAAGAAGGTGTACTCCACTATTGCAGTCACCGGCAAATGCACGAGCACCCTTCAGCACATTGTTGAAACATTCTACTAGATTGCTCGTCATGTCGCCATATCGCCTACCACCATCGTCATGAGAGTGTGCCCACTTGTGCTTCTCGCTTAAATTCCTAGTTAAGAACTCTTTTCCCCCTTCGTTCATCGCTGCAAAGAGTTTGTTGTACCGAGCATCGAAACCTTCGGTGGTGAAGGCCACACATACATGGGTAAGGTACGTATTTGCTGAGCTCCTTGCTCTTACATGCCCGGTAAAAGTTGGCCACGAAATGCCTCATGCACCATCTATGGTGAAGCTTTGGAAATCCTGGAATAACAATGTCCATTGCCTTGAGTATGCCATGGTGCCGGTCCGATATGATGCATACCTCCCTAGCCCCAATCACATTATGCCTAACATGACCCATGAACCACTCCCAGTTGTCTTGGTCCTCGGAAGGCACCAAAGCAAATGCAACTGGCAACACATTGTCGTTTGATGAGTGCGCCATTGCTACCATTAGTGTGCCCTTGTATCTACCGGTCAAGGACGTGCCATCTATAGACAAGACCGGACGACAATGCTGAAATGCCTCCACACATTGTCCATAACTCCAGAAGGCACGGTGGAACACTCCCTCGTGATCCTCGACCACATGAAACATGCCCGGGTTCTTATGTGCAATCGCGCCCAACAACCTCAGGAGCTAGTTGTATGCTTCTTCATAACCACCATACAACATCCTAATAGCATTTGTCTTTGCCTTCCATGCTTTCCCATACTTGACTTCATAACCAAATTGTTTTTTCACCGTCCGCATGAGAAACCTCACTTTCACAGTGGGATCAAAGCCTATGTCTTTCATCCATTTGTATCCGAGATACTCAGATGTGAGTTGACGGTGTGTCGTTCGAAGTCGTTTAGATGGCGGTTTGCACCTATGAGTGGCAACACAACTTCTTAACAGCCATTCTTCGGTTTCTTTAAGCTTTCTTGCACGGACCTTCCATGGGCATCCTTCTTGCTCACACTTCACGGTGTAACGCAACTTCATGTCGGAGTGCTCAACATAAATTGGCCTATGGTTCCGAATGGCATAGTCAGCCAACCAAAACTTGAGCATAGGCAAGCTCAGAAACTTCACTCCCTTCTTCAAATAAGCATTCTCGTCCTCATTCTCCACCCTTGGTTCTCCTGGATCCGGGCATGGTGTTGGCTCAGTCGCCGTCGTTCTCATTCCACCGTCAACAACAACTTTATGGGAAAGGCTGAGATCTTTAAACAAGTGAGTTCTTTTTTCTAAGCCCGTCAACTCAAAGTGGATTTGGTTTTCCTCCTTTGTGAATCCATCCTCGTCCAACTGTTCAACTGGACCCTCGTCATCCAAGTCATACACATATTGATGCCTAAAAGGCAACTCACGATCCATGTCCTTTTGCGCTATGTACGCATCCAAGTCACCAACATCATTACCATGAAACCCTTCCTCTTGCTCTTTGTCGTCATCATAAGCATCTTCATCCTCTTGAATTACTTCGTCACTGGCAATCACCTCAACTTCATTTTCTTGGCTAGTTGGTGGTTGGCTAGAAGCATTGGAGGCATACAACTCAATCTTATTTGCTTCAATAGATGGTACACGGGGACGTGGTTGGCGATAAGCATTGGGGGCATCAACCACAACCCTATGCTCAACAAGTGGCACCATTGTCCTCTCGCTCATGTCATCCATTGGGGAAGAGACATGCCGGTTCAAATCAAGTGTAAACCGAGGAGATTCAACCTTGGTGGCAAACAATTCAAGTGGCTTGTCTTCCGATTGGGAAACTTTTTCCTTGTATACATCCCAATGCAAATCCGAGGTGGTAGGCATACTTTTCAAGCGAGATTTGGCTCCAACTCCAACATCATACCTTCCTATTAACTTAACATCAACATCGGTGTCCATCCACTTTAAGACTTGTCTCACTTTTGCAACAACAACCTCATAGCTAGGGCTTGTATCAAAAACCAATGGTTCCTCACCCGTGTCGGCATTGTTACTCAAGAATGCCTCCTTGTCCATGTCATGAACATTAACAAGTCTCTCCATCTAAAAACAACATGAATGCATTTAAGACTTCAATGAGAATTGGTGTTTATCCAAATACATCTCATTATATCCTAATTATATCAACACTAAATTATTGGTGATGTCCACAAAAGTTTCATTAATTAACACACACTAAGCAAAGTTAACCCTAATCACTAACTAACCCTAACCCCCAATCTTTCTACTCAACAAGCATATATTCCTACTACACACCATGCATACCACTATATTATCAAAGTTAACCAAGCCATTCACACTAACATAAGGGAGAAAACATGAACTAGGGTTCCACCAACATGTAAAAAATGCAACCAAAATAACAAGATTTAACCAAGAAAAATTGGGTGATTTGAGGGAAATTACCACAAGCAACAAAGTGATGGAAAGATCCACCTAAGGAAGCACCTTTTGGAGAGGATTTGAGGGCGGAGCTTGAGGGGTGAGAGAGAGTGGGGAGCAGCAAATGTTCTTCAAGCTCGGGCTGGATTAGGGAAAGTGTGTGGGGTGGGACCCACACACTCTCCCGGTGGGGTTATCCAGTTACCAGGGCCAGACGCCAGGGTCCTTGGCGTCTGGCCCCTTTGCCACGTCAGCAGGTCAACGGGCAGGCGGGCAGTGCGGGCCAGGGGCCAGACGCCAGGGTTCATGGCGTCTGCTTCGCAAGCCAGACGCCGGGGATGATGGCGTCATCTAAAATGGTCACAAACAATTGTTTTTCAAAACGAGGTCAAATCGGGATTTTGTTAGCCACGTAGGTCAGAACAGTAATTTCGTCCCCTTCTCGCGTCCCCTTCTCAGCCAAATTCACTGTCATCGGCGGTAAGCTACAACGAGGTACCCCACCGGCGGCTATAGCAGTAGGCTTCGCGTAGTCAGCAGACGCCCGTTTGAATGTTGACCAAAGCCTATCGTTATTCATCTTGGTGGTAGGCAGTGTAAACATCCCCGTCAAGGACGACAGCTGTAGAAAAAAGGCCATATCTGAAAAAGATTTTAAAACAGGGTCAAATCATGCTAAAGTTTGTCAAAAGGGTGAGAACAGTGAATTTGGCCCCCCTCCTCCAACATGGGGATTCTTTGTGATTCACCTGACCATGCTCTTGTTTCCTCTGTGTATCAGCACGTACCTTTTTTTGACGGGTATATTACGTACTAGCACGACTAGACAAGTAGCAAGCATCAAATCAACTGATCGAACGTCACAGAGGAACCAAGATCGGTCGAGGCACAATGGAACATCTCAGGCAAGAGTGGCTAGCTACATATGCTACACTTCCTAGCGTCATGTGCTCAAACAAACAGGATGGCCGATGGATCGTCAAATCAGACGATCGATCATGAGCCATGTGCCACGCATGCATGCATCTTCTCTAGTACATCCATCCTTATTTATCGGTCTCCTTTGCAATTTGTGTAATTTTGAACAAAGATTTAACTAACAAACTGTTAATGCATGTCAACAAAAATTATATCGTTGGATTCGTATTTGAACATAGTTTTTAATAATATAATTTTTTATAACATGCATGAACATTTTGTTAGTTATGGTTAAAATTATGATCACCCGCAAAAGATAATTATGGTTAAAATTTGCCATGAAACACAATAGGGACTAATAAACCAGGACGAAGGTAGTAGATGGTCAGTCTTGGAACTGAAACGATCGTTCATGTGTCGTGGATTCAGATGCTCATGGGTCATGTTCACTTCCCTCTCTAGAATAGATGGTCAGTCATGAGTGGACCATGGGGAGCCGGACGATCTGCGCAACATGACACGGGAGGTAGGTTATGGTCGGTAGCAGGGCTGCTCCAGAGTTCAGAGATGTCAGCTCATGTGTTCCGTGGCCATGGCCTTGGGGGCTGACACCATTGGTCCCAGCCGTGCATGCATGGCCACCCTTTGACTTGGGCAAGCATCCAATTCCTCAGCTGGCTGGCTGCCAGTGCCATGCATCTCGCTACCCACGGCCTTACCAAGTACGGCGACGTGCCCAATCCAGATGCATAATTGGCAGCCATGTTGCCTTTCAAATTTACCCTTTGAATTTATTGTTAAAATACAATGTCATTTTCCTGGACGATTAATTTCAGCAAACCGTGTAAGCATAAGCAAACTCGATCGTGTGGATTTTTTTCTTTCTGAAAGGAATTCTATCATGTGGATGAGCATGGTCTGATCACGTTAATTTCATTTCGAAACTTTTGCGTCGGAGAATATCTTGTGAACTGTGTGTGGCTACGTGTCACTTTTGCACTGTTGCTTGAGATAATCATATTCTTTTTTCCTTTGTCTTGGACGCAAAATTATTTCTGTGCACAGGATAAGTGTGAACGAGCTAGGTAGTCTCTAGACGACAAACGAGTACTTTTGCAGTTGCTTCCCGCAACAAACTTTCTATGGACCTTCATGGGACCATTGGGTGAAGTGTCAAGTTCGATCTAGACCTCTGATTTCAGCTAAGAAGCAACTTAAAGGTAATATCCAGCTACAAATTTGGTTTACAACGCGTTGACCTATTATTTATCAACTCCTCGGGGCAGTGAGGTTAGAGTTTCTCATCTTACGTACACGATAGCGAGATTTGGCATTAGATTCTTCGGATCAACTCAAGGGTTCAATGGTGATGGTTGTGACTTCGGAGTGCGGGTTCTTATGGGCACGCTTTGTTTGCACACGAACATGTCACCATATACACTCGGTGCCGGGGTGATGCACCGCAACTCACGTAGAAGAAGACCCGGCCGGAAGCGTGGTATGCGGCCGGCGGGCGCGTTTGTAGACCCGAAAACCCTGCTCATCCGAGAGGGACCCTGTCAGGGTTTGCGGCGGCTATGGACTGCGCCAGGTCGATTCGCTCAAACCTAGAGCCCCATGGAGATTCAGCCCCCAACACGGATGACTTACAAAAGAGCGAAACACATGATACAATGGTAGGAGATAAAAATAGATGAACACGAAAAGTATGATAGGTTGCTTGACTCAATTGGTGCTGTTCAATGTGTCGCTACCTCGTACATATATATGAGGCGGCTGAACTTCTCGTGTAGGCTTTATTTATTACAAGAAAAATACAATAATTTACGTCTTAAAACCTATGTTGTAGTCTAACTCGGATTTAGCCCGGATTTGACCCGTACTTCTGTCCTCCTCCCCGTGCTAACTGTTGAAATCACATACAAACTCGGATCGAGATGGGGCAAACATCAAATTTGTGCACCTCAACAAGACGAGCAGTTCTCATGGTGAACACTTTTCCAGGTAAGGTGATCTTCATTCTTCTAAGATTCAATCTTTAGCTTCAGGTCGGAATCCGTCACGCAGTCGTCTGGACAGTTTGGTGCTCGTAGCGACTTTCTAGGCCACATACTAACTCGGGTGATGATGACTCCAAAACAAAAGTTGCAAGTTTCGACGATATGCACAACTTCTGTGTTAAAAAAATTTCCATCTTAGGCCATGTGAACTACTTTGCGGGGCCATCTTTAGATTCAGGTTGAATTACCCGACATAAGTTAGGTTTTACATTTTAGGGTCTTTCTGTCCAGAAAATAGTGTTCATTCAGGAAAAACAACGTTCACTAGGATTGTATCCACTTGGGTTACTGAACAGAAGTTTCACTCGGATTTGAACATCGTCACTCGGATTACCCCGAATAGATTTTTCAGACTGGCCTTGTTTTGGCTCTACAGGTTGCAAACGACCTCCAATTAGGGTGATTTAAACATCAAAATCGAAAGGCTTGACAGCGAAGATATTCCATGTACAAAACTTCTTTATCTGAGGTTATCTTGGAGGAGTAATTGGCAAACAGTACTCCGAATACCAAATATCAACACTCCAAGCACAGCTTCGGTCCCCGAGATGAGATCGAATGGCGGTGACACAAACATCAAATATGTTCAGTTTAATCATATGGATGGCGATGACACTTTTTTTTAAGGTCATCTTAATAACGTTTTCTTTCGTGCCAAAAACTGGTGTCAACACATGCCCTCTGTTTCTCGGTAAAGCTTGCATGCCAAAAAAAAACTTGTACCGACTTTGATCTCAGGACGATGTCAACACCCGATCAGCCATTTTATATGTGCTTTGGGCGATAAGTATATATCGGCAATTTTCGTGCCAAGGTGGATAAATTTATATCGGCTATTGCCTGTCTGAGCCTCATGCTACTGGTGAACACTACTAGGGAAAAGCCTAACAGCAGCGCGGGTTTTGGGCCTATTAGTAGCGCGGGGCCGGCGCTACAGCTAACGTATATCAGTAGCGCAGGTGCCACCCGCGCTACTAATATGTCCTTTAGTAGTAGCGTGGGTAAAAACCCGCGCTACTACTACCAGCGCGGGTTTTTTTTTTTGAACTTTTTCAAAAAAATATTTCGATTTTTTTCCCTAATTTTTAAATTTCTGAATTATTTTAACCTCAAATCTCTAATCACCCCTCATCGCTACTCAATTTAATCTCTAATCACCCTCATCATTCCAAATCATCTAACTTCCCAGACGGTCATCCATCCTCTCACTACTCCAGCCTGATCACGCTTAACTTCCGGGTTCTATTCTCCCTTGTTTCCAAGTCTGCACTTGTTGTTTTCCTGACAATAGTAAGATGTCAATCCTATTAACCTCGGGAATTTAGCTTGAGCATGAAGTCACACATTTCACTATTTGAGTTTAAAACTATTGTTCTAAAAAATTAGTAACACTAATATTTCTTGAATAATTAGTTTGACCACAGTTTGGCCATAGTTTGACCAGATTTGACCAAAATTCAAAAAAACAAAAATAATTATTTAGTAACACTAATATTCTAGAATAATTAGTTTGACCATTGTTTGACCATAGTTTGACCACACAGTTTGAATTTTTTTTTATTTTTTCCACTAGATCTTAAAAGCCCTGTAACTTTTTTTCGGTTTGGTTTTTGAGGATTTTGAAAATGTTTAACGGGGTTCCCCCTGTTAAATTTGGATGTAACTTTTTGAGTAGATGATTTTTCATCCGAGTTAGTATGCAAAAGTTATGCCCATTTTTACAAATTCTCGAGAGATTTTGCAAATAAAGTCGAAATTCATATTTGCAAATTTTCCCAACAACTAGACCACATATCACATGGGTAACTTATTTTCTTTTATTTTTTTTGACATTTTCATCATTTTCTTTTATTTTTTTTAAACTGAAAAGGCGATCAGGGGGTAGAGTTTGAAAATGGGACCTTTAGTAGTAGCGTGGTTTTTTACCCCCTCGCTACTACTATGGCACCACTTTAATAGTAGCGAGGGCTAAAAACCAACGCTACTGCTATCAAACTTAGTAGTAGCGAGGTTTTAAAAACCCGCGCTACTATTATGGCATGTCCGGGGGGGCACGGTAGAGACCGCTTAGTAGTAGCGAGGGTTAAAAACCCGCGCTACTGCTATCAACTTAGTGGTAGCGAGGTTTAAAAACCTGCGCTACTGGTAAGTAGCAGTAGCGAGGGTTTTTAACCCTCGCTACTAGTAACTTTCTGTGTATAGGCTTTTCCCTAGTAGTGGAAAGAACATGTGGTGCCCCCATGTTTGGTTTTGGTAATTGATGACAATATCTATGGACTAATGGTTGCTTTGAGTTATATTTGAAGGGTTTGTCCATAGGCTTTTCTTGGAGTCCATTTGTTGGTTTCAAGGAGAGTTTGTGATGACCACGGTGCTATTAAGGAATTATCCAAAGATCGGTCATGTGAGTGTTGAGCTTATTGCAAGCATGTCTTGAAGAAGAAGATTGTGTGATCATTCATGTCTACCTTCAAGACATCATCCAAATGAAGAGAGTTGGAAAGATTCAACACTCAAAGCGCACAAGATGTACCGAGGGATCAAGTGATCCCATGGTATGATAAGCATTGTCCATTACGCTTTGTGTGCTAACCCATGGTCTTCGTGAGAGTTCTTTGTGGGGTTAGGTTGCGGTGTGCAAGTTCAAGTGATGCATCACGAAGAGATCAAGTGCTTGAAGCTTGCCGTCCATTGTGGTGAAAATGGACTTGTGAAGATGAGCGGAAGAGTGGCTCACCCATAGTGGAGTATGGGGGAGCAATCAACTAGTCTTCATCGAGCCAACTCAATCAAGAAAGGTAGTCCATCTTGAGGAGGAGTAGATCGTCATCATCTAGCTCAAGTGGACTTTGTGCAAGGCAAAGGTTTGCCCTTAATAGGTTTTCTATTTTACCGGTCTAATGGTAGTTGTGGGAGACCGGGTTATAGGATCGATTGCCGTACTATCAAGGGGGGCTCTCGATGAGTTGCTTGATCGTATCGTTCGTAGAGAGCTCAAACCATTGCCTTATTGCATCATCTTTATTGGTTCTTGTTTGGTTCTTCTCCTTGTGAGTTTTGGAGCGTATGGTCATTTTTATGACAAGCTCGAGTTCATCGAAAACGGAGTTCACATGCTTCTTCTATGATGTTTTCCATGTTGGAGGTTTCACTCCTTTGTTTGTTAAGCTACCTCGATGTTTTGATGCTACTCGTCTTCCTCTATCCAACAAGCTTGAGTTTGCTCAATTCGGAGCTCATTTGCAGAAGTTATGGCAGTTCTGGTTTTATTGTTTGCCTCTGTTGTCTTCTCTGCAAAATGAAGGACTCCTAGTGTTGCTGATCTGGGGCATGCGGTAGTACTGCTCTCCGGAGCGGTAGTACCGCAGGCCCTTGCGGTAGTACCGCAGTCCCCTGCGGTAGTACTGCAGGTGCTCACGGTAGTACCGCTCTGTGGGAGCGGTAGTACCGTGGCCTCAGGCCAGGCGTAGCTGCTCGAGCGGTAGTTGGGGCGGATGTAATTTTTTACATCCGCGCCCTACGCGGTAGTACCGCACCGCGGGCGCGGTAGTACCGTGGGCTCTGGCCAGGCTTAGCAGCATGAGAGGAAGTAGGGGCGGATGTAATTTTTTACATCCGTGCCCTACGCGGTAGTACCGCTCTTCATGTGTGGTAGTACCGTGCCGGATTTTTGCGCATGTCCTCCCTCAGCGGAAGTAGGTACGTAAGTAATTTTTTACTTCCGTGCTTTCTCTGCGCCTAGTGTTGCCTGCCTTACAGTAGTACCGTAGGGCCGCGCGGTAGTACCGCTCCGGCGGTTCTACCGCTTGTTGCCCTGTGCTGCAAGCCTTCATCTCGCCAGTGCTGCACATGCGGTAGTACCGCAACCTGCAGCGGTAGTACCGCAGCCAACCGAGGTAGTACCGCAGCTCCGTGCGGTAGAACCGCGTCGTGCGGGCTGAGTGAGGGGATAACGGTTGGATTTCTCCCCACCTATAAAAGGGTGTCTTCTTCCCCATTGAGACTTATCCTTTGAGCTCGTGTACTTCCCCCATTGTTGACCTTCTTCGAGCTTGCTAACTCTCAATCCCTCCTATGAATCTTGCTAGTTCTTGAGGGAAAAGATAGAGGAGATCTAGATCCACGTTTCCACCAATCACTTTCTCCTCTAAGTGAGGGGAACACCTTGGATCTAGATCTTGGAGTTCTTCATGTTCTTCTTTCGTTCTTCCTCTCATTTTCCTCCCTGCATTAGTTGCTTTGGTGGGATTTGGGAGAGAAGGACTTGGGCACTCCGTGTGCCCTTGCCATTGCATTTGGTGCATCGGTTTGAGTTCTCCACGTGATACGTGGAAGTTACAAGTTGAGAAGCTTATTACTCTTGGGTGCTTGGTGCCCTTGAGCATGTTCCTCTTGGGTGCTTGGGCGCCCTAGACGGTTGGTGGTGTTCGGAGCTCAATCATTGTGGTGTAAAGCTCCGGGCAAGCGTCGGGGTCTCCAATTAGGTTGTGAAGATCGCCCCGAGCAATTTGACGGGTACCGGTGACCGCCCCCAAGGGTTGCCAAAGTGTACGGGTTCGGCGAGCGCCCCCAAGGGTCGCCATTTGTACGGGTTCGGTGACCGCCCTCAAGGGTCCCTTAGTGGAATCACGGCATCTTGCATTGTGCGAGGGCGTGAGGAGATTATGGTGGCCCTAGTGGCTTCTTGGGGAACATTGTGCCTCCACACCGCTCCAAACGGAGATTAGCAACCGCAAGGGTGTGAACTTCGGGATACATCATCGTCTCCGCGTGCCTCGGTTATATCTTACCCGAGCCCCTTTACTTATGCACTTTACTTTGTGATAGCCATATTGTTTCTTGTCATATATCTTGCTATCACTTAGTTGTTTACCTTGCTTAGCATAAGTTGTTGGTGCATATAGGTGATCCTAGTTGTTGTAGGTTTTGTGCTTGTAAAATTAACCGCTAGGTTTATTCCGCATTTGTTCAAGCCTTAACCGTAATTATTTTAAAGCGCCTATTCACCCCCCCCCCCTCTAGGCGACATCCACGATCTTTCAACTGGCTTGGATTGAATTGCCTCAACTACTTGATTATCTTTAATCCAAGCACTTGAAAAGAATACCATGAACAATCTAAGGTCCATATACCAAGATGCATCTCAAAGTCATCCGCATAATTGCCTTATCCACCCTTTTGCTAGGATCTCTTATATAATAAATAATGAGCTTCCTTCAATCCTTGATTTTGCTTGCCTTAAGATTTTGTGGCCGAAGCTATGGGCTCCAGATCAACCTTACCTATGTCGGCAAGACTAAACATCGGCTATTGATAATAATGCAATACACCAACATGGTAGCTAGATGTTTGTTGCACGAACCCATTTGCTTCAAATCTTCATGTCTAGATATGAGCAATACTAAAGGAACCCAAGGGTGAATATTACCTCTAGACATGCATCAAAAAATTGATAATCCTTGGATATTTGTTGCATTACTAAACAAGGAATCATCGAAAGCCTCAATATGTGTAACACTTATAGCATATAAAAGCTTCAAACCAAATAACAATGCATATTCAGCTTTAATCATTTGTGCATAGCATACTCTAAGCGGCATGATGCTTCACAAAGTAGAACCATAAGGAGCTATATATAAACAACACCAACACCTTGGCCATTGAAACAAATTGAACATTCAAAACATAATCTCCATGGTACTAGAGTGACAAGACTAATATCAATATTATGTATGTCATTAATCTGATTCTCAATAATAAAACCAACAATGATTTGGCCTCTCATAGGTTTCAAAGATCCGTAGGCCAATCATGTTCAATTAAAGCACAAGCCACTCTCCAATTCCTATAGGTATGTTTTGGTCTATTCAACATATTTTTGAATAGCATTAGTCATAATGTGTCAATTTTATGCAAGCATAATATAGGTACAAGTATAAATTGTAATAAACAGGTGCCTTGTCTAGATGGTTCTCCAATCGAACAAAGGAATATGTTAGAATACCACACTGTCGTCCATTCTTAGATATATTCTTAGGGTTGTAGATAAATATCGGCCATTACCAAAATATTCATGTAGACTTTATCCACCAAAGCATGTATACTTGAAATAAACAAATAAAATATTTTGGCCCTTCTGATCAGCAACAAACTGAATTTTCTTGCTGCCCCCTAGTGCTCGGCGTCTTCATTGCAACTTTGATGGAATTCTCGCTCTTTGAATCGGCCATAAGGATGCACATGGTGTCCAATGCCTCTGTCATCCAACATCTCTTGGCGAGCTTGGGGTTGAAGATCTCCAGCGCTCGGGCATTGCTCTGCAAGCTTGCTGGTTGTGGCTTTAGAAGACGGACCCTTCCCGCCCTTGGAGGCATCTGCTCATACCCTACGACCCTGAGGTCCGGAGATCTTCCGAGTCTCTACTACCTTGACGCTTGGAGACAGTAGCTGCTATCTCTTCTGGTTGGAACATTGAATTGGTGGGAATTCCATCTCCATGTTGGCTCCTCTCGTCTTTGCTTTGGTTCCTCGCCGTCAACAGAAGACTTGTTTGGTCTGGGACTGCCTCCACCTCTTCTATTAGCTTCGTGACATTCAAGGCTCGCTCGGCCATGCCACTATGGTCAAGTACACCGACCTATGTTGCTGTCTCCATCACAAATTCACAATCACCTCTTAGATACCCCTTACGTGCTTCGTTGGCATTGAACAACATCCGGACAGTGTTAAGCTAGCTCCTGTTATGATGCGCAATTCCCGGGTTCCTTAGAGGCGCCGCACTGCGGCCTTTCATGGAAGAAGCGGGCACCATTATGTGTCAAGATCTTCATCTGGCTCGCTCTCCAAAATAGGTGTTGAACTGCGGACCGCTGGCCAGTAGGGGCCTTCCCATGCCGACTTGCACATCCTCTGCGACGAGGAGACCGAGGACATGCAACACATCCTTGTTTTTTGCTCCTTCTCTAGGCAGGTATGGCACGAGATCATATCCTGGTGTTGTTCTACGACAGTTGTTCCTCATCTGGAGCTTGCCTTACTAGATTGGTGCGCTGGATTGCGCGACCATGCCCCTCCAACTCATCGCTTCTTTTGTTCACTGCTTGATGGCTTTTTTTCTAAAGGAGGCAAAAGATTTGCCTCATATATTAATTAAGAGAGAAGAAAGAGTTTGAGGGATTACAACACCGCCTTACAAAGGGACTACTCTCTCGGCATGATTGAACTCAACTTCTTAGCACCGGCAGCGACCCAAAGTGCCGCCTCCTCTTTGATGAGGGCTAGAATTACAAATGGCGGGGCACTTTCGTGGCGGAACACCATCGCATTTCGTTTGTTCCAGATGGCCCAAGAGGTGAGCAATGTGAGGGAGGCCACCGCCTTCCTGTTGGGGACGGAGTAGTCGGAGAGCGCGATCCACCACTCCTTGGCGGATTTAAAGTGCTGCCAGCTTGCAGTATCAATGCTTTCAATCTGCAGCCACCCCTTGATCATGTTCCATACCCGGAAGGTGAACCGACATCGGAAGAGAAGGTGATCCACTGTTTCCTGCTCACGCCTACAGAGGGGGCAAAGGCCACAATTTGGCCATCCACGTTTGGCCAATCGGTCAGCGGTCCACACTCTGTTTTGGGCGGCCAACCAAGCGAAGAACTTCACTTTGGGAGGGGCCCAAACTTTCCAAATAACATGCTCTAGAGGCGAGCGGATCATGCCATGAAATTGCACCTTGAAGGAAGAAGCCGTGGTGTAGAGTACACTGTCAGTATGCTTCCACACAATCTCATCCTCCGCGTCGTGTTGCAGTTGGAAGCCCTGAATGCTAGACCTAAGCAGGAGGAATTGACTGAAATGGTGAATCGAGAAATTGTGTGACAGCTTTATTTTGGATATCCATGCATTGTCCAATAGAGCCTCTCTAATTTTCCAATTCTTCCTTGTGGCGGCACCATAAATGAGCGGAGCAATGTCTGTGGGCTTTCTCCCATGCACGCAAGGAGCATCCCAAAAAGGTGTGCGGGCTCCATTGCCAACAGTGATGGTGGAGAAGGCATAAAAAAGATCATAGTCCTTGTCGTCGCACGGGTTCCCCAAACCGACCCACATCTTGGACGGCTCCTTCCACTCAAACCAAAGCCAACGCAGCCTTAGTGCCCTCGCAAATTTTTCCGTGTTGAGTACGCCAAGGCCGCCAAACTCGGAAGGCCTACACACGATATCCCATTTCACCTTGCATTTTGCACCGGTTGTCTTATCCGATCCTGCCCAAAGGAAGGCCCTCTGAAGCTTTGTGAGCTGCCGTAGAGTGCCCGTCGGCACAATGAGTGGGGTGATGAAGTAGACCGCCAAGGAGGAGAGCACGGACTTGACCAAGGCCGCCCTCCCAATGGCTGTAATATTTTGGCCGTCCCAGCCGCCTAGCTTTGCCGCCGCCTTGTCCAAGAGGAACTGGAAGTCCACTGTTTTGAGTTGCCAAACAGATAAGGGCAGGCCCAAGCATTTGATGGGGAAGGAAGCAGCCACAGCAGGTAAGCTTTGGGTGACGTGCGGCAGGTTGATGTTCTCGCAACGGATTGGGAGTTGGTGCACAGACCAGTGACGTTCCCAAATAGACGCAAGATGTTGGAGAGGTTGTCGACGTCGCTTTTGATTGGGGCCAAGAAGACAACAACATCATCGGCGTAGAGGGAGGTGCGCCGCGCCACACCTCGGCCACGGATTTTGTGCAATAGCCCTTTCCGAGTGGCGACCTCAAGCAGCTTCTGAAGAGGGTCGATCGCGAGGACGAAGAGAAGCGGAGACAGGGGGTCGCCTTGCCGAAGGCCACAACCTTGGACGATTGGCTCACCAGCAACCCCATTCAGCAGGATGCACGAGGAGGAGGAGCATAGCAGGGCGGCGACCCAATTCCGAAAGATGCTAGGGAATCCTCGTTTCTGAAGGAGGTCCAGCAGGTACTCCCACCTCACCGAGTCGAAAGCCTTACAGATGTCCAGCTTAAAGAGAAGGGCAGGCGTCTTGCGCTTGTGAAGCCGGCGCGCGAAATTTCTGACATGCATGAAGTTGTCGTGAATGCTCCTCATGTTGATGAAGGATAGGATAGTACTTTCCACATTCTCCTCAGTACAGGTGCGCTCACATACGGCCACGTCTTGTAGGCAACAATACACAACTCATCTTTTTATTTTGAACCGGGCTCAGCCCCATTGTACTAAATATAATAATAAGCTATCCAAAAGAGTCCACGAGGAAAGGAAAAAAGGAAAGAACGACGCACGGACAGGAAACCTGCTATGCGTGACTACAAATCGAATCACACATTATGGGGCAAAACCTGTCAGCATATGCACGGTATCAACCAAAAGAGAACCGTAACATCATCAGGCTCGTCATCTCAACTCCAGCAATATTTGGGTGTCTTAAGATCACTCTTGAACTGCTGCGCAGATCCTCATCAAAATACTTGTACGGTTCTGCAGCAGCTTAGAGCAACTCCAACGGACCGACCCAAACGGACGGCGCATTTGTCCGCTTTTTGTCCGTTTGGATCTGTCGCCCGCCTGGCGTCCGTCTTGTTTTACATTTGGGTCGGCCGCCCTCCCAACGCGCCGACCCATTTTCATGTTCATACCCAATTTTTAAAAAAGGCCCACGGGGCATAGATCATGTCAGCGGTCATGTCTCATGTCGGCACCATGTCAGCGTCGGCGTACATTGACGGCTTCAAAAAATATCACCACACAGTTCACGCTGGCGCACTCGCCAGTGGTCGACACACATGCCAACACACAAAAAAGGGGTGGGACTTGAGTTCGACCACGCCATCGCGGCCCTTGTGGTCATGCCGGCACACAAGCCGGCATACAAAAAAGGAAGGCGCTTGCGGCCATGAGATCACTCATCGGTGAACTTCAGCATGTCGGCCTGCATCGTCTCGAACCACGGCCTCTTCCTTGGCGACGCGGTGTTGAGATCCACCTTCATGATCTCCACCCCGGTCATCATGCTCGCGAGAGCCACTTCTTTCGCCTTAGTCTTGGCGTTGGCGGCCTCGATCTCTGGCATCTTGGCTTGCTTCTCCGCCTCCAGCTCAAGCATCTTGGCTTGCTTCTCCGCGTCCATCTCAAGCCTCCTTCTTTGGATCTCCATGAAGGTGTTCATTTGCTCTTCTTTGAAACGCCGGCGCTCCTCCTCCCTTGCGTCCTTCTTGTTCATCATGCCCTCCACGCTCGCGATCAAGGCGTTGGATGCCGCATCCCGCTTGTCCTCCTTCTTGGAGTTGGTCTTCCCCTGCGGTCGTGCCGGCTCGCCGTCCCCAACCTCCTCCACAGCTTGCTTCCCCCCACGTGACTTGAGGGCGGCATATTGCGCCTTGAACTTCTCCTCGTCCTTGATGACCCGAAAGCAATGGGAGAGGTTGAAGAAGTTGCCATTGTGTTGGACCTTGAATGCCTCCAAAGCTTGAAATGCCCACAAAATGTTTCCATGCAAGCATATTGGTAAATGGTATGCAAATGAACACGCAAGCATACCGGACGGGCTTTGACGCTCTCAAGAGTGGCACAAAACTTGTTGCACCGTTGTTGGATCACCCTCCGTCGCTTCGATATGGACAACCAGCCGTGCGTGCTCAAGCTTCAATCATCAAGAATATCCTTAACAAGTATGCTCAATCCATTGCTCTTAAGATAAACTACCACAAATCTACGCTCATTCCCATCAATTTGGAGCCCGAGCTTGCTGCCCAAATGGCCTTGATCTTCGAATGTAATATTGGGACCATGCCGTTCACTTACCTTGGACTCCCTTTGGGCACATCTCGGCCGACCTTACAAGATTTTATGCCTCTTGTCAGCTCTGTGGAAAGAAGTATGTCTTCTACTTTATCCCTTATGTCCCACGCTGGGAAGCTGGCCCTTCTGAACTCCACTGTGACTTCCCTCCTCATCTATGCCATGTGCACGCTGCACCTACCACCAAAACTCATTGAAATACTGGATAAGATAAGGAGGCGGTGTCTATGGATCAAGAAAACTGACCAAGGGGACAAATGTAATTCCTTGGCTGCTTGGGACATGGTTTGCAAGCCCAAAAATAAAGGAGGCCTTGGAGTTCTCAACCTGCGTGTCCAAAATGATGCCCTACTTCTCAAATTTTTGCACAAGTTCTATAACAAGATGGACATTCCTTGGGTTCAACTCATTTGGGATTCGTTCTACACACAAAAAATACCACATGCATGTGAGCCAGTCGGATCATTTTGGTGGAAAGACATCCTCAAGCTCACTCCTATTTTTTAGGGGGATATCCAAGGTCAATATTGTCTGTGGCACAACGGTGCTGTTTTGGAAGGACCTCTGGGCCAACCACATTCTTCAAGACTCACACCCCCGTGCGTTTTCCTACATCTTGAACGAGGATATCTCTGTGAAGGATTTCTTGCGGACCACGTCTCTGGGAGAAACGTTCCACCTTCCTCTTTCCCCCCAAGCACATGCAGAGATCAGAGATTTGCAAATGGTTGCGGCAGATATCCAGCCTTCCACGGCGACCACAGATGTGTGGCATTATATCTGGGACAAAACTACTTTCAAATCTAGAGATTACTATCAATTCTTCTTCAGGGACATCCAACCTCACCAGGTCTTCGGATGGATATGGAAATCAAAGTGCACGATGAAATTGAAGGTTTTTGCTTGGCTACTTTTCCATGATAGGCTCAATACTCGGAATATGCTTAAAAGAAGACACTATAACATCGGAGATGATCACGACTGCCTCCTGTGTGGGCGCAACATCGAAGAAACAATTGAACACATGATCTTCACGTGCTCCTTCAGTAAACGATGTTGGGATAGGCTCGCTATTCATTGGGAACCCTTCCCTGGCCGCCTTCAAGCTATTACCACACAGAGAAACCGCAACGCTTCTCCAATGTTTATGGAGAGATTCATTGTGGCAGCGTGGAGTATTTGGAAAGAGAGGAATAACAAACATTTTAGAGCCATAAACCCCTCTCTCAATTCCTGGCTGGAAAGATTCAAGAAAGATTTTGAGTTGCTTCAATATAGATTCAAAGAAGACCGTAGGGCCTTTGTGCTGAATTTTGTAAACACCTTATAGTTGCCCCCTCTCGTTTTAGCTTTCTCCCTCTTACTTGTCACAAAGTTAACAAGCCCCCTCTCCCCCCACATGTAAATACCTCGCTGTACAGTACATTATTTTTAATATATTAACACAGTAGGAGCCTTTCCTACTGTTCACGATAAAAAAAAAGCCTTCGCTTCGATGTCGCACTCGTCCTCTTCCTCTTGTCGTAGTCGTCCGGAAACTTGTGGTCAAGTGGGAAGCCGTCCAGGTCCATGCCGATCTGATCACGCATGAAGGCCTCCTGATCGGGGTCATAGCCAGCGGCCGGCGTGAACGCCCCGCGGCCGTCCTGGCTTTGTGTCTCGTCGGGATCATAGCCAGCGGCCGGCGCACTGATGTCTACTACACAACTTTATTCTTGTAGACACATGTTGGCCTCCAAGCGCAGAGTTTTATAGGACAGTACCAATTTTCCCTCAAGTGGATGATCTAGGGTTTATCAATCCGTGAGAGGTGTAGGATGAAGATGGTCTCTCTCAAACGACCATGCAACCAAATACAAGAAATCTCTTGTGTCCCCAACACACTCAATAAAATGGTAAATTGTATAGGCACTAGTTCGGCGAAGAGATGGTGATAAAAGTGTAATATGGATGGTAGAAATATATTTTATAATCTGAATAAATAAAAACTGCAAGGTAGCAAATAGTAAACGGGCACAAAAACGGTGTTGCAATGCTTAAAAATGAGGCCTAGGGTCAGTACTTTCGCTAGTGCAACCTCTCAATAATGATAACATAGTTGGATCATATCATTATCCCTCAAAGTGCAATAAAGAATCACTCCCGTGTTCCTATTAGCGGAGAACAAAAGATAAGAATTGTTTGTAGGTCACGAAACCACCTCAAAGCTATTCTTTCCGTTCGATCTACTCAAGTGTTCGTACTAAAATAACACAAAGCTATTTTTTCCGTTCGATCTACCCTTGAGTTTGTACTAGAATAAAACCAAAGAAAATTCATATTCATAATACTCAATCCACACAAAGAACTATAAAGAGACCCCAAAGTTTTCGTCGCAGAAAAACGTGCATCAACCCCTATGCATAGATTACCCCAATATCACCGCGGGAATCCGGTGAGTTGAATGCCATAACACATATCAAGTGAATCAATAAGATACCTCATTGTCACCTCAAGTATTCATATTGCAAGACATATATCATGTGTTCTCATCTCTGAATATTTAATCCGACAAGACAAAACTTTGAAGGGTAAGGATTCAATTCATCATAACAAGAGTATAGAGGGGAGGAACATCACATGCTCCGACTATATTAACAAAGCCCATGATATAGATCACGAGAGAGAGAGAGAGAGAGAGAGAGAGAGAGATCAAACACATAGCTATTGGTACAAACCCTCAGCCCCGAGGATAGACTACTCCCTCCTCATCGTGGTGGCCGCCGGGATGATGTAGATGGCCACCGGAGATGATTCCTCCCTCCGGCAGGGTGCTGAAACGGGGTCTAGGTTGATTTTTGCAGATACAGAGACCTTGCGGCGGCGGAACTTCTGATCTAGGTTAACCCTGAAGGGTTTCGGAATATTTGGAAATTTATAGTTCAAAGAGGGGGTGCAGGAGGCCACCGAGGTGGGCACAACCCACCTGGGCGCGCCAAGGGGCCCTGACGCGCCCTGGTGAGTTGTGCCCCCTCGGGGCACCCCCCCCCCCCCCCCAGGTGCAGCTCAGGCCCATTGGGTTCCTTCTGGTCCAGAAAAATCTCCAAAAAGTTACCCGGTGTTTGGACTCTGTTTGATATTGATTTCCTGTTATGTAAAAAACAAGCAAAAAACATCAACTCGCACTGGGCACTGGGTCAATAGGTTAGTCCCAAAAAATGATACAAAGTTTCTATAAAATGATTGTAAAACACCCAAGAATGATAAAATAATAGCATGAATACTTCATAAATTATAGATACGTTGGAGACATATCACGCACCGCCCTCGAAGACAAGGTTCTGCATGTAGTCCTCATCGACGGCGGACGGCATTCCCTCGAAAAGGTTGCGGGCGTCCGGGAGCACGCCGACCTGCATATGCCGCGCACATTTCCTCGCGCCTCCGGATGACGAGGCACCGGCCACCGGTGTGGCATTGAGGTGGATGGGCGCGGGCGTGGGCGTGGAAGGCGCCACCACGCTCACGTCGGGCGAGCACACCCCGAAGAGGCGGGAGGCCTGCGGGTACATGTGTAAGCCGGGCATCAGGGTGCAAGCCGACGCGCAGGGTGAGTCGGGTAGCACCATCCGAGGGAACGCCGATGAGCCGGTGCTAGCCGCGGCGACGGCGGCGTTCACGAGGCTGTGCTGGCTAGGGTTTAACACTAGCATGTAGAGCGCCTCTCTCGTTGCCGCCGCGACGCGGACGTTGGTGACCTCCTGCTGCGCAGCAGCGGGGACGGCAGTAGCCGCGACGGCTTCATCCCTCGCGTCCGCGGCGTCCCTCCGGCCCTTCCTCTTGGCCAACTCCCTTGCCCGCTGTTCAGGAGTCAGCGCCTTCTTTGGCTTGGACGCGGCGGCGGTCTTGCGCGGGCACGAGGCTTGCCTTTTCCGGAGGGGGCGGTCGTCACGCGGACGAGGCAAGGGAGGCGAGGCCGGCGGCGGCGTCGAGGTCGAGGTCGTCCTCCATGCCAGGTGTGGGGCGGGAGCGCGCGCGGGCGGGAGGGTTTTGGGGGGAGGGATGGGGGAAAATGGTGATGGCTGCCAACGACGGGCGGGCCCGCGAAGAGGAGTAGGCGCGCGCGCGTCCGTCTCGTGTCCGCGCCGATGCAAATCCAGCTCAAAATTAGACTGGCAAGTGGGTCGCCATACGGACGCCAAGCGGACGCGCGTCCGTTTTGGTCGGCCCGTTGAGCCGTCTTTTGTGTCCTCGTCGACCCAAACGGACGTCAGCGGACGAAATGGATCGCTCCGTTGGAGTTGCTCTCATCTCACTACATACCTGCCCAAACACATTCTCAAACGGAATTTTAGGTAGTTTGAACCCCAAAGGTTTCGACGGTTCAGATGGCCTAGCAAACAGCAGCTTCACCAACACTGTAAACTTTCTCATCCCCATGTAAAAAAACATACTTAGTACAATACACAGCTCAATGATTGAGCTTACGGTCAGCTTGCTCCTCTTCCCCGCCGCGATGCCACGTACGCTGCGTCTGTCCCGGCAATGTGCACATCACTGACAGACTTAATAGTCGACCCCCTCTCAACAAACTTGTCATTGCGGCCAGAGTCCATCGATGAGACAATGGATCGATCGAGCAGCCCGGCGACGTGGCTCACCCCAATCGCTATCCATCACCCCCAGGCGCGGCCAAGCGATTTCTCCGGTTTTGACCCGGAGCGACACGTACGCGCGTGCGCGACGGCGACGTCCCGCGGCGTACGGGTGTGTGAGTGTGATCGCTGCTTGATGGGTGCCAAGTGTCCAAGCTTCTAGAATTCACCGTGCGCCTTAGACCATCTACCAGACTAGCAGTACTAGTATCAAATTTACACAAATTTCGTGGAGGGATCGACTATTCTGTATGTATGCATGCATGGCCACAGCGGCACAGCCCACAGATTTTTTGTCCAACAGGAACCTCTGCCGAGATGATTTGCCAAAAAAGACTACCTCTGGATGAATTTGACAAAAAGGACCCCCTCAGCGGTGGCGGCAGGCGCGGCAGGCGACACGTAGCACCTGCCGCCACGCAAGGAGGCGGCGGGCCCTGCCGCCACCGCAGGAGGCGGCCACTCCAGCCGAACGGGTTCCCGGCTGCTCCCCACGCCGCGACGGAACGGGGCGGGCCAGGTGGGCCCTGCCACCACCGGGCGAGGCGGCCAGCCCTGGCGCGGTCACTGGCGGGTCGACAGCATCTGCTGCGCCCGGGGCCCGCCTGTGGGCCTCGCCGCCACTGGCTGAGGCGGCGTCCAACTGGCGCGCTGGCTGGCCTCTGCTGCGCGCGGGCCGAGGCGCGGGCTAGGCCACCACTGTTGCTGGCGGCATCTTCTCTTCTACATGCGCGCGCAAAGGAATTCCGTGACTGACGGCGCTGATTCCGATACAAACTTCGCTCATTCCGATGATTCGAAAATTGATGCTGATAGCCTGCTTTTGCTTGTTTTGCTTGAGTCATGCGCGGCGACAGGTTCCCTGTTGCAGAGTTAGCTAATTCCCACGCGCGTGCTGGCTATTGCTTGAGAGGACGCGACGGCACTGCAGAAATACACTCACTCGTTGCGGGAATCCGAGGTTCCCTGTTGTGCCGACACTACAGGGATCCTAAAATTTCCCGCCTAATTTCCTCTGTTCTCGCTTATTCTCGCCATCATTTATCGTCTGAGCCTATAAAAGGAGACACGGAGGCTCTCGTCCAGCCATCCTCGAAATCGCCAGTGCGCAAAGTGTGTAACACATTTTTTCAGTCGGTATGAGTTTACCTTGTTCGGATCAAAGCATTAGGCCGAGGAAAATGAAGAATGCAAGTTTGCCTCCGGGGGTGGCAGTCCTGCGGTGTTGGTGTGGCGATCTTTGCAAGGTGAAGGAGGTGACGGATTTTTCAGATTGGTTGGGCATGAAGTTTTTCATGTGCGCCAATTATGAGGAAGATCCCGCCGTACCTATTTCAGAGTACGACCAGCCTCCGGTATGCTTTAACCATCACGAATAGATATTATTGGTATTTTGATTTATTCTTTAATAACATTCTTGTATGTTGTTGTAGTCTCCTCCGCCACTGTGCATGTACTATCGTTGGATTGACACGGAGAAGCCGGCTTGGGCAGTGACTGAGATTCGTGAAAGAAGTCACCGTGCGTGGAATAGTTTCTTTGCGGAAGAGCGACGCGAGAAGGCGGAAGCTGAGGAGAAAGCAGAGCAAGAGAAAGAGTTAAAAGAATACTATGCGGAGCAACACCGTTTTTTTCAGGATTTAGGAAAGAAAAACAGGGAAGAGGCTCGTCGCATGGAGGAGCAGGAACGACAGCGAAAGGAGGCTCGTGAGGCGGAGAGGCAGAGAAAGAAAGAAAGGGCTCGTGAGGCCAAGGCAGCAGAAGAAGTTGGCGATGGAAAAGGAAAATATCCACGCTGGACTCAGTAGATTCCTGCGGTAGTATTTTTAATTTCGCAATCATTTGTATCTTTATTTCTGCACTTTAATGTAGCTTTATTTCAGGAGTTAAATGTAGCTTTATTCCTACAATGTATCTTATTTTCAGTTGTACCGTGTCGTAATGGAAAAAAATATAGTTTTAGAATAAAGTAGTGGCATTTTCTTTCCCTCAACTAATATCGAACATCGTGCAACAACTATAAAATAAAATAAAGATAGAACATAATGCCCTACAATAAGAGAGTACAAACTAATAATGCAAGTACATACGAATTAAACGGTAGAACTGGAATACAGCTTAAAAACTACATGAAGGCATCATCGTCATCCTCCATCGATGCAGAATTCTTGCCCTTCGAGGATGCAGAACTCTTACCCTTGGACGATGCAGAACTCTTGCCCTTCGAGGATGCAGTACTCTTGCCCTTAAACGATGCAGAACTCTTGCCCTTTGACGATGCAGCACCCGGAAGCAGCGCCATGAAGATATCATCTTCGTCCTCGCTCTCCTCAGTCCATAAAAATGGATGCTTTTCTGCAGTCCTTCTGAAAGTTTCACTCTTCGGCTCCACTACCTTCTTCCACCTTGCATTCAACCTAAGAAGTTCTTTACGTACCTCCTCATAGGTCCTTTCAGGCCACCCAGACCTACGTAATTGGTGAGCCAACTCATTCATTATGGTGTCACTACCGGTGAGTTCGTCCCANTGCACTTTAATGTAGCTTTATTTCAGGAGTTAAATGTAGCTTTATTCCTACGATGTATCTTATTTTCAGTTGTACCGTGTCGTAATGGAAAAAAAATATAGTTTTAGAATAAAGTAGTGGCATTTTATTTCCCTGAACTAATATCGAACATCGTGCAACAACTATAAAATAAAACAAAGATAGAACATAATGCCCTACAATAAGAGAGTACAAACTAATAATGGAAGTACATCTGAATTAAACGGTAGAACTGGAATACAGCTTAAAAACTACATGAAGGCATCATCGTCATCCTCCATCGATGCAGAATTCTTGCCCTTCGAGGATGCAGAACTCTTACCCTTGGACGATGCAGAACTCTTGCCCTTCGAGAATGCAGTACTCTTGCCCTTAGACGATGCAGAACTCTTGCCCTTTGACGATGCAGCACCCGGAAGCGGCGCCATGAAGATATCATCTTCGTCCTCGCTCTCCTCAGTCCATAAAAATGGATGCTTTTCTGCAGTCCTTCTGAAAGTTTCACTCTTCGGCTCCACTACCTTCTTCCACCTTGCATTCAACCTAAGAAGTTCTTTACGTACCTCCTCATAGGTCCTTTCAGGCCACCCAGACCTACGTAATTGGTGAGCCAACTCATTCATTATGGTGTCACTACCGGTGAGTTCGTCCCATGGAACTATCCTATTGTCCATCCTGAAATCGGTAGCTAGCCTCAGAAGAGTGCTGCTCATCCCAGGGTGAAAACTACGATCGAAAGGATAATGGGACATCTCGACTACACTACACTCGAATGCTTATCCACCTCCGTCTAAAGGGGGTTTTATAGGTAGAGAGGAGAAATGGCGGGAAAGAACGACTGCAGTATGGCGGGAAAGGGTTGGCGGGAACATATGGTGGGAAGGGGTTGGCGGGAAACGGTTGGCAGGAAGATATGGCGGGAAGGGGTTGGCGGGAAACGGGTGGCAGGAACATATGGAGGGAAAGCGTTGGCTAGAAAATATTGAGGGGAAAGGGTTGCGCGAAAACATAAGCCGAAGAGTGGAGCGGGATAGTATGTCAGGAGATATAGGCGGGGAAAATTGTTCCTCACTGGTGCATTTTTATTTCAGCATACATAGATGTTCAAATCAAAAAGTCTGATACTGACATATGTAGATACAATGGGTCGCGCACGTTGATAGATGAATCATTGTAGTCGACGACGGCCACCTGGCCTTCCCTTCGAACCGGAAAGCTCCAAGCGATTAGGTGGTCGAGTTACACGAAGACCGCGACCGTACTCCAGTTGGTCTTCCTGTGTCTGCGACTCCTGCATTGGTGGTGGAGTCTGTAATCCTTGTTGCGTACCTGATGCGTAATTGTAGGCGTATGGTTGTTGTGACTCCTCGGGGATAAAAGATGGGCCAATAACGTCCTCTCTGAAGAAATCCGTATCTACTACGTTAACATTGTCGCCGGTTTGGGTGTACTCATCGTTCCAATTTACATCAGGTATGCCCTGCACATAGAAACATTGTAAACAAAAACTGTTAGAGGATAATATGTAATATCACTGTAAATGCATTAAAATGTAAACATGAATACCTGATCAGATCCCTCGCCTGTACTGTCTGGACATTGTACCTCGTACTGGTTTAAATCTGGGCCACGAGTCTCCTCGGGCATGGAGATCCCTCGCGTGGAGAGATACGGCTGAGATCCCTCACCTTGAGTGTATGTGCCATATCCTGTGTATGCATATGGATTTGGGGAAAGATACAGCTCGGGCATCGAATCCAAGCCCATGCCATGGTCCTGCGATGTCTGCCCCTGACGAAGCAGCACCGAAGAAGAGCGATGTAGTGGCAGAGAAGAGTCATGTCGTGGCAATGTCGTTGTAGTACTCGGACCCTCCCCCCGCTGGCCATGGCTTGTACGCGCCTCGCTCGGTCTGGACGACGGCGCCGCACTCGGTCTGGCTGACCTCGGTACTGGCATGTTGTACGCTCCAGTGACAACGTCGTCGCCTCTACCACATCTCAACTTTGTTAGCATGTATTCTTTAACACGTTTATTGAATGACTTGACAGCCCTGGGCGGCATGCTTTCCGTCGCCATCTGCTCTATATCTTGGGCAGTTTGAAGCTGGAAAAATATTTGGTTGTTATTTGGTTGAAACGATTATGAAATGATGGACCTGAAAAAATTACTAGTGATTACTATTTGGTCATGATAGTAAGCTGCATGCAACTCAACAGGTCTCTGCATCTGCTCCTCGTGCGTGAGATTTGTTGGTATCATAGCTGGTTGACCGGCCAGGCTTGTACGCTTGTTGATGCAGTACCACTGCTTGTACGCTTGAGCTGTACTTTCATCGTACGGTCTGCAAAATTATATAATAACATCAACCGTTGTGATGAAAGCAAAGCATCTTCGCACATCGCATGGTCATCGTAATAAATAATGTAAATAAAATGTACCTAAGTTGATACATTCTATCTGCTAGCGCGTCATTTTCCCACTTCTGTACCCATTGAATGTTGCGTTCCCTCCAATCGTAAAGACTCCACCCGTGGCCCATATTGGTTAGCCTGCAAATTATGTTACAAAGTGTGAGTTTAGTAAATTAAAAAGGACACTAACTATTTAGGGAGGTCACATCTTACTTATGGGTTTCCTCGTCGGTACATCTTGAAAAAGGTGGTGGAATCTCTTGATACAGACCGAACTGTCTCATGACACGATCTGGGTTGTAAGGCTCAACACACCACAGGAACAATAAGTAGCAGCGAGTCAGCCAGAATGCACTATCAGTCAACATGCCTGGTGTGATGGTTCGTATATTAAAGACCATCTGTACATGCTCCTGAGTCCATGGGTTCCATGTGACTACGGACTCATCAAGTTCCTCAAACTGCTGGTGGTATATAGGATAACAATTTTTCGCAATACTTGGAGACCAATGTTTCCGTGCCTTTGTCCACCTGCTGGCCATAGTTACACAGCTGCCCTTGCTATAGTCATATGGGTGTATGGGATTTATTATACGAGGTCGTCCTACAGGGAGGTATTCCCAGGACCACAACTGTAGAAACTCGTAGGGGACACAAAGTAACGGAGCTTTTTGTGCGAAGGAAGTTTTTTGTGTGGCATCACACAGGCCTCTATATGTATGAGATAGAATGGCAGAACCGAAGCTGTATTTTGGCTGCTCGGGTAAAGGTTCATCTACCATCTTCTCCACAATGGAGATGAGACCAGGGAGAACTACGTCCCCGTGTGAATTTGGAAACATAACCCCGAGGAGCCACAACAAATACGCAAACAGATGTCTTTTCCTCGTCTCAGAATCAACGAAGCTAGAAATATTAAGAAAGTTATCATGAAGCCAGGGGAGTGGGATGCCACGAGGGCCACCAGTACGTCGTGATTCTGGCATTGTCATCCCAAGACGGTCTGATATATTTTGTGCCCAAGTTTTAGACACTTGTCGAGAGACTACCGGCTCACCTCTAATTGGTAGAGCAAGGATCATAGAAACATCTTGCAGTGTAGGTGCAAGCTCCCCAAAACGAAAGTGAAAGGTGTGGGTTTCAGGTCTCCATCGGTCAACGAGGGATGTCAAAAGGGATGGGTCCAAACGTAACTGGGATGGGTCTTCGCTTGATGTGAGCCTAGCAAAAGCATGTAGTCCATAAGCGTCAAGGTGAGGAATGAAATAATTGTGTATTGGCCAGGTTTTCATTATGGTTCGAAGTCTGAAACTCCGATAATCATGTTCTTTATTTGGGTTCAAAAAAAGGTGGCAACGGTGGCCGGCGTCATGAGGCCCCTCCAAAAGCCGCGGCACTTCAGCCATAACCTGCACACAAACATACAAAAAAACAAACAGATTCAATGTACAATAAATATATATACAACAACATAAAGAGATTCAATAATACAAACAGATTCAATTTATATTAATAAAATTTTAATACAAATATAAGTAGACATAGCGAGTACAGATACAAACATAAGTAGACATCATGCGGTGTTGTTCGCTCGATACGGGCATTCCCTACGTGAATGTCCAGGACACCTACAAACGCGGCATCGCCTTGGTTCTCCCATCTGTCTATGGTCCATGTCATTGCGATGACGCCTAGACTGACGTCGTCCCTTGGCGGTTCTCATCAAGTCGGCGTTTGGAACCCATTTCGGCCCATCTGGCCACAACATTTTGTAGTTCATATCAATGCCCAGGCCAGAACTCACCGTTCCAAGTGTTGTACAGATTGTACATGTTGAAGTACGGTGATATGTATGGCTCAACACTGATTTTTTGATCTGCAGCCGCCCGGAGCACATGACTACAAGGGTAGCCCTCAAGCTTGGGCTTGTTACACGTGCACTCACAGGACGTTGGGCCGAGGGTGACAGCTTTCTTTTTTGATCCTCTGTGGTGACCCTTAACGTACTTGGCTCGCACATTTACCTCCCACTTATTCCTAAGTGCGTCCACTTTCCTGCAGCCATGGCTTTGGGACTTCTTTGCTTTCTCGTCCAGATGTCTTTGCATCTTCTCGGACCATGGCTTGTTCAATTCAACTAGTGCTTTAGCCATGGTAACCCTGTCTGCAAAGTATGACAGGGTCCGGTTCCAAGTTTCTTCAATTAGGGCTGTGATTGGCAAGGCTCTCACCCCTTTAAGAACACCATTGTACACCTCTGACATGTTGCTGGTCATTATTCCATACCGAGCCCTGGTGTCGTGAGCCTGCGCCCACTTGGACAAATCAGGGCAATTCTCGCCGATCCACTGTCTCAAATTTATGGCCGTCCTTCGACCCCTCCGGTCTTCTCTTTGCGGCAAGGCCGCGCGCTCGATCTCACCATTGATACCTGCCCAGATGGCATTCATTTTGGCTTGAGTTTTCTTCATGCACATCCTCTTGAATAACTTGAACCAATCCTTATTCTTGAATTTGGAGTAAAAGTTTGCTGCCAAATGCCGCATGCACCACCTTCCCTCTAGATCAGGCCACTTCCACTCTTCTGACGACTGCTTAATTATGTCGAGAGCACTTAATAATCCTGTGTTGCGATCAGAGATGATGCAAACACCTGAACGCTCTTTCACGACACCCATCTTCACGCAGCTCGGGAACTACAACCAGCTATCTTTGTTCTCGCTCTCGACCAGTGCGTATGCAATAGGAAGAAGCTGATTATTTGCATCTGCTACAATCGCCACCAATAGTGTGGCCTTGTACTTTCCAGTGAGAAAGGTACCATCAACTGATAATACCGGGCGACAGTGCCTGAAGGCTTGTATAGTCTGAGCGAATGCCCAGAATAAGCGGTCCAGGATTAGCTCACCCGGGTTCTTTGGGTTCTGACGTTCTCTCCGCCAAACTTGAGTCCCCCTGTTAGCACTTGCTATCTGATGAAGCATTCTGGGGGCATAAGAATAGGCCTCCTCATAGGTTCCATACAAGTTCTTGAATATATTTTCCTTCGCACGCCTAGCCTTGCTGTAGCTGACAGGGAAGCCAATCTGATCTTCTGCATCTTTTTGCAAAGCCCTAACACTAATGTTGAGACTTCCCTGCACAATCGTTTCCATCACCTGTGCCACATATCTTACCGTCACATTGCAGTGATCAGAAAGAGTCCCAGTTTGCTCACAGCTATGCTACACTATTTTTGTGATATGCCATGACTGACATACCCCAGGCTTCAGTCTAGCGAGAACTCTTCCGCGGCAACCTTTCGCGGTGTGGGTGCATATGACCTTCAACTCTTTTTTATCAGACTGCTTCACTTTTTGCTGGCGGTGGAGGGCGATTGCATACCTATTAATTGCTTGGTAAGCAGACTTCTTGTCTGCGAAAACCTGCCCAACCTCCAGGCTCCCCGCTTCTAGGCCAGAAACAGAGTGAAATTCATTTGTGATGCTCATATCCTGTAAAAACCCAGGTTGCAGTGACGCCGCGACCGCCCTCTGGGGAGGACCATCTTCTTCTTCGCTTGACTCGGAAGACGCGGAAGAGTGATCGTCATCGTCGAGCGCCTCCGCCAATCCCTCCACGTGTTCACTCATGTCAACGGCCGCAGACCAATATCCCGTGTCATACACAAGCTGGTCGCCCGTCGGTTCCGATGGGCCGATGCTAGGGGCTGATGTGATGGCCAACTCGACCTCACCGCCCCTGCTACTGCATCCGGCAACATCAGTGACTGAAATGAACTCCACATACACCATCGGCTGACCAAACACTGGGTTATTGGGATTGCTTGCAAACCTCATGTACGACCCCCACGACTGATCACCTGTGACAGGCCGCAAACCCCAACGGGCAGGTGTCCCATCATTTGCTCCGACAGCGACGAAGGCCTCCATTGTCATTTTTTTCCCCTGCATCCCTGGGCCAAACACCACTCGGATGCACCTTCTGACAGTTGCGTAACCCACATTGACCATGCCTCTAACTACAACTGTAGTCGACTCGCACAAGGACACATCCACCCCGAAAGGACCGTCGCGTAAGACGTTCCCATAGTACACTACTAAATTTTCCATAGTACCTAACCAACATACATGTTTACATTTCAAACAATTAGTAACTGAACATTTAGTAGTAGTACGATGACAACATTTACATATCATACGACTAAAATAATAATCGTATTATCGTCACAAATATCCGGTTTGTTTTTAGAATCATTTTCTTAGACTTTCCGGGGTTGTCGGTATTTATATAATTTTTTTCATATCATACGATAACAATCATTGATTTACAAATAATAATATCTGCAGCGGCATGCACATTATTCACAACAGTACATCAATACAAAAAATATTAACATGGACAAACATAGCTTTTGGAAAACATTTAATAGTACGATAATAACATTTTAATATCATATGCGTAATACATTTAATATCTTCCGGATTTATAGAATTTTTTCATATCATACAATTATAATCATTTATTTACAAATATTAATATTCGCAGCGGCATCCATATTATTCACAACATAACATCAATATAAAAAATATTAACAATATTACGGAGTCATTTATACCTCAGCTCCAATATGGATGTGCTTGCGACTGCAATTAAGCGTCCAAATAGTTCGAATAAATATCCGTCACCAGTATTATATGAACGGAGTCAACCTATTATCACATGAACATCAATATTACACACGGATTTTTCTTTCTGCTATCAAAAGTATAAAAATAGCACTTGCTTGTATGTAGACCTACGTAGTAATAAACATACCACATGAAATAACATACCACATGCAATGAACAATT
>LR880966.1:765094310-765112586 GCA_904067115.1 Aegilops sharonensis | reverse complement strand
GGGGTCTAGCCCCTGCTCGCCCCCCTGTCTCCGCCCCTGGTTATCAGAGACATATGACTTTAGTTGTTGCGCTGAGCACGGACCCCTTTTCCATATTCTGCTTATGCACTCCATACCACACCAGGCTGTGTATGTGGTTTTAGACGAATTGCACCCTGTAGCTTTTCAGTTTCTACATCTTAGTGAGATGATATGCAATCTTGCGTATTCACGGGGAAAAGAAGAAAAATAATAATAAATGGGTTCGTTCTACATACGTCAAACTTCCGGCTTAATTGGGACAGTGGTATTCCCGACCCATCAGGATTCAAGTCCTAGTGCTTGCATTATTTCTGAATTTATTTCAGAATTTTCGGCGATACATTTTCAGTGGGAGAAGACGTTTCCGTCGACAATGAGGCGCCTACGATGACTTCGTAAACCTCAAGATGATATACTGGCTCAGTGTCTCAAAGGTGCTCATAGGAGTAGAGTGTATGTGAGTTCATAGGGTGAGTGTATGCGCATATATATAAGCGCTTAAATAGGTACTGTGTTCAAGAAAGAAAGGATATCGAGCAAGGTAATCAAGAGCCGATACTTGATTTTTATATGATATTTCTTCAGATAGGATATTATTTTCCATATTATCCTCCTTGTGAACCAAAAGAAAGACAACACTAAAACGGAACCATACTCCCTCCGTCCCGAAAAACATGTCATGGGCGTAGTTCACTGGTAATTTTACAAAAAAAACCCTCGTGATTTGAAAAGCGTTTCAAACAAGTCCCTCCGCCCCGTCTTCTTCCTCCGCCCATCGCCTGCGCGTCGCCAGGGACCGGCGCCGCAGCTGCGTAATTCGCCAGGGGCCGGCGAGCCCAGCTGAGCTCCTCCGCGGTAGCCAAGTACCTGCTCACACCTTCGCCAAGTACTTGCTCTCGCCGTCGTCGCCAATTACCTCCTCCGCCACTGCAGCCCAGACCTGCACCGCCGCGGTCCCCTCCCGCTGCCTGTGGGCTTCGCCGGAGTCTCCGGCCGCGCGCGTCCCTCCTGGAACCCCCACGCATCCTCCTCAAGCTCGTGTGCGTCCTCCATCGTCCTCCCGCGCATCCTGCTGGAGCTCCCACGCGTGCGCCGCCGCGATCCCCTACCGGCGTCGCCGGAGCCTGCCTCCACGATCCAGTGGACCGGGAGCTCGCGCATGTGATCCTCGATCTTCCGCGCGTCTTCCTCAATCTCCCGCGCAAGCTCGTGCTGCTCCTTCTCCCCTGCCCGCGCGCCCATGCGGCTGCTTGTCCCCTGCCGCCGGTGGAGCTCCTTTGCCTGTACAGCTGCTGCTCATCTACCCGTATTGCTGCTGCTCGTCTGCCCGTGCTGCCGCCAGAGCTACATTCATCAGGAAGAAGGTACTGTAAGGATTTGCTCCATGAGTTAACTGAAAAAATCAGTAGATATTCAGTCAGTCAATGTTAACTGAAGAACTTTGTCTTCTTTTCTCCATGAGTTTCCCTAGCCATCAATCTTTCTGCTCTCTATAGAATGGTGAACACCTCCCCTTTTCCTAGCATTTAAAAATAAAATGATCACCTAGTTTAGTCTGTGATGTGAAAAATGGAGGGGCATCAACCTACACCTGTCTGACGATGCATGTTTCGGGGTTCACATATCATACAAATTCAGAGATAAAAACAAATCCTGCTCAGATCAATATCACCTGCCCAATATTCAGTCAATATTCAGTCAACCTACACCTGTCTGATGATGCATGTTTTGTGATGATGCTCACCTAAATAAAGGAAGAGGAAAACGTGGGACTGCATATAATATACGGCGCCATAGCAACGATTTCAATCCGCCTTCCGTCCGTCCGGTCGAGGTCTCGGAGCCGGCGGCGAATTCAACACCAGTTTTTTGCTGTGAACCTTGCACAAGGGAACAACCAGTCAATCTCCACTACTTGTACTCAGCTGATAAGTAAATAACCAACTTTTATTACAATTGGAAACAAATCAGATCAGAGTGTCGTACTACTTCACTGTTGAAACTGTAGGTGTATCTATCTTCAGAAATGTGGGGTGTCTTTCAGATGAAAAAAGAGGCTCCATCTATCCAGTGGAACAAGATTGTTTTACAACATCAGGAGGAAGAGTTGAGCCCATCACAGACCACACACTCCAAATTAATTAATCTACTCCAGTTTGCACTGAGAACAATAATCTGAGAGGCAACTTGTCGAGCAACCACAACAATCAAAATAAAGAATAAACCAACATCTTCTCCCGGTAGAAACAAGGCAACATCTAATCTAAATTCAGTAAAATGAAGACTGACTTTGGGTGGATTAGAGTAAACCAATATTTCCAGGTAAAAAATCCCCTGTTCAACAAGTACAGCCTATGTGCATGCATGCATGCCATGTCTTCTCTAGTTAGCACACAGAATGAAATATACCCAAGGACCATGGTAGCCAGGCTTTTAAATCAAAAAAGGCTATTGCTACCTGAAAGGATGATTGCAATAGTCTAGGATAACTGCATAGTCTTCTTGGAGTACCAGGGGCCAAGAGTAATTACCAGGGGTCAAGAGAAACAAATAGCAACCATGGGAAGAAATCTACTGAATTCTTGTAAAAATGTCTACTGAATTTGCTTGTTTGTGTGGAGTAATTTACAAGTAGGTCTAGAAAAATGCACTTGTTTGTGTGGAGTAATTTACAAGCAGGTCTAGAAATACGCCTTTCACTAACATCCACTGCCATTTAAAAAAAAACTTTACATGGAAGAAAATGAAAGGGGTTCAAAGTCTGCAGAGCAATTTGGCATTCGAGGACATCTTCAAGTCAGAACAGAAGTAATGTACTGAAGTTCAGTCAATCTAAGGATAGCAATTAACTGTAAGTCAATCTCAGGATAGCATTCGCCAGCAAATATGTGTACACATACTCCTGCTTGAACAGCAACAGCACCACAGTGGCCTGTTTCAAAATTTCACTAATGGATAGAAAAAAATTTTACTGCAAAAGAAGCACAAGCTTATCAGATCTCTATAGGAAGGTATCTGCTCAGGGAGCAACATGAGGTCAACATCTTCCCCTTTGCTAGCATATTGCTCACCATATCTCTTAGTGTCTAGTTGACCATCTTCATAATCAGGAGCACCAGTAAGAAAAGCAATTACCCTGCTGTTTTTATTTAAGAATAAACAGTTGGTAGTTAGACATAAAAACAACAAGTACAAAAGCCATTGCAAAATACACTATCCTTACAAACATAATTCCCTTCCTGACAAGAAGCATTTAAAAATTGTAGAAAGAGACGTGTTAACTTACCCTAAGCAAAAGTATAACCATACTCTGAACTCAAGCACTGTCAAAATTAGAGAAGACATGGCTGTTCCAAAACCACGCCCACCAAGAAAAACTGTATTTGCTTCCTGTCCAGAAGCAGTTTGTAGAGTACTGTCAAAATTCAGAATGGTGACTGATTTTTTCAGTAAAGTTCATACGGGAAGGTAATAAATCAGTTTTGATTCTATTGACAGAGTACATTGAACTCTGTCAACACAATTAGACATGAATAAGAACTCTGTCTAGACATCCAGTTTTGTCATAAATAAGAACTCTGCCTAGACATGAATAAGAACTCTGTCTAGCATGGCCACTGACATGTTGATGGCACTTTCTTTGTCAACTGAATTTTGACGGTAGTAAAAATGAAAAATTCAGACTTTACCCAATGCAGACTTGCAGAGCACTTGTGCACGAGTCCGATGAGCATGAGAAGGAGCCGTCGTCATCGATGGGCTAGACCTGCAGAGCCACAATATAATCCATGATTCAGTACTGCGCAACAATGAGCAAATCTTATTGAACTTTGAGACAGTACTCATTTTAGAGTCAGAGTTCATGGGTGAATTTTGAGTCAGTATAAATCTTACTAAAATGTTGGATTTGGGTCGCCTATGTGTACAACTCCATCAGTAAAAATCATCAGGACAAAGAAAGATAACAGAATAGAGCATGCCACGGGAGGGGAGGGGAGGGAGGAGGGCGGGCCGGAAGAGGGAAGAGCGGCTGGTGCTGCCGGACTTGTGGACGAGCCCGTTGGAGCGGGAGCTGCTGGGCTACAAGGGCAAGCTCCTCCTCGGCCACAATCCGGTCCCCAGAAGAGGGGGGAGGGAGCGTGCTGCGGCGTAGCTCCGGCCGGCGGCTTTGGGTTGGGCGGGAGCGGCTGCTCCAGGGAGGGAGTCGCGGCTGAGCGAGAGGGGATGGTCCGGGGAGGCAGGCGGCGTCGCGGAGAGTAGATCGACGACGGGAAGGGACAGCTCCAGCTCGCCAAGCTCGGGGAAGGCCGCCGCCGTCGGAGAGCAGATCGAGAACAAAAATCGAGCCTTCTCCTTCCCATGGTTCACCATGGGGAACGAGCAAGGGAACAAGGAGAGGGAAGCAACGCGGTGGAGGTGTGGGGCGAGGCAGCTCCGGCGACGCGCAGGGGAGCCGAGCAGGGGAGCTCCAGCGCGGGGGGAGCCGAGAGGGAGGGCTCTGGCGCGCAGGGGAGACGAGTGAGGCTGCGAGGGAGACGACCAGGGACTGCGGGTTGTGTCGGGAATTCGCAGAGGGGGTTTTTGCAAAAATTTCACTGCGACATGTTTTTCGGGACGGAGGGAGTATATAACATCTTCAGGCGCATAATCTCAACTCCATTTGTCTTGAGATCGGCGCGGGCGCCCCTCTGGAACTGCTGCGCAGATGCTCATCAAAGTAGTTGTACGGTTCTTCAGCGGCTCAGCACCTTGGGTCAATCATCTCTCTAGCTCCATCTCATTGCATACCTGCCCAATAATAAACTGTCTCAAAAGGAATTTCTGAACACAAAGGTAAATCTGTTTCGACAGTTCAGATGACCTAGCAAACAGCAGCTGCAAACCAACACAGTAATTTTGGTCATGCCCATGTAAAAAAAGCAAACAATACACAGCTCAATGATTGGGCTTGCGGCTAGCCTGCTCCTCTTCCCCGCCGCGACGCCACGTACGCTCCCGGCAGCGTGCACATCGCTGACAGACTTAGGGCCTGTTTGGGACCGCTCCGCTTCACCAAAATCAGTTTCGCTTCACTAAATTCATTTTGGAGCAGTTTCATCCAGAAGTTGTAGCACTATTCAAGAAAATGTTTGGCTTCCTTCTAGCTCCAGCTTCAAGAATGAAAAATTTGGTGGAAAGGATCTATTTGATTGGTTGAGGGGGGAGAAACGAAGGGGTATCCACTTACTGGTGGCAGTGGTGGGTAATTTCCACCCAACTTCAACTTCTAGAGTTTTTTGGAGCACCCCCTAAAGAGCTTCATAAAAAATTAGAAGTTCTACCCCAGATTCTAGTTTTTTTGTGGAGCGGCATATCGTGGAGCTACCCTGTTTGGCTCGTGTTTTCTGAAGCGGAGCTGAATTTTAAGGAGCAGAGCAGTCCCAAACAGGCTCTTAATTGTCGCCCCACTCAGAACAAACCTGTAATTTCGGCCGGAGTCCATCGACGAGACAATGGATGGATCGAGCACCCGGGCGACGTGCCACACCCCAATCGATCGCCATCCATCAAACCCAAGCGATTTCTCAGGTTTTGACCCGGAACGGCATGCCGAGACCGACGTCGCCGGTGATTCCATTTCCATCGCTGCCTCAGGTTTTTATGTGGTGATCTTTTTTATAGTATATTATAGTTTACTTTTATTAATTCTTTATTATTTTAAATGGAAATAATGAAATTTTTTAGGTGGTGATCTTTTTTCTTATTGTGCAAGCCCAAATAGTATTAGGATGCCGTGGGGGTCAAAACCAACGGGGGCAACGGACCCCTCGACCCACTCCCTCTCTCTGCCTTGTTGATCTGTTCCATTCCCCTTTCTCTCCCTCTCTCGCCGCTCGTAATCGCCACTTCGATTCTGACGATTATCGTTGTTCTCCGGTCTTGAGGTACACATCTGAGCCTCCAACTCTCATCTAGTCCATTTGGATTTTTTTAATTAGAGGTGTGTTTCGCATTCCCTATGCTAGGGTTTTGGCGACGGCAGCAGGCAACGGCGACGGAGTAGTCTGTAGGCGACCCTGGGTCCAACCCTGGTGAGCATATCATCCCTCCCTCTTTTGCTGTAGGTCAATGCCACTATAACTTTTTTATTTGCATCGCTAGGGTTCATCACTGCTAGACAGTGAAAATTTGCTGTAGTTGTCTAGAATTAAGGTAGACATGTTTTCAATCTTCGGTTAGCACTAGCTGTAGAAACTGGAAGTGCAATCTTTCAATCAAATTAAGGTAGATATATTTTTTAAGTCATCATCTTTGGACTAAATTCTGAAAAGAAATGTTTGAGTTGTTGTTGTAATCCATAAATATATTGGGGAAAAATCTGTTGTGTACTACTTTTTCACCAAAGAAAATTTCCACCCGAAAGTAATGCTCCAAGTTAGGTGTGGCAAAATAGTTGAGTGTCCAAAGAAAATTTCCACCCGAAAGTAATGCTCCAAGTTTGTGTGGCAAATATAGTCACAATCCAAACAAGGTCTTAGGCGTTGTTTGGTTCCAAGCCACAACTTGCCACACTTTATCACAACTCAACTTAGACAAGTTTGACCAAGTTAGGTGTGTGTTTGGTTCTTACCCACATGTTATAGATACAAACTGGCATATATATACTACACTTCATCCATATAATTGTGTGAAGATATCGATAGTGCTATATTGTTGTTGTCCAAAGCTAGTTATGCACATGCTATGATATTGTTGTTGTTTTACCCTTGATGAAAACTTGTCATGTTTCCATGACGTTTCCCACTAATCTATAACTATTTTCAACATTATCAGTAAAAATATTTTTTTATGAATTACCAGTAAATTCATGCCATGACTTTTGTTGGCATGTAAAACTACTGTTGCATAACTTAAACTTGCTCTAAATATGCCATGTTAATTTAAGAGTTTGCTATATTTAGTAGAAATGGATAGAATGTGTTATGTTTAGACATCAGTGCAAGTCCTAAAGTCCAAAAAATTAGGCTGATAATTTGTTATAATTAACTATCATCCGATTCCAGAAGAAAAAGAAAATAGCTTGGAAATACACATACTATCTAGTTTAATTAGTTCTATACATTGCAATATTTGAACTACATTATATTGGTGTCAATATTCAGTGATATGAAATTGCACATTATCTTCATCGTATACGCGTTGTGTTTGTAGGTCATGGCCAATTCTGGAGGCAATAACGAGTCGGTGTGCGATGTCGACATGGCCAACAATGAATTTTTAAACACTTATGAGTATGTCATCAAGAGCGTGCAAGGGGCAAATGACGAGCTAAAGGGGGAGATTAAAGAGCTACTCAAGGAGACTGTTCGGCTCGTTCAGGAGACTAATCAGCTTAGGGAAAAAAGGGATAAGCTCGTCGAGGATCGGGATAAACTGAAGGAGGAGAAGAGACTCCTCAGGGCTGAGAGTATTGACCTGAAGATGGACATAGATCATTTCAGAAGAGAAGGAGAGGGGGATAGAAAGAAGCTTCGCCAGCTGGGCAAACTGCTTGATGAAGATTAGTTTTTTAAGTAGCTAGCTAGTTCATCTTAATTATTAGTTGATGATGATCGAGTAACTAGCTAGAGTACTTGAGTAAGCAACTTGTGTGAATTTAATATCAACTTGTTGAGTTCATGAGCCTCTTATGTAATGATTATCTATTAAGTAAGTACCTAGTGTTGATGAGTATATTGTGTTTAGTAGTATCTATTAAATAAGTAGCTAGTGTTGATGAACAATTTTTTTATTATGAAAAAAATCATTTGCTGGCGTTGGACAAGTAGGGACGCCAGAGTTATGATGAACTTAGTGTTGGCGCTGGACTGGTTACACGCCAGCACGATGTAGGATACTCCTGACGTGTCCACCCACGCCACCACTATTTCTTAACAATGGCACCATATTGGTGGCGTTGGGTGTCTACGCCAGCAAGGCACTATTTACCACGCTATAGCTAGGCTTTTTTCCACTAGTGTAGGTGATGTTGTTGAAATTGTATTTCCTAGCCCCATTTAGTTGCTAGCTTCATTTTCTTCGGTTACAGTATAAACAGCCATGTCAACATTTGCATGTACACTGGATGTGGCCCGGTAGTTTTTCAGTTAGTAGTTAGCTAGCTTGGTGCGGCTGTTAGTGATTCATGGGATGGCATGCGGCGCAGCTCACGGCACGCACGCATCACCCGCATGGTGAGCGTCGTGGGATGGCACGGCCGGTCAGCTCGCGTGTGTGGTTGATCCTTCCTTTTGTAAGTTCAGCACAAAACACCTCACTCTTTGTCTCCTTCTCGCCATTGTTATCGCGAGATAGAGCTTTCAGGTGTCTTCGGGTCCAACAAGTGGCATCAGAGCTTCCTACATTTCTCGGCGACCATGGCTAGCCCGCCCTACACGATGGGCACTACGTCGGCAGCCCACGCAGCCGGGAAGGTCGCCGCCGCCGGCAACGGCGGGTTCCTGGCGATTCCGTGTGGGATCCCATCGCCAGTCCGACGCGGCGGACGCGCCCGGGCGTCCCCATATCCGTCCATATTTGAGCTGGATATGAGGGGTTCGGTCAGCCTGGGCGTTTGAGTCTCGTTTGAGAAGTCCGTCTTTCGTGACCGGTCGGTGATCAGACCGTTCGTCCGGGCATCTGAGGCGGGTTTGTGGTGCTGCGGGGGCCGTAGTTGGCCACTGCGGCCAGAGAGGCGCCGCGGCTGGGGGCTGATGATGATGCAGCAACGGCGATGGCGGGCCGCTGGGGTGCCCCATCTGGAACGGTAGCAGCGGGGGCCCGTCACATGCAGGCGCGCCCTGGGATGGGCACGGCTGCGCGAGGGGCCGTAGGCGGCGATCGGCGCAGCCGGCGGTGGTGCGTACGGCCCTGCCATGTATAGATGGAGTCCCTGGACGGCCGTCATGAGATCCCGCAACATGCTGGTGACCTGCTCCGGCGTGAAGACGGCGGTCGTCGGCGGCGCGGAGGTGACTGGGGTCGGTGGCGTTGGGGAACCCGCGGTGGTGATCGGCCCCGGCAGCGTGGGGGCCCTGGCGGTGGTCATCGGGGCGGTGGTTAGCGGGGCGGTGGTGACGATGGGCAGCGGCAGCGTGGGTGTTGATGAAGACATGATCGGACCCGAGTCTCTGGATACCAAATTGGTAGAATCCAGGGTCCTACCGGTCCTGCTCCTTAGGTTGTAGGGAAAGACTGGGGGCTGAGAGGGGCGAGGGCGCGGCGGCCGGCGCACTGGCGCCGTCGCGAGATGGAAGGAGGGAGGCGGCTAGGGTTAGGGTCCGGCTCCTCTGGGAGCCGGGCAATAGAATTCTTCTTATTGCTTAAATCTTAAAATAGTCTTACAGCTAGTATATATAGCCACGATGCTAGAAAATAAGATAACTTGTGGGCGAAGCCCCTAACTAAACCTGCTCGGTGGGCCTCCTACGGGCATAAGCCTGCCCGGTCATAACACATTGCTACTACGCCGAGGGACCGCTGATAAGAACACCTCGACACAAGATATCCGGCACCTTCCAACCCACAACGACTACCCTATCTAAGAGGACCAAAAAGAGATCGAATTTCGGAGCACATGATCTGGCAAGAGCTGCTGCTTCCCTTGATCCTGGTTTTTAGGAACACCTGATATTGCTGTAATCCCAAATTCTTTAGTAATTGAATAAAGTGGTTTTACCCCCTCAAAAAGGACAACAAACAATCATAGCTAGCGTGGCGGGCGTCGTTGAGCAGGAGAAGGCGGACGATGAGACAGCCGTCGGCGGCTATGGACGTCGCATCAAGCAAGAGTGAGGGATGGATAGATGTTGCCACGCAGGGCAGCAAGTGGCGGCTGCGGCAGCTGGATATGACGGGTGTCCATTAGCCCGGGCGTTTGAGTCTCGTTTGAGAAGTCCGTCTTTCGTGACCAGTCGGTGATCGGACCGTTCGTCCGGGCATCTAAGGCGGGTTTGTGGTGCCGCTGTGGATACTCTAATATCATCAGGTGCATCATGTCAACTCCAGCAATATTTGTCTTCAGATCGATGCGTGTCCCCTCTTGAACCGCTGCGCAGATCCTCATAAAAGTAGCTGTACTGTTCTTCAGCAGCTCAGCGCCTTGGATCAACAGCTCTCTAGCTGCATCTCATCGCATACCTGCCCAATATAAACTCAGCCTCGAAAGGAATTTTAAGTAGTTTGAACCCAAAGGTTTCTACAGTTCAGATGACCTCGCAAGCTGCAGCTAAACCAACACCGTAAGCTTTCTCATGCCCATGTAAACTGAGTACAATACACAGCAGCTAAACAACCACTGTAAACTGAGTAGTACAATACGCAGCTCAATGATTGGGCTTGCGGCTAGCATGCTCCTCTTCCCCGCCGCGACGCCACGTACGCTCCCGGCAGCGTGCACATCACTGACAGACTTAATTGTCGCCCCCCTCTCAACAAGCTTCTACTAACTGCGGCCCGAGTCCATGGACGAGACAAGAGATGGATCGAGCACCCGGGCGACGTGGCACACCTCCATCGCCATCCATCAAACCCAAGCGATTTCTCGGGTTTTGACCCGGAACGGCATGCCGAGACCGACGTCGATCGAGCCACAGAGCGGCGGCAGCCGACCTCTCGGCCGCGGGCGTGACACCTGTGACCCGCGTCGCCGGTGATTCAATTTCCATCGCTGCCTCGTCGTCTCGTCCTGATCGGGTGAAGGCTGAGCGTAAATGCGGTCCTAGGGGAGCCGGTGAATTGGGTTGGGTGTCGGGGAGGTGAAAAGCGTTCTTTTGGCCGTGTCCGGCGCTGCTGCTGGCCCGACGGCGACCCGGGGCGACGACCGCTTCGCTGTTCGCTGGCGCGCGCGAGGGGGGCCATCGCCCGGAGCGACACGTACGCGCGGCCGCGACGGCGACGTGCCGCGGCGTAGTTTGTGTGTGGGCGTGTGACGCTGCTCGAGCGGCGCCAAGTGTCCAAGCTTCCAGAATTCGCCGTGCGCCCAGGACCATCTACCACACCACCGGAGTATCTGTATTTGGCCCATGGATCGATCGTCCTGTACCTGTATGTACGCATGGCATGGAACGTGAGGAAAGAAGCTAGCCAAGCTCCAAGCCTCCAACAGCCCACGAGGCCGGACACAAGTGAAAAAGCTAGCCAAGCTCCAACATGCCGTTCCCTGTCGGTGACTCGCTGATGACGCCGTGCTGATGCTGATCGATGGTGCCGGCAAGTTGGCGATGTGGATGGCATCCGGCCTACGAAACGGGGCGAACCCACGGCCTCGGATCAACGGGTGGCTTCAAACTCGCAGATCCTTGACAACATGACTTAACTGGAAACTGTACACGAACGACCGGCCGGCTTGAATACACACACTGGACGGGACAGGATATCAACACTTACACCGACCCAACTAGGAACTCTGCCGACAGCCGAGCAGCAGAGCTAGGTGAGATCGAAAGGCTCACTCGGACTAGGTCTCCGCATCACCGTGCTCCGTGATCGATCGCCTTCGCCATTTGACTCCACGCGCGGTTGCTGTAGCTGGCTGCCTTTTGCGTTTCAATGCTCCTCCATTCACTCTGGCCGGGACCGTGATCGGGACGAGAGGGAGTCGGGATGAGAAGTAGCCAGCGTACTCATCGGCCCACCCATAACGAGCAACTGCGTTTTTTTTTTTTACGGAGTGAAGATCAAATCAACTGATTGAACATCACAGAGAAACCAAGTTTAACTTTCCACGTTCGGTCGAGGAAGAAGGGGACATCTCAGAGAACAGTGGCTAGCTACCTATGCTACTTCCTTCCTAGCATCATGTATCATGTGCACAAACAAACGGGATGGGCGATGGATCGCCAAATCAGAGGACCGATCATGAGCCATGAGCCACGCATGCATGCATGCATGCCCTAGATGGCCATTCTCGAAACGACCGATCATGAGTCATGTTCGCTTCTCTCTAGATGCGGTCAGTCAGAAGTGGACCATGGGGAGCCGGACGTTGTCCGCAACGTGACACGGGAGGTAGGTTCTGGTCGGTCGCAAGGTTTCTGTAGCGTGGTACAGAGATGTCAGCTCATCTCATTGTTCTGTGGCCATGGCCCGCGGGAGCTCACACACACACACACCCAAACCATGGTCCCGGCGGTGCATGCATGGCCACCCCCTTGACCTGGGCGAGCATCCAGCCGAGCTGACCTGGCATGCATTTCGCTGGCCACGGCCCTAGTACTTACGGCGACGTGCGCGATCCTGGTGGATAATTGGCAATCATATGATCTAATTCCCCTTCAACTATCTCGATTTATTGTGAAAATGCTATGTCATTTTCGAAGACGATTAATTTCAGCAAGCAGTGCAAGCATAAACATACTCGATCATGTGGACGGGCATGGCTTGGCCACATTATTTTCGCTTCGAAATGTTTGCGTGGGAGATTATATCTTGTCAAGTGTGTGCTACGTGTCACTTGTGCACCTGTTCCTTGAGATAATCTTGTTTCTTTCTCACTTTTATCTTGGAACGGACGAAAATTTGTTTGCGAGCATGAAAAGGGACTAGGATAAGTGTGAACGAGCTAGTCTCTAGACGACAAACGGGTACTTTTGCAGTTGCTTCCCGCACCCACCTTTCCATGGGACCATCGGATGAAGTGTCAATTGCGATTTTGACCTCTAATTTCAGCTAAGAAGCGACTTATAGGTAATATCTAGCTATGAATTTGGTTTACAACGCGTCGACCTCTTCTCTGTCAGCTCTCTCGGGAGGCAGGGTTAGGGTTTTTCGTCATGCATACGTGACATGAGATTTTGTGCCAGGTTCTTCATATCAATCTAAGAGTTTAATTGTGACGACTGTGGCACTAAAGCACTAGTACTTAGGGTCACGTGCATGAAGATTTTTTGACTGTCATCAATAAGGTCATGGCAACTCCGGTATGGAAGAGGCGATAGCGCCGCGTCAGCAGCTCATTCTGACGGCGACGATGGTCATTCGGTGGTCCATTGATCTCGATATAATTTTTATTATGTTTGAGGTGTTTTGCAATTCTCTGGTAAATCTTTCTAATAGATTGGTCACTTTCGCAAAGAAACTTATGCACATGGCTAAAAAGGATTAATATAATATTGTTAAATGGGAAATGTTATTTATTACTCTCTCTGTGTAAAAAATTAGGCTGGTCACAATGGGCAAGAACATAAGCTAGTAACTTACACACTTCCCTAGACTATGGTACTACCTCCATAGTGGGTAGGAACATCTATGTAGTGTCATGCAACAATGTATTTATTAGGTTATAGACTCATTGTTTCTTGGAGTGTGTGATGTTCCGGTAACTTAACTAGTTACCACAAGCACCTCTCTCTTCATTAAATATGTGCCACATAAGCAAAGTTGTATTGCAGTGTGTGATGTTACTCCTAAGTTCCTCCCCATTGTGACCAGCCTTATAAAAGCATTAAGATCACTGTTTAGTAGTGATCTAACTGCTCTTATGTATCTTTACGGAGTGAGTACTTTTTGGGGTGAGTTGGGTCGGACTGGGCTTTGGCCTGGGACTTTAGGGTCGGGCTTTTAAAAACCAGCGAGAAAAATGCTTATGTTTAGTGTCACCTTTGAAGGTTGATCTTTCTACAGAAAACGCAAAGGAGAAGGGTATCTTTAAAGCGGACCCTCAAACCACCGGCAACCGTCTGAACTGCACAATCCAAGCGTGTTTAGCCATCCAACACGGTTATGTATCGGTCCACCGAGTGATCTGGACGCACTTTTTCCGGCAAACCGATACAAAGTGGGGCGGCTTTGTGGGAGTCCAGGCAGGAGACATGTAGGACTCCAACACCCCTGGCCCACCCAAAGCCCATCCTAGACCATGCGCACCCATCCTCCCATGTCCTCACCTCCCTTTTTCTCTCTTGCCTTCGCCGCCGCTCAACCACCCCGGCCACCCCACCACACCCTTGCCGGAATTCGACAAGTCTGTCACCTCCAACGATACACCTAGGCTCCAAGCCGCTTCTCCGCGTGAAATTTATTTTCATACTATATAGTTTTAGTATAGTAGATGCTCATAATTTTAATATAAATTTGGAAAAACTTTGTGTAGTTGGACTTCAAATAAAATTTATATGCGAAGTAAAAAAAAACTGAGGGAGTACTTACTTTATGTAGGAGCACGTGTAGAGACTGACTCTTGCATTAAAACTCACTCCCTCCATTTTTGCTTCTCTCTGTCCTACATGTAGACAAAAATGACATGTAATCAAGCTTAGAGCATCTACATCCGGGGCCCGAAATCAGACTCAAACGCCCGGACGGTCCGCACGGTCATGAAATTTCGACCAAGACGGGCGCCTTAAACAGGCCTCAAATGTCTGGGCTGACCGTCAACCCTCATATCCAACTCAAATATGGGGCGGATATGGGGGCACCTGATTGCGCCCGCCACGTCGAACCCGACGGCCCGACCTCACCGCAAATTGCACCAAATCTATCCCCCAGAACTGCCGGATCCATTTGCTCTCTCTTGTCTTCTTCCTCCTCCGCGTCGTCCATCTCGCAGCTCCGTCGCCACGCATGCTCCGCAACCGTTTCTAGCCTCTGCGCCGCAGCTCTGGAAGAGCAGTCCTCTCTCCGTCCTCGCTGCGGGGGACGTCGACGCCGGCCCAGACACCACCAATGTACGTCAGGTAACTCTCGGGCTCGGCCTTGCGCTTGATATGTTCGGCACATTGTCTAACCGGATTTTTGTGATTTTATTAGGGAAAATGATGGATTCTGATGCTTCGTCCGACAAGGAGTATGGACGGACGGAGCTTAATCAAATGGTTCAAGATGAGTTCTTCGATTCCTCGGATTCAGACGAAGTGGACTTGAACATGCTCATGAGCATGCATGAGGAAATGGACCGGCAGGTGGAGCATATTCTCAACTTCAAGGGCTCATTCAAAGGGAGAAGAGTGATCAATCGGGACAGGGTGTCCGGAGCACGACTATTGCAGAAGGACTACTTTCCTCCAAAGCCAACTTTCCTGGATGATCCATGGTTTCGTCGCCATTTCCGCTTGCAGAAACCATTGTTCTTGCTCATTGTGGAGGGACTGGAGGAACACGATGACTACTTGAAGTTCACAAGGGATTATTGCGGTCAACTTTCTTTCTCTGCCAAGCAGAAGTGCACGACTCTTCTGAGGATGCTTGCATTTGTACTGTCGTTGGTGAGATGGTCAGGATGGGGAGAGCACATGCCTGAAGACTACTGTCAAGTTTGCCCGCGCCATGGTCGAGGTGTTTGGAACTGAGTCTCTCCGAGAACCAAATGCGCAGGACACGGAGAAGTTGTTAACTATTGGAGAGGCCAGGGGGTTTCCAGGAATGCCCGGGTCAACCGATTGCATGCATTGGCAATGGAAGAACTACCCCAAAAGTTTGCGGGAAATGTATCAAGGTCACACCAAAGAGGCCATCATCATACTAGAAGCGGTGGCATCAAATGACTTATGGATTTGGCATGCTTTCTTTGGAATGCCGGGTTCTCACAATGACATTAATGTGCTTCAATGATCCTCGGTGTTCGGGAGGCTTTGCAATGGGGAATCACCGCGGTGCAAGTACGTCGTCAACGGCCGAGACTACAACATGAGATACTATCTTGCCGATGGCATCTATCCTCAGTGAGCGGCGTTTGTGAACACCATATTCGAACCGCATAGCAATAAAAAGAGCCCTTCACAACAATGCAGGAAGTGGCTAGGAAGGATGTGGAGAGGGTATTTGGTGTGCTTCAAGCTCGTTGAAGAATTGTTCGTGGGGCTATGTGGGAATCAGAAACTTTGTGGCAGCTCATGACATGTTGTGTTGTTTTGCACAATATGATTGTCGAGGATGAGAGTGATGGTGTAGCCCAAACCAATGATTTTGAAACACCTGGAAAACCAGTTGAAATCCTGGAAGATCAAAATGCAACTCAACTTATGAACTTTCTCAAGATGCATCAGAATTTTCAAAATCATCAAGTGCACGCGCAACTACTCAATGATCTTGTGGAGCATACGTGAACCCGCAATGGATACCATAGAGCTGATGTTTGAGTCATGCACTTAAAATAAATTTTATGTAAACACTATTTATGTCGGTACCAACATTTGTTATTTACATGCGACAATGTCTTGTATGATCGACGTGTATGGATTTGCATGTATTCGAGAGTCCGGATTTAAAGATATGTGGATGCGAAGCGCGAAATATGAGGTCTCGTCCGGGTGCATCAACGGGCGTGCTCGGGCACGTCCGCGGATGTATAGAGGGGCGGATTTGCCAAGTCCCGATTATAGATGCTTTTATAGCCACTATTGTACTTGCTGCTCCTCTTCTCCGCCGCAACGCCATGTACGCTGCTTCTGTCCCGGCAGCTTGATAGACTTAATTGTCGCCCCTCTCTCAACAAACATCTAACTACGGCCGGAGTCCATGGACGAGACAATAGATCCATCGAGCAGCCCGGCGACGTGGCACACCCCAATTGCTATCCATCAGTGCCAACGATGATAAATTTCTCCGGTTTTGACCAGGAACGGCATGCCGAGACAGCGTTGATCGATCCACAGAGCGGCGGCAGCCAACCTCTTGCCCGTGGGCGTGACACCTGTGACCCGCGTCGCCGGTGGTTCCATCGCAGCCTCGCCGTCTCGTCTCGTCTCTCTCGCCGGTAGTAAATGCTGGACGTCGCCCCGCCGCCTCGTCTTATCACGGCATAAGACCGTGCGGAGCACGCTGAGCGGCAGCGCCGCCTACTCGTCGCCGCGGAGGACGAGCGGTGTTGGAGAACGTTGCAGAAAATTAAAATTTTTCTTACGGTTTCACCAAGATCTATCTATGAGTTCATCTAAGCAACGAGTCAAGGGAGTGAGTTTGCATCTACATACCACTTGTAGATCGAGTGCGGAAGCGTTCAAGGGGATGGTGATGAGGGAGTCGTGCTCGCCGTGATTCGGATCACCGATGACCAAGTGCTGAACGGACAGCACCTCCGCGTTCAACACACGTACGGTACGGACGACGTCTCCTCTGTCTTGATCCAGCAAGGAGGAAGGAGAGGTTGAGGAAGACAGCTCCAACGGCAGCACGACGGCGTGGTGTAGTTGGTGCAGCAGTACTCCGACAGGGCTTCGCCAAGCACGTACGGAGGAGGAGAGGTGTTTGGGGAGGGGAGGGGCTGCGCCTTGGCTTTTGTATGCAGCCCTCCCCTCACCCCTCTATTTATAGGGGGAAGGGGCAAGGGGGCCGGCCCCTCTAGATGGGAATCTAGAGGGGGGGCGTCGGCCAGGGAGGGGTGGCTTGCCCCCCAAGCAAGGGGGGCGCCCCCCTCTAGGGTTCCCCCCAAACCCTAGGCGCATGGGCCCAAGGGGGGGGGGGGGGCGCCCAGCCCACCAGGGGCTGGCTCCTGCCCCACGCAGCCCAAGTGGCCCCCCGGGAGGGGTGGCCCGTCCCGGTGGACCTCCGGAACCCTTCCGGTGGCCCTGGTACAATACCGGTACGCCCCCGAAACTTTCCGGTGTCCGTTTGACAACTTCCCATATATAAATCTTCACCTCCAGACCCTTCCGGAACTCCTCGTGACGTCCAGGATCTCATCCGGGACTCCGAACAACATTCGGTAATCACATACAAGTCTTCGTAATAACCCTAGCGTCACCGAACCTTAAGTGTGTAGACCCTACGGGTTCGGGAGACATGCAGACATGACCGAGACGCTCTGAGGTCAATAACGAACAGCGGGATCTGGATACCCATGTTGTCTCCCACATGCTCCTCGATGATGTCATCGGATGAACCACGATGTCGAGGATTCAAGCAACCCCGTATACTATTCCCTTTGTCAGACAGTATGTTACTTGCCCGAGACTCGATCGTCGGTATCCCAATACCTCGTTCAGTCTCGTTACCGGCAAGTCACTTTACTCGTACCGTAATGCATGATCCCGTGACCAGACACTTGGTCACTTTGAGCTCATTATGATGATGCACTACCTGAAGGAAATATGCCCTAGAGGCAATAATAAAAGTTATTATTTATTTCCTTATATCATGATAAATGTTTATTATTCATGCTAGAATTGTATTAACCGGAAACATAATACATGTGTGAATATATAGACAAACAGTATGTCACTAGTATGCCTCTACTTGACTAGCTTGTTAATCAAAGATGGTTATGTTTCCTAACCATGAACAAGGAGTTGTTATTTGATT
>LR880966.1:765050864-765074432 GCA_904067115.1 Aegilops sharonensis | reverse complement strand
ACGGACTAGTCATCGTCGGTGAACATTCTCATGTTGATCGTATCTTCCATACGACTCGTGTTCGACCTTTCGGTCTCCGTGTTCCGAGGCCATGTCTGTACATGCTAGGCTCGTCAAGTTAACCCTAAGTGTTTTGCATGTGTAAAACTGTCTTACACCCGTTGTATGTGAACGTAAGGATCTATCACACCCGATCATCACGTGGTGCTTCGAAACGACGAACTTTAGCAACGGTGCACAGTTAGGGGAGAACACTTCTTGAAATTTTGTAAGGGATCATCTTATTTACTACCGTCGTTCTAAGTAAACAAGATGCATAAACATAATAAACATCACATGCAATTATATAATAGTGACATGATATGGCCAATATCATAAAACACCATTGATCTCCATCTTCGGGGCTCCATGATCATCTTGTCACCGGCATGACACCATGATCTCCATCATCATGATCTCCATCATCGTGTCTTCATGAAGTTGTCACGCCAACGACTACTTCTACTTTTATGGCTAACGCGTTTAGCAATAAAGTAAAGTAATTTACATGGTGTTCTTCAATGACACGCAGGTCATACAAAAATAAAGACAACTCCTATGGCTCCTGCCGGTTGTCATACTCATCGACATGCAAGTCGTGATTCCTATTACAAGAACATGATCTCATACATCACAATATGTCATTCATCATTCATCACAACTTGGCCATATCACATCACATGACAATTGCTGCAAAAACAAGTTAGACGTCTTCTAATTGTTGTTGCATATTATACGTGGCTGCAATTGGGTTCTAGCAAGAACGTTTTCATACCTACAAATAACCACAACGTGATTTTGTCAACTTCTATTTACCCTTCATAAGGACCCTTTTCATCGAATCCACTTCAACTAAAGTGGGAGAGACAGACACCCGCCAGCCACCTTATGCAACTAGTGCATGTTAGTCGGTGGAACCGGTCTCACGTAAGCGTACATGTAAGGTTGGTCCGGGCCGCTTCATCCCACAATACCGCTGAAGCAAGATAATCCTAGTACCGGCAAGCAAGTTGACAAGATCTACGCCCACAACAAAATTGTGTTCTACTCGTGCAATAGAGAACTACGCATAGACCTAGCTCATGATGCCACTGTTGGGGAACGTTGCAGAAAATTAAAATTTTTCCTACGGTTTCACCAAGATCCATCTATGAGTTCATCTAAGCAATGAGTCAAGGGAGTGAGTTTGCATCTACATACCACTTGTAGATCGAGTGCGGAAGCGTTCAAGGGGATGGTGATGAGGGAGTCGTACTCACCGTGATTCGGATCACCGATGACCAAGTGCTGAACGGACAGCACCTCCGCGTTCAACACACGTACGGTACGGACGACGTCTCCTCCGTCTTGATCCAGCAAGGAGGAAGGAGAGGTTGAGGAAGACAGCTCCAACGGCAGCACGACGGCGTGGTGTAGTTGGTGCAGCAGTACTCCGACAGGGCTTCGCCAAGCACGTACGGAGGAGGAGAGGTGTTTGGGGAGGGGAGGGGCTGCGCCTTGGCTTTTGTATGCAGCCCTCCCCTCACCCCTCTATTTATAGGGGGAAGGGGCAAGGGGGCCGGCCCCTCTAGATGGGAATCTAGAGGGGGGGCGGCGGCCAGGGAGGGGTGGCTTGCCCCACAAGCAAGGGGGGCGCCCCCCTCTAGGGTTCCCCCCAAACCCTAGGCGCATGGGCCCAAGGGGGGGGGCGCCCAACCCACCAAGGGCTGGCTCCTGCCCCACGCAGCCCAAGTGGCCCCCCGGGAGGGGTGGCCCCTCCCGGTGGACCTCCGGAACCCTTCCGGTGGCCCCGGTACAATACCGGTACGCCCCCGAAACTTTCCGGTGTCCGTTTGACAACTTCCCATATATAAATCTTCACCTCCGGACCCTTCCGGAACTCCTCGTGACATCCGGGATCTCATCGGGACTCCGAACAACATTCGGTAATCACATACAAGTCTTCCTAATAACCCTAGCGTCACCGAACCTTATGTGTGTAGACCCTACGGGTTCGGGAGACATGCAGACATGACCGAGACGCTCTCAGGTCAATAACCAACAGCGGGATATGGATACCCATGTTGGCTCCCACATGCTCCTCGATGATGTCATCGGATGAACCACGATGTCGAGGATTCATGCAACCCCGTATACTATTCCCTTTGTCAGACGGTATGTTACTTGCCCGAGACTCGATCGTCGGTATCCCAATACCTCGTTCAGTCTCGTTATCGGCAAATCACTTTACTCGTACCGTAATGCATGATCCCGTGACCAGACACTTGGTCACTTTGAGCTCATTATGATGATGCACTACCGAGTGGGCCCAGTGATACCTCTCCGTCATACGGAGTGACAAATCCATGTCTCGATCCGTGTCAACCCAATAGATACTTTCGAAGATACCTGTAGTGCACCTTTATAGTCACCCAGTTACGTTGTGACGTTTGGTACACCCAAAGCACTCCTACGGTATCCGGGAGTTACACGATCTCATGGTCTAAGGAAGAGATACTTGACATTGAAAAAGCTCTAGCAAAACGAACTACACGATCTTATGCTATGCTTAGGATTGGATCTTGTCCATCACATCATTCTCCTAATGATGTGATCCCGTTATCAACGACATTCAATGTCCATAGTCAGGAAACCATGACTATCTATTGAACAACGAGCTAGTCAACTAGAGGCTCACTAGGGACGTATTGTGGTCTATGTATTCACACATGTATTACGATTTCCGGATAATACAATTATAGCATGAATAAAAGACAATTATCATGAACAAGGAAATATAATAATAATGCTTTTATTATTGCCTCTAGGGCATATTTCCAACAAGCCGGTCATGGCGGAGTGGCGCCGGCGCCACCCGGAGGACGTCGCCGACAAGCAAGCCTACTGGGCGGAGCAGACGGCAAAGCGCCGCGCGGACCGATTGGACAGGCGTTGGCGGAAGGCCCTGGCATTATCGCAGTGCGAGATCGTTAAAAATGGTGGGCGGTCGATCTTTTCGAATAATGATCCTCGTTGGAACGACATGTGGCTCGATACCTCGGACCAGACCAGCGAGGATGACAATGATGATGATGACGACGACTGGGAGTAGGTTGTAGTTTTATCTAGTTGCACTATCTAGTAGTTTTTTTATGTTGTTGTAGTTTTATGTCGTTGCACCATTGTTATTATCTATCTATGCTTTGGAACTTTGTAAAATATCTATGTATCGTTTATCAATGAATGTAAAATATCTATTGGAAAAGGCACGAGGATTTTTTTATGTGCGTGTGATAGCGCGCGCTGCATTTTAGCGCGGCTGCTAGAGCGGCGCGCACACGCTGCATTTTAGCGCGGTTGTTGGAGTCAGTGCTGCCGGCCGTGCAAAACCAGGCGAAGGGCGCACGGCAAAGTAATTTTTAGCGCGCGGCGTGTAGCGCGGCTGTTGGAGATGCTCTCAGGGTGCGTTTGCGCTGGTGACTCGGTGTCGGGGCAAAAAGCGTTCGTTTGGCCCTGTGGGGCGCTGTTGCTGGCCCGACGGCGACGCGACGGCGACCCGGGGCGACGACTGCTTCGCCATTCGCGGCGCGCGAGATGGCGCGGCCGCGGGCGATCCCCCGCAGCGACAAGTACGCACGGGCGCGACGGCGACGTCCCGCGGCGTAGGTGTGTGTGTGTGAGATCGCCGCTCGATCGTGCCAAGTGTCCAAGCTTCTAGAATTCGTCCTGCGCCTTGGACCATCAGAGTGTCCCCGCGTTCAAATTTGGCCGAGCGATCGATCGTCATGTGTGTGTATGCATGTCATGGAAGGTGAAGAAGCTCCCACAGCCCACAAGGCCGGAGCAGAATCAGCAGAGCTACTTGCAGAGATCGAAACGCTCGCTCGGACTAGCTGTAGGTCGCTGCATCGGGCGGCCAGCGTGCTCCGTGATCGATCGCCTTGGCCGGTTGACTTCCGGCGCGTCCCCGTGAAGTTCACGCGCGGTTGCTGTAGCAAGGCTGCCTTTTGCGTTTCAATGCTTCATTCACTCTGATCGATCGGGACGACGAGCATCATGGATGATCCGCAGCATTTCACACAACGTATAGAACCAATGAACCATGTGAACTTATAGCACCATGTGAACAAACGGGATGGGCGATGGATCACCAAATCAGAGGACCAATCATGCATCTTCTCTAGATGGTCATTCTCGAAACGGCCTATCATGAGTCATGGAGGAGAGGAAGATGCTCATGACTCGCACCAGCCACGCATGCATGCTCTCTAGTAAATGGTCAGTTATGGGTGGACCATGCATGGGGACTTGGCAAATCGCAACATGACACGGGAGGTAGGTTGCTGGTAGGCCGGAGGATTGCTGCAGCGTACACAGATGTGAGGCCAACTCCACCGCGCGACCCCATCCTGTCCGGCCCTGTCTGTTTGGGGTAAAACGGACAAACCAGACGGTCCAGCGCACGGGAGCAAACGGACTTTTTGTCCGTTTTCTGTCCGCTTTCAACCCATCCCTGGCCGAAGTTTGCGCCGATTTTGAGGTGAAATGGATAGCGCGTGGACGGGCGGGACTCGCGCACTTGTCCTCCCCTGACCCGCCTCTCGGTGGCACAAAGCAACCCCCCCCCCCCCACCCCCTCCCGCGCTCCATTTGGCGCCATTTCCCCCAAACCCTCCCACGTCTCTCCCACCGCCCCTCCCTCCCCCGTCCATGGCCGACGCCCAGCCGAATTCTGGCGGCCTGGCCGTCGACCCGCCCGGAAAGGTGAAGAAGAAGGCGGTCAATGCGTCAAGGAAGCCGCGGTCGGAGTGCACGCCGGAGGAGATTGCCATGTTGGACACAGAATCAGCGAAGAGGAGGAGACGGAGGGCGGTCGTCAAGGTCAATGCCGCCGCGGCCAAGTTCTCCGTTGAGCGCGATGCGATGGAGGCCGCGCGGCGCAATGCCGCGGTCGACGAGAAGGAGGACATCATCAACAAAGCGCACGCCCTCCTCATGCTTGGCATGTGCCGTCCGGCCGGTTTCCCTGCAGCGGCCGTCGGCCCGGCGAGCACAGGCTCGTCGGTAGCCCGGCCTCCGCACTACCAGTCGCCGACGTCGCGGACCACACCTATGTCGCCCGGCTTTCCCCCGCCAAGGCACGACGGCCAGACCCGTTTCTCGGGGTCGCCGGACGTTGGCGTGATCGTGCCGTCCACCCCGCGCCCCTCGGCCGTCATTGACCTCAACGTCACGCCTGGGTCCAGCAGCGGCGGCTGGCCGCCGTCCGTCGAGATGCAAAGAAAGCATGCACGGCCACCGTTTACGGGCACATATGCCGTCCCCCCATCTCTTGTTCGATGGAATGCCAACACCAAGGCCACCGGTCAACGACCCCTTCTACAACCAGTTCATGGAGGATGTTATCTACGAGGGTGGGCAGGGCCGTGCCTACGACCCCGACGAGACCCAAAGTCAGGATGGCCGTGCCCAGTACGTTGCCGATGAAGAGGCCGACGACCGTGTTGACTACGACCATGCTGACTCGTGGCACGAAGACGATGGCATCTATTGCGAAGGTGATGGTGATGAAGAAGAAGGCAATGACATTGATATTGGTGGCGAGCCATTGTTCATCGACGAGCTCACCCAAAGAGCGGAAGCACAAAAGAGGAGGAAGAGCATTCGCACGGGTTCATATACACAACAGGAGGACAAGTTGATTTGCCAATGTTGGATGGAGATTAGCCAAGATCCGAAGAACGGTGAGGGAGTCTTGGAATAGGGGGTCCTCGGGCGTCCGGGCTCTATGACATGGGCCGGACTCATGGGCCGTGAAGATACAATATGGAAGGAGTTCCCCCGTGTCAAGATGGGACTCCCCTTGGCGTGGAAGACAAGCTTGGCGTTCGGATATGAAGATTCCTTTCTCTGTAAACCGACTCTGTACAACCCTAGTCCTCTCCGGTGCCTATATAAACCGGTGGGTTTAGTCCGTAGAGGCAACCATAATCATCCAGTCTAGGGTTTAGCCATTACGATCATGAGGTAGATCAAATCTTGTAACCCCTATATTCATCATAGTCAATCAAGCAGGAAGTAGGGTATTACCTCTATTAAGAGGGCCCGAACCTGGTAAACATCGTGTCCCCTGCCTCCTGTTACTATCGATCCTTAAGATGCACAGTTCGGGACCACCTACCCGAGATCTGCCGGTTTTGACACCGACATTGGTGCTTTCATTGAGTTCCTCTGTGTCGTCGATAGAGGGATTGATGGCTCGCCTTGTAATCAGTGACAACATCACTTCTGGAGGAGCCCTAGCTTCACGGCAGACCCTCCGGCTTGGCAGCTTCACTATAGGTGCCCGTTCGGCCGTTAAGCCAAAAGCGGCGCCCAAGTCGCCAAGAATCATCTCCGCATTGGCCCCGAATACTCCGACAAGATGGATCCGGCAGATGTAGCGTCTTTGAACGAGCTGCTAGATCGCATCTCTGCCTTGGGGGTCGCAACCGACTATGATCGGATTGGGCTTAAACCCGATCAGAGAGAAATCAAATATCCGTCGATCACCCATCTAGTAGTGGTTGTGGAGGAACATGCCAACAATAACTCTTCTCCTACACTAAGAACGAACTATGTTTGGATTTCTGAGCCAGGAGGGTCGGATACCCGTCTACGGGAGGACACTCCCTGTTCTCCGAACATGGGACCGGACGTCAAGTCCGAAGTCTCACCAAACACTGTAGAGCCTGAACTGGTAACCTTGGGAATTCACCAAACTCCGGATTCCACTGTGGGTCAGGGTGCGAATTTAAGCCCACCCACCCACCACAGACAATATTGCCCAAGCAATTCCGGTCGACCGAACATATACGATCTAATGTATGTGCGGCAGTAGTCTCAGGAAACAGTCCACCACTTTTGGGCCAGATTCCTCCTTGTTAAAAACAAGATCAAAGATTGTCGCGACGACGACGCGATTTCAGTATTTCGCAACAACTGTACGGATGAGGGAATCCTTAATGCCCTCAACCGTCGTCGCGTATTGCACTTTGCAGATTTGGCACACATAGTACAGAAGTATTGCGCAATGGAAAGCGCTTGGAAAACTCAGACAGCCCACTGGGAACCGCAGGCCTTTAGGCCATCTCCCGGACGAGCAAAAAAGATGCACCCTCGCAGGGCACCTAATCATCATCCCGTGGATAAGAAATTAAGCCCTTTCCGGGACATAAAACTGTCTTCGAGGAATGGCTCGATAGGCCCTTCAAATACACATGACTCCGAATATCGAACCAACTCACAGCCTACGGGCATGTTGGATACTCCGGCAAGTGTCCAAGAGCGGCGAGGGTATCCTCACCAACACTACCCCAGAGAAGTACTCTTCGGAGGACGATCTCAAAGTATTCACGATCTCCGAGACCTTCTCATAAAATAATCGGCGCAAAAGGGCGCTCCGCGACCTCGCCGAAGTCTGCCAAGTAGCAGCAGTAAACCCTTGGAATGATACGGCAATTACTTTCAATGCCGACGATGAACCGACATCCCGCTCAGTCCGGGCACCAGCCGCTTTGGTCCTAAACCCAATCATGGATGGCTTTCGGCTCACTAAAGTGCTAATGGACGGCGGCGGCGGACTGAACCTCATCTATGAGGACACGCTCAATAAAATGTAAATGGACAGGAGTCGCATTGAGCAGAGTCACACAACCTTTCGAGGCATTTTACCCCAGTCAGGAAGCAAGATGCTCGGGGAAAATCAAACTCGACGTGGTATTCGGCACGCCGGAAAACTATAGGTCCGAAGAGTTACTCTTCCATGTGGCACCTTTCAACAGCGGGTATCACGCCCTGCTGGGGCGAGATGCATTCACGCGCTTTCAAGCTATACCCCATTACGGGTATATGAAGCTCAAAATGCCCGGGCCCAACGGAGTTATCACTATCACCAGTGATCCGGACATAGCACTCCGTGCCGAAAATAGTCAAATTTCAAGTTCACCCGACGGACCCCAAGAAGACAGCTTCCATTAGGGCACAACTGGACCCGACGGACGCCCCATTACACGCGTTTTTACGAGAGAATTGGGACATCTTCGCCTGGCATTGTGCGAGGGCGTGAGGAGCATACGGTGGCCCTAGTGGCTTCTCGGGGAGCATTGTGCCTCCACACCGCTCCAAACGGAGATTAGCATCCGCAAGGGTGTGAACATCGGGATACATCATTGTCTCCGTATGCCTCAGTTATCTCTTACCCGAGCCCTTTACTTATGCACTTTACTTTGTGATAGCCATAGTGTTTCATGTTATATATATATATTGCTATCACATAGTTGTTTATCTTGCTTAGCATATGTTGTTGGTGCACATAGGTGAGCCTAGTTGTTTTAGGTTTTGTGCTTGACAAATTAAACGCTAGTTTTGTTTCGCATTTGTTCAAGCACTAGTAGAAAAAGGGTCAAATGTTCAGCTCATTAGTTCCGGTTTGAATTTGAGCCGGCACTAATGTGACTATTAGTGCCGGTTCCAACGGCTAGGCGGGCTGCTCTCAATAGTACCGGTTCGTGCCGAACTTTTAGCACCGGTTCGTGCCACGAGCCGGTACTAAAGAGAGTGGTGGAAGGATGTTGTCAGACTGGGGCCCCTCCAGCACCTTTAGTACCAGTTCTAGGCACGAACCGGTACTAAAGGTCGTCCTATATAAACCCTTCGTCCACCCGCACTCTGTTCTTCCCCCTTTCCCCTCGACCTCTCCTCTATTCTTCCCTTGTTCCTCTCGAGCTCATCACAAATTTTGCCCAAAATTTGTCAAGATTTGCAGGCCCCCATCCATTCAAATGATCACAAAGGTTAGCAACTTTGTCCTTTCATCTCTCATTGCTAGATTAGCTCTTGCATTGGTTTATATAGTGATTAATTGTGGGTTTTAGTAATTTGGGAGGAATTATATGTGGTAGTATTTGATTTATATGCATTTTGAGGTCAAAATAACACTTAGTTTGCATATGTAGGTGTGGTTTACTTAGTGCCTTCTAAATCTCCGTCGTAACCACCGTTGATCGCCCGCACCGTCCCGTCGCCGCACCACCTTGTGGTGAGCCTATTGTTCTTATCTTTTTTATAAAAAATTCATGTTTGTGTGATTTGGATATATAGTTACTCGTATAATTATCTTACGTGTACGTTGTTTGTTATACATAGTGTTATGGTTTTGATATCTGTCCCCGTCGGCCCTTGTCCGTGTTATGATTCGAATGTGGTATATTCTTTTTTAAAACTATTTGTTGCATTTCGTGTTTATGACAAATTATGCCCATCAAGTTGACATAGATATTTTTATCTAGGAGGTATGTGAACCGGAAATTCCAACCTACCCTATTGTCGAGAGGTTAAATTTAGTTGAAAGTGAAAAAAAGTATTTGAAAGAAAAATTGAAAAGAATTGAGGGAGAGAACATGGAATTGGAGTTGCATGTTGCCGATCTCGTCGATGATCACAAGATCAAGTTGGAGAAAATGCGCTTGAAGATTAGAAAGATTAGAAAATATCCCATTGATAGTGAGGCTTGGTATCATTATGCTGTTGGATCAATTGTTACCTTAGTTGCGATCTTGATCGCATTTGTTGTTGCATTTAAATGCTTTAGGGCCCGTTCTGAACCTCTCCCGCTCCCAACTTCACGAACTCCAGATAGAAAATGCAGCCGAACGGATTAGCTCCACGAAGCTGAAATCGTGAAGCTGTCTTGGGCCGGTAGTTCATTTTTGTGGAGCGACGAAAAACGAGCTTCACAAATTCGTGGAAGCTGGAGTTCCACCTATTTACAACATTTGCCACCGCCAAGGAAAACGATTGGTGCTGACCCACGTCTCGCGAACAGAACCAAGTCAGCAGCCCTCTCTCTCGAACCGTTTTGCCTCTGCTCCTCCCTCGTTCACGCCCACCACTCTCCCACGCGAATCCTCACCGCCGCCGCCACGCCCGATACCCCCGGTCGTCGGCCGGATCCCCAACTCCGCCTACAGATCCGGCGATCCCGGCCTCGTTCCCGCTGGATCCCGTGCTCAGCGGCGCTCGTCCCGCCACCAGCCTGGAGCAGCGACCCCATGGCAATGGCGACCTCGCCTGGACGCCGTTGATGCCCGAGACAACCGCCAGAGCCAGGAGCAGCAACCCGAAGGCCAAGAACTCTTGCCCAAACCAGCCCAATTCATCACAACTTTGTACGAAAAAGAAATCTGCTGCCTAATGGGCTGCCTCTAGCCAGCCCAAAAGGAGCGCCTAACAGGCTTCTGGCCTCCCAGCTGGGCTTAAGCGCTGGGAGAAGCCAGCCTTGCTCCCGAACGCTTTTAGATCGCCAGCTGAAGTGAGAAGCTCGCTCCAGAAGTTGAAATTGTGGATTCGGTGGAGTTGGGAGGGGTTCAGAACACGCCCTTAGCTAGAGAGTTATTTGTTTGTTGCATTTAAGTGTTGTGTGAACTTTATGTATGAACTTGTATTAATTTGGTCTTTTCGGTGTTGTGTAATGAAGATGAGCGGACAATGGATGTACGATGACCGATGCTCTCCCGAGTTCATTAATGGCGTGCATACTTTTCTGCTTGCAGCTGAGGAAAACAAGCGGGCGGATGGTTTTATGCCTTGTCCATGTGCTGGCTATAAGAATGATCAGAGTTACTCTAAGTCAAGAACCATTCACGTCCACCTGATTGAGTCCGGTTTCATGCCCCACTATAATATTTGGATCAAGCATGGAGAAAGAGGGGTTATGATGGAAGACAATGAAGAAGAAGAGGACGACGAGAGCTATCTTGGCCATGGGTTCCCTGAATACGATGATAGAACATTGGGGGAAGAAGCTGGGCCGGCAATGCGGGAAGAAGCTGAAGAAGAGGCATCAGATGAGGCCGCTGATGATCTAGGTCGGGCCATTGTCGATGCAAAGAGAAACTGCGCAAGTGATTTGGAGAAGAAGAAGTTGCAACACATGTTAGAGGATCACAAGAAATTGTTGTACCCGAATTGCGAAGCTGACAAGAAAAAGTTGGGCACCAAACTGGAATTGCTGCAATGGAAGGCAGAGAATGGTGTATCTGACATGGGATTTGGAAAGTTGCTGGTAATGATAAAGAATATGCTTCCAAAGGACAACAAATTGCCCTAGAGTACGTACGAAGCAAAGAAGTCTGTCTGCCCTCTAGGGTTAGAGGTGCAGAAGATACATGCATGCCCTAATGACTGCATCCTCTACCGCGGTGAGTACTAGGATTTGAACGCTTGCCCGGTATGCGGTGCATTGCGCTATAAGATCAGCCGCGGAGACCCTGGTGATGTCGAGGGCGAGTGCCCCAGGAAGAAGATTCCTGCCAAGGTGATGTGGTATGCTCCTATAATACCACGGTTGAAACGTTTGTTCCAAAACAAAGAGCATGCCAAGGCGATGTGATGGCACAGAGAAGACCGTAAGAAAGACGGAAAGTTGAGAGTACCCGCTGACGGGTCGCAGTGGAGAAAAATCGAGAGAAAGTACATGGATGAGTTTGCAAGTGACGCAAGGAACGTATGGTTTGGTCTAAGCGCAGATGGCGTTAATCCTTTTGGGGAGCAGAGCAGCAAGCATAGGACCTGGCCTGTAACTCTATGTTTGTATAACCTTCCTCCTTGGTTGTGCATGAAGCAGAAGTTCATTATGATGCCAGTGCTCATCCAAGGCCCTAAGCAACCGGACAACGACATTGATGTGTACCTAAGGGCATTAGTTGAAGAACTCTTACAGCTGTGGAATGGAACAGGTGTACGTGCGTGGGATGAGCACGGACAGGAAGAATTTGACCTAAAGGCTTTGTTGTTCGTGACCATCAATGATTGGACTGCTCTCTATAACCTTTCAGGACAGACAAACAAGGGATACCGCGCATGCACGCACTGTTTGGATGATACCAACAATATATATTTGGATAATTGCAGGAAGATTGTGTACCTGGGACATCGTCGATTTCTTCCGAGCAGGCATCCCGTAAGAAAGAAAGGCAAGCATTTCAAAGGTGAGGCGGATCACCGGACGAAGCCTCGCCACCGTACTGGTGCTGATGTACATGCTATGGTCAAGGATTTGAAGGTAGTCTTTGGAAAGGGTCCTGTCGGACAACCAGTTCCGAATGACGCTGACGGATGCGCACCCATGTGGAAGAAGAAATCTATATTTTGGGACCTGCCCTATTGGAAAGACCTAGAGGTCCGCTCCGCAATCGACGTGATGCACGTGACGAAGAATCTTTGCGTGACCCTGCTTGGCTTCTTTGAATGCCTGCTCAGTATTAATACAACATACGTCAGGGTCATGCCAGCTATGCTCTTACCAAAGAAGAGAAGGAAATCTTCTTTTGGATGCCTGCTCAGTATTAAGGTACCGTCTGGCTTCTCGTCGAATATAAAGGGAATAATAAATATGGTAGAGAAAAAGTTCCAGAACCTAAAGTATCATGACTGCCACATGATTATGAATCAACTGCTTCCGGTTGCATTGAGGGGGCTTCTACCAGAAAACGTTTGATTAGCCATTGTGAAGCTATGTGCATTCCTCAATGCAATCTCTCAGAAGGTAATCAATCCAGAAATCATACCAAGGTTACAAAATGATTTGGTGCAATGTCTTGTCAGTTTTGAGTTGGTGTTCCCACCATCCTTCTTCAACATCATGACTAGGGATGGCAATGGGTCGGGTTTGGGGCGGGTGGAGCTGGTCTAAATCCATCCCATGACCCATCTTCCTACCCTCTGCCCATCCACCAAATTATCCATGGGCACAAATTGTGCCCATGCCCAAACCCACTGGATACCCACATACCCATGGAGCTCCATGGGATAGAAAAGTCAGCATGAAGCCTTCCCAAAGATCAAATTAACTCATCATCATTCACTCACAAATGATAACATAAACTACATGCATAAGTAGGCAACAAGTAATATGATGAGTCCTTAAGTGTGACATACCATAGGTTGATTCTGCAGCATATAGCTTATGGCACTAGTTGCATATTGCCTGCCATTTCCCATTGATTTGCTCTTTCTACTGTCACAGGCATATCGCCCCACATGTCATACGGGTATCCATTGGATATCCATGGAGCATAAACTATAACCGTGCCCAACCCGGCTGTTCATGGGTATCCACATCCACGGACCCATGGGCAGAAATGTGCTCCATACCCTTGGCCAACCGGGTCGGGTATCCATGGGTATCCAGATCCATGGATAAAATTGCCATCCCTAATCATGACGCACGTCCTAGTTCACCTATGCAAAGAGACTAACGTTTTGGGTCCTGTATTTCTACACAATATGTTCCCCTTTGAGAGGTTCATGGGAGTCTTAAAGAAATATGTTCATAACCGTGCTAGGCCAGAAAGAAGCATCTCCAAGGGCCATGAAAATAAGGAGGCCATTGAGTTTTGTATTGACTTTATTCCTGACCTTAAGCCGACTGGTGTTTCTGAATCACGACATAAGGGCAAACTGCATGGAAAAGGCACGCTAGGAGGGGATCAAATAATATGTATGGACGGGCATTCTCTCACTGAAGCACACTACACAGTTCTACAGAATTCCGCCTTGGTGGCTCCGTATATGGACGAACACAAGAATTTTCTACGCTCCAAACACCCGGAGCGGTCTGATGACTGGATTACACGTGAACAAACGGGGACTTTCGCTGGCTGGTTGCAGACACGTGCCATGCATGACGCCTCTATTGAAGATGACCTGTACTTGCTGTCCCAATTACCGTCTTCGAATATAATGACTTTCAAAGGGTACGAGATAAATGGGAATACATTTTACACGATCGCCCAAGATAAGAAGAGCACCAACCAAAACAGTGATCCGCTTTGATGCAGCAACCAAGACGGGAAAGGAAACATATTATGGTTACATAGAGGACATATGGGAACTTGACTATGGACGTGGTTTGAAGGTCCCCTTGTTTCGGTGCAAATGGGCCAATATGACATGAGGTGGGGTAACGGAAGACCCGCAGTACGGAATGACAACAGTGGATCTCAACAATCTTGCATATGCAGACGAACCATTCGTCCTAGCCAATGATGTGGCACAGGTTTTCTATGTGAAGGACATGTCTACCAAGCCGAGAAAAATAAAAGATAAGGAAGCGAATGCATTATACAATGAGCCAAAGCGCCACATAGTTCTTTTTGGGAAGAGAAACATCATGGGAGTGGATGACAAGACGGACATGTCAGAAGATTATGAAAAGTTTGATGAAATTGCTCCATTCACAGTGAATATTGACCCGAGCATCCAGTTAAATGATGAAGATTTTCCATGGTTACGGCACAAAGGGACACACGCGAAGAAAAACTTTCACACCCAAAGATCTGGGATGTGATTGGCTTCACTATCATCACTTTCTTCTGTGTTTCACACCCAGGAGGGAATCTCTGTAATAGTTAGGGTAGTTATGTGTTTTGGCATTTGAAACGCGAAGAAATTTTATGTGCAAACCAAATCTTTCATGCACTTACTCATTTTTTCAGCTAAATGACCCTGAAATTGAAAAACACTTCAAATGAACTTTGAAAAGGTTGAAAGTTGGCATGATATCATAATTTCACCCACATAGCATGTGCAAAAAAGTAGAGAGGGTTACGGCAAAAACTGGATGCACTTCGTGTACAAAATGGACAATCTCTTTCGAAGTATCAGGGTTTCGGACGAAAACTCATCTGTTACAAAGGCATTTCATTTTTTAAATAACCTAAGCATTACCAAATTGAATATAATGATAAAACACACTAATATTAAACATGAGAAAAAAGAATCACTGAAAAATGTTTTTTTCATGTTAAGTTATTCATAAACTAGTGATTTACATAAATTTCAAATAATTCAAAATTTAAACTATTCAAATTTGAAAATAACCGGCACTAACAGGAAGTTTGTAATTTTTTGTACCTAAAGAAAAATATTCACAAAGAAACTCTAAATACAGCAAAAAACAACTCAGAAATAAATAAAAGAAAATAAATAAAGCAAAAAAATAAGAAAATAAAAAAGCCCGCCTACTGGGCGACAGCGGCCTGCATACGACTAGAAACCCAACCTATTGTTGGGCCAGGATGCAGGCCCGCAAGGCCCAGTAGGCCCACAGGGCAGCACAGAACAGGTAGGCCCAGAAGCCCTGCTTTGGAGAGGAGCTCGAAGGAGCAGCCGTGGCTGGGTTTATAAACCAGTGCGGCTGCCCTTCGCTAGGCGAGGTGGGACTAAACTTTGCGCCCCTCACATGGCAGCGTACAACCTTTAGTACCGGGTCGTGGCTCCAACCGGTACTAAAGGGGGGGGGGTCTTTAGTACCGGTTGGAGCCACCAACCGGTACTAAAGGGGGTCGCTTCCCGCCGCTTGGCCTGGCCAAATTTGGCCTTTAGTATCGGTTGGAGGCATCAACCGGTACTAAAGGCCCATCCTATATAATCAGCACTTACAAATTTCGTCAGTTATCATCTACTTCTTCTCCTCTGCCCCGTCGCCCGCCGCCCCCCGTCGACGCCCCCGTCGCCACCCCTCGTCGACGCCCCTGTCACCGCCCCGTCCCCGTCCCCATCGTCGCCGCCTCGGCCGTCCCCGCCCGGCCCGTCCCCGTCCCCGTCGTCGCCGCCCTGTCCTCGTCCCCGTCCCTGGCCGTCGTCGCCGCCCCGTCTCCGTCCCCGTCGTCGCCACCACGTCGTCGCCGCCCGTCGCCGTCCCCGTTGCCGCCCCCCGTCGCCTCGCCTCGCCGGTGAGCTCCTGCCCCACGGCCGCCATGTCCACACACACACACACACACACAAACACACCGTTAATTAGTTGTAAAGTTGTTAGTATTTTTTTTATGTTTTTTAGTTATAGAAATATTTATAGAAATGTTAGAAATTTTTCTGTTTTTAGTTATAGAAATATTAGAAATGTTATAGAAATGTTAGTTATATAGAAATGTTAGTTTTAGCTAGATGAATTAGATTAATGTCAAGTTGTTTCTTATAATTTTAGTTATAGAAAAATTTAGAATTTGCATATAGAATTTTAGTTATCACAATCCAATAATTTAAAAAATGTTACTTTTTGCGGGCATATAGTATTTGTTTTCGACGATGCCCGGCCCGCATCCTCGCCGTCGACCCATTCGAAACGACGTCCTGCTTCAGAGGACCCATGTCCGGGACCGGGCTCCGCCAGGCTAGCACTGGGAGGTGCTACCTTCAGGGGCGCTTCGTTTGGTGAGGAACCCGTCCCCAGGTCCCGTCGTCGACCCTCATCTCCTTTGGTGGCGTTCGCATGGGCCACATTCGGTGCAGAGGTTGCCGGCCCCGCCGGAGGAGGTGCGTCGCCGTGTCTGGGAGGAGGACGAGCACGTCCGTCGCTACATGGCTGCTATGGACGTCAGGTTCTCCAATACCTGGCAGGTTCTTTGGGCAGATGACCGGAGATATGATCCTGTGATGGTTCCCTCTCTTTGGGTGTCCACCGCCCGCGCCTCAGGAACCGCGAGTGGCCTAGATTCTTTTGTAGTATTCGATCTTTATTAGCTAGCTAGCTAGTGATGTATTCGATATATAATATTCGAGACGATGTATTCGAGATTATATATATTATTAGAGATGGTGTATTCGAGATTATATCTTATTCAAGACTACGTATTCAAGATTATATATTATTCGAGACGATGCAAATTATGTACTATGATTCAGTTTTTCCTTATTGATTGCATCCATGCATTGTAATTTGAATACTAAATTGTTTTATATTTATTCTAGATTAGTTAAATAAAAGCTATGGCGGACAATACCGGCAGAGAGGGAGAAGAGACCCTGTTCGAGATCATACGCAGCCCTCGCGGGTCAGATGATCAAAATGAAGACTATGACGGCTCCCAATATCTGAACAATACCCGGGAGGGTGATGATAATATATTCGATCTCGACGACCGAATTGATGAAGTCATGAACTATGATTATGATTATGATGACACAGACAATGTTGATCTTGAAATAACAAAGACCGGCGAGGTATATTTATATAAGCAGGAATCTGGTGATCATCACATGTTTTTTTTGATTTGAAGATATATTAACGAATCGATCTTTCTTCTTTCAGCCCTTCGGATCAAGCAAATCTGCTTCTTCAGATAGCAGGACAAAGCGAGGCCCGGGCAAAAAGTTGGAGGAGGGCGTAAAGTACAACATCGATGCCATCAAAGCTAATGGCGAACCAAGCAGGCCTAAGAACGTTGTGAACAAGTTCATTCGTCAGTGCAGAGTTCTTGTGAAGGACCAACTCCCGATCTCCATTCAAGAATGGAAAGAGACAAAAAATAAACGTCCTGATGTTACTTGGTTCGACGATAGAGCAAAAAATACGCTTTGGGAATCTCTCATGAAACATTTCATCCTACCAGATCATTTCACTGATGCAGATGTGCAGAAAGTCAAGGACACTGCTCTTAGGAAGATGGCAATTGCATTCAACACCCACAAAAAAACTATATGGGCCAACTACGTCGAAGGAGGAAGGAAGACTCCAAAATTCAAGGGAACACTGAAGAAGCAAAGAGAACACTGGCCCGCTTTCGTGAAATTCAAAGAATCAGAATTATCCAAGGAACGGTCGAGAAAAAACAAGGCCAATGCCGCAAAAAAGACGGAGTTCCATAGGCTGGGGCCAGGTGGCTACGCGGTGGCAATGCCTAAGTGGGATAAGTCTGAGCAAGAGATGGTGGATGCAGGGGTCACTCCAGTTAGTAGGAGCTGGCCCCCAGGTGTAGAATTTGGTTCTATGCGCATGGGGGGGGGGGGCGTTGGACCCGAAGACAGGCCTGGTTTCGAAGAAGGCAAGTCTAATAGGAGCCGAAGAAAAGTTACTTCAAGCAATAGAAGATGCTCGAAAGGGGGTGTTCACGCCCAACAGAGAGAACGACGAGCTTACGCGCGCCCTCGGAAATCCTGAACACCCGGGAAGAACACGAGGCAAGGGCGTTGTTCCGTGGTACGAGGGCTTTTCGGACTGAAACACCGACTATAGAAGCCGTGCAAGAAGGAAGATGGAGGAGGAGAAGAAGAGGAAGCTGGAGGAGGAGCAGAGGAAGCAGGAAGCAGAACACCTTCTAGGCCTAGAATCAGCGCACGCGGACTTGGCACTCAAATTCCAGCGGCAGCAGCAGCAGATCGACTCACTTGGCCAGGAAAGGGGGTCTCAGCAGCGGCAGCATCTAGCGGATGATCCAGCATTGGATAGCACCGTCCCATCCATGCCGAGAAGCATCGTGGTGATACATCTCCAACGTATGTATAATTTATGATGTATTCATGCTATTATATTATCTATTTTGGATGTTTATGGGCTTTACTAAACACTTTTATATTATTTTTGGGACTAACCTATTAACCGGAGGACCAGCCCATATTGTTGTTTTCTTGCCTATTTCAGTGTTTCGAAGAAAAGGAATATAAAACGGAGTCCAAACGGAATGAAACCTTCGGGAGAGTTATTTTTGCAACGGAAGCAATCCAGGAGACTTGGAGTATACGTCAGGGAAGCAATGAGGAAACCACGAGGCAGGGAGGCGCGCCCTACCCCCTGGCACGCCCCCATCCTCGTGGGCCCCTCATGGCTCCCCTGACCGACTTCTTTCGCCTATATATGTCCATATACCCTAAAAACATCGGGGAACACAATAGATCGGGAGTTCCGCCGCCGCAAGCCTCTGTAGCCACCAAAACCTATCGGGGCCCTGTTCCGGCACCCTGCCGGAGGGGGGATCCCTCTCCGGTGGCCATCTTCATCATCCTGGCGCTCTCCATGACGAGGAGGGAGTAGTTCACCCTTGGGGCTGAGGGTATGTACCAGTAGCTATGTGTTTGATCTCTCTCTCTCGTGTTCTTGATTTGGCACGATCTTGATGTATCGCGAGCTTTGCTATTATAGTTGGATCTTATGATGTTTCTCCCCCTCTACTCTCTTCTGATGAATTGAGTTTTCCCTTTGAAGTTATCTTATCGGATTGAGTCTTTAAGGATTTAAGAACACTTGATGTATGTCTTGCCGTGCTTATCTGTGGTGACAATGGGATATTCATGTGATCTACTTGATGTATGTTTTGGTGATCAACTTGCGGGTTCAATGAACTTATGCATAGGGGTTGGCACACGTTTTCGTCTTGACTCTCCGGTAGAAACTTTGGGGCATTCTTTGAAGTTCTTTGTGTTGGTTGAATAGATGAATCTGAGATTGTGTGATGCATATTGTATAATCATACCCATGGATACTTGAGGTGACAATGGAGTATCCAAGTGACATTAGGGTTTTTGTTGATTTGTGTCTTAAGGTGTTATTCTAGTACAAACTCTATGATAGATTGAACGGAAAGAATAGCTTCGTGTTATTTTACTACGGACTCTTGAATAAATCAAGCAGAAAGAATAACTTTGAGGTGGTTTCGTACCCTACCATAATCTGTTCGTTTGTTCTCCGCTATTAGTGACTCTTTGTTGCATGTTGATGGATAGTTATATGATCCAGTTATGTTATTATTGTTGAGAGAACTTGCACCAGTGAAAGTATGAACCTTAGGCCTTGTTTGCTAGCATTGCAATACCATTTTCGCTCACTTTTATTACTTGTAACCTTGCTGTTTTTATATTTTCATATTACAAAAACCTATATCTATCATCCATATTGCACTTGTATCACCATCTCTTCGCCGAACTAGTGCACCTATACAATTTACCATTGTATTGGGTGTGTTGGGGACACAAGAGACTCTTTGTTATTTGGTTGTAGGGTTGTTTGAGAGAGACCATCTTCATCCTACACCTTCCACGGATTGATAAACCTTAGGTCATCCACTTGAGGGAAATTTGCTACTGTCCTACAAACCTCTGCACTTCGAGGCCCAACAACGTCTACAAGGAGAAGGTTGCCTAGTAGACATCAAGCTCTTTTCTGGCGCCGTTGCCGGGGAGGTGAGTGCTTGAAGGTATATCTTTAGATCTTGCAATCGAATCTTTTAGTTTCTTGTTTTATCACTAGTTTAGTTTATAAAAGAAAACTACAAAAAAATGGAATTGAGTTTGCCACATACGCTTCACCTTTTTAATATCTTTCATGAAAATGATGGAAAGGAAAATTATGCTCAAGTGCTAGAAGAAGAAGTCTATAAAATTTTTGTGACATGTCTCCAACGTATGTACTTTTCCAAACACTTTTGCCCTTGTGTTGGAGTCTAACTTGCATGATTTGAATGAAACTAACCCGAACTGACGCTGTTTTCAGCAGAACTGCCATGGTGTTGTTTATTGTGCAGAAAACAAAAGTTCTCGGAATGACCTACAAATCCACGAAGATAAATTTTGGAAAATATAAAAAATATTGGCGAAAGAATCAAGGCCAGGGGGCCCACACCCTGTCCACGAGGGTGGGGGGCGCGCCCCCTCCCCCTGGGTGCGCCCCCCTGTCTCGTGGGCCCCCTGGAGCTCCACAGACCTCAACTCCAACTCCATATATATTCCGTTTCGCGGAGAAAAAAATCAGAGAGAAAGATTCATCGCGTTTTACGACATGGAGCCGCCGCCAAGCCCTAATCTCTCTCGGGAGGGCTGATCTGGAGTCCGTTCGGGGCTCCGGAGAGGGGGATTCGTCGCCATTGTCATCATCAACCATCCTCCATCACCAATTTCATGATGCTCACCGCCGTGCCTGAGTAATTCCATCGTAGGCTTGCTGGACGGTGATGGGTTGGACGAGATTTGCCATGTAATCAAGTTAGTTTTGTTAGGGTTTGATCCCTTGTATCCACTATGTTCTGAGATTGATGTTGCTATGACTTTGCTATGCTTAATGCTTGTCACTAGGGTCAGAGTGCCATGATTTCAGATCTGAACCTATTATATTTTCATGAATATGTGTGAGTTGTTGATCCTATCTTGCAAGTCTATAGTCACCTATTATGTGTTATGATCCGACAACCCCGAAGTGACAATAATCGGGATACTTCTCGGTGATGACCGTAGTTTGAGGAGTTCATGTATTCACTATGTGTTAATGCTTTGGTCCGGTACTCTATTAAAAGGACGCCTTAATATCCCTTAGTTTCCATTAGGACCCCGCTGCCAGAGGAGGGTAGTACAAAAGATGTCATGCAAGTTCTTTTCCATAAGCACATATGACTATATTCGGAATATATGCCTACATTACATTGATGAATTGGAGCTAGTTCTGTGTCACCCTATGTTATGACTATTACATGAGGAATCACATCCGACATAATTATCCATCACTGATCCAATACCTACGAGCTTTTCACATATTGTGCTTTGCTTATTTAATTTTCCGTTGCTACTGTTACAATCACTACAAAACCCAAAAATATTACTTTTGCTACTGTTATCGTTATTTCCATACTACTTTGCTACTAAATACTTTGCTGCAGATGCTAAGTTATCCAGGTGTGGTTGAATTGACAACTCAACTGCTAATACATGAGAATATTCTTTGGCTCCCCTTGTGTCGAATCAATAAATTTGGGTTGAATACTCTACCCTCGAAAACTGTTGCGATCCCCTATACTTGTGGGTTATCAAGACTATTTTCTGGCGCCGTTGCCGGGGAGCATAGCTCTATTCTTTGAGTCACTTGGGATTTATATCTACTGATCACTATGAAGAACTTGAAAGACGAAAGAACTAAGATTTTCCCCCAACTACGATGGGAGGTAAGGAACTGCCATCTAGCTCTGCACTACATTCTCCTTCTGTTTTGAGTAAGCTTGCGACACCTAAACCTGCTACTGCTATGAATTCTGATATATCGCATGTTATTGAGGATGCCACTTCTGCTATGCATGATACTTATGATGAAACTACTTCTATGCTTGATACTACTGTGCCACTAGGTTAATTTTTGATGAACAACTTGCTAGGGTTAGAGAGAATGAAATTATTGAAGATGAAATTATTGATGATAGTGATGATGAAGGATCTCCCCCTAGGTACGAATTGCCTGTTGTTCCTGAGGGTTATGTTATGGATGAAGAAACTGCTAGAGATTTTCTTGCTTGCAATGATAGACCTGATCTTAAGATGTTATTAGTCAAACTTAAACAGATAACTCTGAGTGCTAGAATGAAATATGACCCTGCTTTTGCTACTTCACCTATCTTTGTTACTGATAAGGATTATGAATTCTCTGTTGATCCTGAGATAATTACTTTGGTTGAATCTGATCCTTTTTATGGCAATGAATCTGAAACTATTGTGGCATATCTTACTAACTTAAATGATATAGCCACCCTGTTCACTAATGATGAGAAATCTCGCTACTATTATATCCTTAAGATATTTCCATTCTCATTAAAGGGTGATGCTAAAACTTGGTTTAATTCTCTTGATCCTGGTTGTGTGCGTCGTCCCCAGGATATGATTTATTATTTCTCAGCTAAATATTTCCCTGCTCATAAGAAACAAGCTGCTTTATTGGAAATATATAATTTTGTGCAAATAGAAGAAGAGAGTCTCCCACAAGCTTGGGGGAGGCTTCTCCGATTACTTAATGCTTTTCCTGATCATCCTCTTAAGAAAAATGAAATACTTGATATCTTTTATAATGGACTAACCGAATCTTCCAAGGACCACTTGGATAGTTGTGCTGGTTGTGTTTCCAGGGAAAGAACAGTCGACCAAGCTAAATTGCTATTGAATAATATGTTGACTAATGAAAATAATTGGACTCTTCCTGAGCCAATTGAGCCAACTCCTGAACCTATTCTTAAACCAACTCCGAAGAAGAGGGGTGTTTTATTTCTCAGTCGTGAAGATATGCAAGAGGCAAAGAAATCAATGAAAGAAAAAGGTATTAAAGCTGAAGATGTTAAGGATTTACCTCCTATTGAAGAAATGCATGGTCTTAATATACCACCTGTTGAAGAAACACATTGTCTTGATAACACGACACAGGTACTAAAGGTAAATTCTCTCTATATATATGATAAAGTTGAAATCCCGTCTACTAAGTTTACTAGCCAATGTTTAGATGAATTTGATGACTTTATGGCTAGGCAAGAAAGTTTTAATGCTTATGTTAGTAGAGAGTTAAATAGTAATGCTCACAGGATTGGACGCTTGAGTGATTATATGGCTAGAGTTAAAGATGAACTTAAACTCATTAGCAAATATGCTTCTATGGTTACCACTCAAGCTGAACAAGTACTTAAAGCTCAAAATGATTTGCTTGATGAATTAAATTATAAACATGATGTTGTTGTTAGAGTGGCTACTAGAACTGGTAGAATGACTCAGGAACCTTTGTATCCTGAAGGCCACCCTAAGAGAATTGAGCAAGATTCTCAGAGAAATAATTTAGATGCACGTAGTCCTTCTAAAAAGAAGAAAAAGAAAAATGATAGGACTTTGCATGCTTCTAGTGAACCTGTTGTAGACACACCTGAGAATCCCAACGATATTTCTATTTATAATGCTAAAACATAATCTGGAGATGAACATGAACCTAGTGATAATGTTAAT
>LR880966.1:765039531-765050621 GCA_904067115.1 Aegilops sharonensis | reverse complement strand
GCTGAACAAGTACTTAAAGCTCAAAATGATTTGCTTGATGAATTAAATTATAAACATGATGTTGTTGTTAGAGTGGCTACTAGAACTGGTAGAATGACTCAGGAACCTTTGTATCCTGAAGGCCACCCTAAGAGAATTGAGCAAGATTCTCAGAGAAATAATTTAGATGCACGTAGTCCTTCTAAAAAGAAGAAAAAGAAAAATGATAGGACTTTGCATGCTTCTAGTGAACCTGTTGTAGACACACCTGAGAATCCCAACGATATTTCTATTTATAATGCTAAAACATAATCTGGAGATGAACATGAACCTAGTGATAATGTTAATAATAATGTTCATGATGATGCTCAACCTAGCAATAATAATGATGTAGAGATTGAACCTGCTGTTGATCTTGATAACCCACAATCAAAGAATCAACGTTATGATAAGAGAGACTTTGTTGCTAGGAAGCACGGTAAAGAAAGAGAACCATGGGTTCAAAAACCCATGCCTTTTCCTCCTAAGCCATCCAAGAAAAAGGATGATGAGGATTTTGAGCGCTTTCCTGAAATGATTAGACCTATCTTCTTACGTATGGGCTTAACTGATATGCTTAAAGTAAATCCCTACGCTAATTATATGAAGGATATTATTACAAATAAAAGAAATATACCGGAAGCTGAAATTTCCACCATGCTTGCTAATTACACTTTTAAGGGTGGAATACCTAAGAAACTAGGAGATCCAGGGGTACCAACTATACCATGCTCCATTAAAAGAAATTATGTTAAAACTGCTTTATGTGATCTTGGAGCCGGTGTTAGTGTTATGCCTCTCTCTTTATATCGTAGACTTGAATTGAATAAGTTGACACCTACTGAAATATCTTTGCAAATGGCTGATAAATCAACTGCTATACCTGTTGGTATTTGTGAGGATGTGCCTGTTGTGGTTGCAAATGTCACTATCTTAACGGACTTTGTTATTCTTGATATTCCCGAGGACGATAGTATGTCAATTATCCTTGGTAGATCCTTTTTGAATACTGCAGGGGCTGTTATTGATTGCAACAAAGGCAATGTCACTTTTCATGTTAATGGTAATGAGCATACGGTACACTTTCCGAGGAAACAACCTCAAGTTCATAGCATCTATTCTATTGGAAAAAGTCCAAATATTATTATTGGAGGTTTTAAATTTCCTCTTCCTACTGTCAAGAAGAAATATGATATTCTTATTGTTGGGGATGTTCATATCCCCGTTGAGGTAACTTAGTGTTATTCGAAATTTCTCCGGTTCCATGCTATTCAGAATGAGTTTGTTAACAAGACTTGATCAACCTTGTTAGTAGATTCCTTTTGATGATCATGGGAAGGATGAAACTAGAAGTCACAACCTTCTGTACCCTCCTTTTACTTTCTGTTATTTAGAATAAATAAAGCAAAAATAGTATTATCTGTCTGTTTTCTGAATTATCCTTGCAATAAAAAATAAAATATCCCAAAAATAAAAGTTCTCCAAATGCCCTGCCAATTTAATATGATTTTTTCTGGAATATTTGAGAATATTTGGCACTGAGAACACAGTAGGGGGAGCTGGCACCTGGCCACGAGCGCCCACTCTTACTGGGCGCGCCCCCCTGCCTCGTGGGCCCATGGTGCCCCTCCTCCACTTATTCCTGCACCCACACACTCCATCTTCCTCCCAAAAAAATCACCATCCAGCTCAAGCACGAGTTCTAGCTCATTTTGCTGCGATTTTTGATTTTTTGCTCAAAGCTCCATTCACAAAACTGCTTTGGGAGATTGTCCTTTGGTATGTGACTCCTCCAATGGACCAATTAGTTTTTGTTCTAGTGCTTTATTCATTGCAAATTTTTGCTGCCTAGGTGACCCTGTTCTTGAGCTTGCATGTCAAGTTTATGAGGTCCCAAGTAATTCTAATGCATGATATAGGCTCTAGGCACTTGTGGGAGTAGTTGCTACCAATCTTGTTTGGGTTGATTCACTTTTATTTTTGAAGTTACTAAAGTTTTCAGAAATTTTTCAGAGGAAGAAATATGTTTAGGAAAATGTACCAAGGTGGTTCTTCAACGTGCTATGCGTGAGCAAGACGATGAACCACCTCGTGTAGCGGAAGTACGGCCGTGTGAATGGCCTCGTGATAATTTCCTGAGAGCAGTCAGGATTTATGAAGACTTTTATTCTTTGGCTGAAAATGCGGGCCTCACCGACTTCCTCCATGACCGTATCGAACAATATCTCTTACTTACCAGTACTTTCGTGCAAAACTTTTACTATTATCCTAAGAATTTACCTCCTTCAGTATCTTTTCATTTATATGATGAGGCTAAGGAAATGTCATTACATAATTTTTGCGCGGCTTGTAGAATACCATTTAAGGGCAGCTTAGATGAGCCACATCGTAAAGATGTGGAAGGTTTTAGTGGCACTATTACTGTAGGGGAATCGAGGAAGGGTTCCGATGCGAGAATCACTAGCATACATTTTCCTGTTTTACGCTACTTTGCCATATTTGCTAGTCGATGCTTATTTGGTCATGGAAATAGTGGAAACTTCAGTGTTCCTGATATTATTATTATGTTCCATGCCTTATTTGGTGATAACACTTTTAGCATGGGTGCCATTATTGCTAAACGGTTAAGCCTAAACCGTACAAAGGGCCCCATCTTTGGAGGTATCTATGTTGCACGCCTTGCTAACCATTTTGAGATACCTATTAGGCATTATGAGAAATAGGAGACATTGCTACCCCCTACCTTTTTAGATTATAGGAGCATGGTAGTGCATGAATTTATTGTCGAAAACGATGATAAGATGCTTCTGTATAACCTGAGATTTAATACGAAACACAATGAGATTATTACCTTGCCTGCGCCTTCTTTGTTTGATTTAACTGCAGGCCATTACCTCGTCTTGCCAAAGGCCATGTACGCGTACCGAGGTCAGAAATCAGCCCCAGAGCCTGAGCCGGAACCACCACTGGACCCTTATCGTCCATCATGTTATCAGTGGCATCCGGAGGAGATCGCTAGCGAGTGGTATCCCGATGACACTCCTCAGTACACCGGGGAGAGTAGCCGCGATCCTTGGGCATAGGCCAACTTAGGCCAAAAGCCTAAGGTTGGGGGAGTACGTATTTCTCACCGACTTTACATTCATGTTCACACACTTATTCTAGTTGATGGTGCTCATACTCTTTCATTGTATTATCCATGCTAGTTTAATTTATTTTTCTAGATTTCTTCTTGTGTGTTTGATAAACCTTAAGAAAAAAAATAGTTAGTTTAATCTCCATGCTTGTAGTAGTAATTAAATTGAAAACCCAAAAATATTTCTCGTTCTTCTTTTGCTTGTTGGGAGCTTTCCCGTGTAAATAGTTTTATTTCTTTTCTTTCCTTTGGGGGCTGAGAGGAGAAGACCATAATTAACATGTTTAGTGGCTCTCATATGTATGATTGTTGACTTAATCAAGAGCCCATATTACCTTGTCTTCTCCCTTAAATTGAATGCTTGCAGATTCCAGCTTAGTCCAATGCACGTGCACTATTATTATTATAGACACCGTTCGGTCGTGCAAGTGAAAGGCAATAATGACGATATATGATGGACTGATTGAGATGAGAGAAACTGGTATGAACTCGACCTCTCTTGTTTTTGTAAATATGTTGAGTTCATCATTCCTGATTCAGCCTATTATAAATAAACGTGTTTGCAATGACATTTAGAGATTATAGTTGCTTATGCCATGCTTAATTAGCTAGGACTTTATAATGGTTTACCTTGCGTGCCAACATGCTATTAAAATGGTTGTGATGTGGTATAATAGGGTGGTATCCTCCTTTTAATGAATTGAGTGACTCGATTTGGCACATGTTCACGCATGTAGTTGAAACAAAATCAACATAGCCTTCACGACATTTACATTCATGGTGGATTATATCCTACTCATGCTTGCACTCGGTGTTGATTAATTTTAATGCATGTTCATGACTGTTGTCGCTCTCTCAGTTGGTCGCTTCCCAGTCTTTTGCTAGCCTTCACATATACTAAGCGGGAATACTGCTTGTGCATCCAAACTCCATAAACCCCAAAGTTATTCCATATGAGTCCGCCATACCTTCCTATATGCGGTATTTACCTGCCGTTCCAAGTAAATTTGTATGTGCCAAACTCCAAACCTTCAAATAAAATTATGTTTTGTATGATCGAGCAGCTCATGTATCAACTAGGGCTGTCTGTATCTTCCATGCTAGGTGGGTTATTCTCAAGAGGAGTGGACTCCGCTCCTCATTCACGAGAAAATGGCTGGTAACCGGGATGCCCTGTCACATGCTTTATGCAAATCAAATCAAAATAATATTAAACAAAACTCCCCCAAGATTGTTGTTAGTTGGAGGCACTCGTTGTTTCGAGCAAGCCATGGATCGATGCTTGTTGGTGGTTGGGGAGTATAAACTTTACCATTCTGTCTGGGAACCGCCTATAATGTGTGTAGCATGGAAGATATCGAGATCTCATAGTTGTTGTGTTGACAGTGAAAGTATACCGCTCAAAATGTTATTCCTTCTCTATTTTTAAAATCCCTGCTTCCCTCTGCGAAAGGCCTTTCTATTTACTTTTATGTTGAGTCATCACCCTCTTATTAAAAGCACCCGCTGGAGAGCACCGCTGTCACTTGCATGCATTACTATTAGTTTATATTGGGTATGACTTGACTGGATCTCTTTTACCATGAATTACAATGTTTAGTCAGTCCTTGATCTTTAAAGGTGCTCTGCATTTATGTTTTGCGGTCTCAGAAAGGGCTAGCGAGATACCATCTTGTTATATCATATTATGATTGTTTTGAGAAAGTGTTGTCATCCGACATTTATTATTATTGCTCGCTAGTTGATTATGCCATTGATATGAGTAAACATGAGACCTAAGTGTTATTGTGAATATGGTTAGTTCATAATCTTTGCTGAAAACTTGAATGCTGGCTTTACATATTTACAACAATAAGAGCAAATAGAGTTTGTAAAAGTTTTTCTTTATCGCTTTCAGTTTATCAACTGAATTGCTTGAGGACAAGCAAAGGTTTAAGCTTGGGGGAGTTGATACGTCTCCAACATATCTACTTTTCCAAACACTTTTGCCCTTGTTTTGGACTCTAACTTGCATGATTTGAATGAAACTAACCCAGACTGACGTTGTTTTCAGCAGAACTGCCAGGGTGTTGTTTATTGTGCAGAAAACAAAAGTTTCTCGGAATGACCTGCAAATCCACAGAGATAAATTTTGGAAAATATAAAAAATACTGGCGATAGAATCAAGGCCAGGGGGCCCACACCATGTCCACAAGGGTGGGGCGCACGCCCCCTCCCCCTGGGCGCGCCCCCTATCTCGTGGGCCCCCTGGAGCTCCACCGACCTCAACTCCAACTCCATATATTCCGTTTCGCGGAGAAAAAAATCAAAGAGAAAGATTCATCGCGTTTTACGATACTGAGCCGCCGCCAAGCCCTAATCTCTCTTGGGAGGGCTGATCTGGAGTCCGTTCAGCGCTCCGGAGAGGGGGATTCGTCGCCATCGTCATCATCAATCATCCTCCATCACCAATTTCATGATGCTCACCACCGTGCGTGAGTAATTCCATCGTAGGCTTGCTGGACGGTGATGGGTTGGATGAGATTTACCATGTAATAAAGTTAGTTTTGTTAGGGTTTGATCCCTAGTATCCACTATGTTCTGAGATTGATGTTGCTATGACTTTGCTATGCTTAACGCTTGTCACTAGGGCCCGAGTGCCATGATTTCAGATCTGAACCTATTATGTTTTCATGAATATATGTGAGTTCTTGATCCTATCTTGCAAGTCTATAGTCAGCCATTTATGTGTTATGATCCGACAACCCCGAAGTGACAATAATCGAGATACTTCTCGGTAATGACCGTAGTTTGAGGAGTTCATGTATTCACTATGTGTTAATGCTTTGGTCCGGTACTCTATTAAAAGGAGGCCTTAATATCCCTTAGTTTCCATTAGGACCCCGCTGCCACAGGAGGGTAGGACAAAAGATGTCATGCAAGTTCTTTTCCATAAGCATGTATGACTATATTCGGAATACATGCCTACATTACATTGATGAATTGGAGCTAGTTCTGTGTCACCCTATGTTATGACTATTACAAGAGGAATTGAATCCGACATAATTATCCATCACTGATCCAATGCCTACGAGCTTTTCACATATTGTGCTTTGCTTATTTACTTTTCCGTTGCTACTGTTACAATCACTACAAAACCCAAAAATATTACTTTTGCTACCGTTACCGTTATTTCTATACTACTTTGCTACTAAGTACTTTGCCGTAGATACTAAGTTATCCAGGTTTGGTTGAATTGACAACTCAACTGCTAATACTTGAGAATATTCTTTGGCTCCCCTTGTGTCGAATCAATAAATTTGGGTTGAATACTCTACCCCCGAAAACTGTTGCGATCCCCTATACTTGTGGGTTATCAGTTTGGCACTAAATATTTGAATGATGAGCATGATTGCAATGTTGTTAGTATGAATTCCTTGAATATCCATGACGTTAATGATATGCAAAACCACAAGCTTGGGGATGCTATGTTTGATGAAGATGATATTTTTTGTCCCCAAAGTTTTGATGAGAAAACTTATTATGATGAAAGCATGCCTCCTATTTATGATGATTATAGTGATGACACGTATGCTATAAAGAATAAACATAACCATGAAACTTGTCATCATGATTTTAATTTTCAATTGGATTATGCTTCACATGATAGTTATTTTGTTGAGTTTGCTCCCACTACTATTGATGAGAATAAATTTGCTTATGTGGAGAGTATTAAAATTTCTATGCAAGTAGATCATGAAAAGTATGCTTTATGTGATAGTTATATTGTTGAATTTATTAATGATACTACTGAAAATTATTATGAGGGAGGAACATATTCTTGTAGGAATTGCAGTAATGTCAAGTTTCCTCTCTATGTGTTGAAAATCTTGAAGCTATGCTTGTTTTGCCTTCCTATGCTAGTTGATTATTGTTCCCATAAGTTGTTTGCTCACAAAATCCCTATGCATAGAAATTGGTTTAGGCTTAAATGTTCTAGTCATATGCTTCATGATGCTCCCGTTATGTTTCAATTCTTATCTTTTATGTGAGCATCATTGTCATCATCATGCCTAGCTAGAAAGGCATTAAAGAAAAGCGCTTGTTGGGAGACAACAAAATATTTACCCTTACTGTTTTTGTGTGTCCACATGATTATGCTACTGTAGTAATCATGTTTTATTGCTTTTGTTTCAATTAAGTGCCAAGTAAGACCTTTAGGATAGCTTACGGTGAGAGTTGTGTTGATACTGTTGAAAATCAGAAACTTCTGTACTCAGTAAATTAGTTTTCATAATTCACAGAAACGTGTGTTTGACCTTATTATTTTTGCTCTGGATTGGTACACAAATTTCTCATGTTTTCCTAATTTGGTAGGATTTTTGGATTTACAGAAGTATTCGAGAGTTACAGATTACTACAGACTGTTCTGTTTTTGACAGATTCTGTTTTCTATGTGTTGTTTGCTTATTTTGATGAATCTATGAGTAGTATCGGAGGGTACGAACCATAGAGAAGTTGTAATACAGTATATATTACACCAATATGGATTTAGAATGAGTTCACAACAGTACTAAAAGTGGTGGTTTTATTTTCTTATACTAACGAAGCTCATAAGATTTTCTGTTGAGTTTTGTGTTGTGAAGTTTTCAAGTTTTGGGTAAGGATTCGATGGACTATGGAATAAGGAGTGGCAAGATTCTAAGCTTGTGGATGCACAAGGCACCCCAAGGTAATATTCAAGGACAACCAAGATCCTAAGCTTGGGGATGCCCCGGATGGCATCCCCTCTTTCGTCTTCGTTCATCGGTAACTTTACTTGGAGCTATATTTTTGTTCACCACATGACATGTGTTTTGCTTGGAGCATCAATTTATTTTTTTAGGATTTTCTTGCTGTTATTTATAATAATGTTTTGCATCTTTGTTTTCAATAAAAAATGTCAAGGATATCCTTTACCATGCTTATTTTGCATGTATACATGTTGCTGTTTCAAAACAGAAAGTTTATCGATGTTGCCAAAATTCCCTAGAAAAGTCAGAATATGATAAATTGTTGAAACTTTTTGCAAAATAAGCTATGATAAATTTTATACAGTGTAATATTTTTCTCATAATTTTTGGAGTTAGGGAAGTATAATGAATCTTGCATTCTTTACAGACTGTACTGTTTTGGCAGATTGATGTTATGTTTGCATTGTTTGCATATGTTTGCTTGTTTAATGATTATATTTGAGGATAGGAGTATTAAATATGCAGAGGCATTTAGTATGCAATGTTGAATAATAATTTTAGTGATTTTCTACAGTAAATTATGATAAGGTTTCTGCATTGGTTTATACTAACCTATCTCACGAGTTCTTGTTGAGTTTTGTGTGGATGAAGCTTTTAAGATTTAGGAAAACCATGGTATGGGAGGAATTAAGGAGATACAAAAGCTCAAGCTTGGGGATGCCCAGGGCATCCCAAGATAATATTTCAAGAAGTCTCAAGCATCTAAGCTTGGGGATGCCCCGGTTGGCATCCCACCTTTCTTCTTCAACAATTATCGGTTAGTATCGATTGAACCTAAGTTTTTGCTTCTTCACATGATGTGTGCTATACTTGAAATGTCATTTTCTTTTATTTTGTTTTGCTTGCTGCTTGAATAAAATACATTAGATCTGAAATTCTTAAATGAGAGAGAGTCTTCACATAGCTACATAATTATTTAACTACTCATTGATCTTCACTTATATTTTTTGGAGTAGTTTGTCATTTACTCGTGTACTTCACTTATATCCTATGAGTAAATGGTTGAATAATTTGAATATCCTAAATCTGAAATTATATATGTTTCATATGCTTATCCCATGGGGAGTAATGACTTCACATATAAGAAGTAGAGGTGGTAAAATTATTGAAGGTTAGCAAACATTGTATTGGTCACTTGAACAATTCATGAAAGAATATTGAAGGAAGAGAGATTTCACATATAATACTATCTTGGACATCTTCTATGATTGTGAGGCCCATTAATTATTTTCAAACTTGAGCAAATTTGTTGAATTTGGACAAGGAAGACAACATAATGAGTTATGCTTGGGTATATTTGTATAGAAGTTATATTGTTATGGATCCTTCAACATGTGGTGCTTGCTATTTAGAATCTTTTGCTAGCCTAAATTTATGTACTAAGCGGGAATACTGCTTGTGCATCCAAATTCCTTGAACCAAGTTTCTACCATGAGTGTCCACCATATCTACCTATATGCGGTATTTACCTGCCGTTCCAAGTAAATTTGCATGTGCCAAGCTCTAAACCTTCAAATAATAATTTGTTTTGTATGCCCGAATCACTCATGTAGCGACTAGGGGCTGTCAGCATCTTCCATGCTAGGTGGGTTATTCTCACGATGAGTGGACTCCGCTCATCATTCACGAGAAAGTGGATGGTAACTGGGATGCCCAGTCCTATGATCAAAAGATGGAAAAACAAAATCAAAATAATTGCAAACAAAACTCCCCCAGGATTGAAGTTAGTTGGAGGCACCCGTTGTTTCGGACAAGCCATGGATTGAAGATTGTTGGTGGTGGGGGAGTATAAACTTTACCATTCTGTTTGGGAACCGCCTATAATGTATGTAGTATGGAAGATATTGGGAACTCTTGGTCGTTATGTTGACAATGAAAGCATACCTCTCAAAATTATTTTCATCTATGTTTTAAAGCTTCGAGCTCTAGCACCTCTGCAGATCCCTGCTTCCCTCTGCGAAGGGCCTATCTTTTACTTTTATGCAAGAGTCAGTAGTATTCCTTCTCATTCCAACCTATTCTTTAGTTGGCAAGCATCATATGATGGAAGATCCAAGCATATATGGCCATTCAAATATATTCGATCATGAATTATTATTGTTGACAATTATCTATATGATAAGTAAGTTGGGAGGCGAAACATTAAGCCCCTATCTTTCTCTGTGTTCGATGGATGCTATTTGTTCTAAAAATATGCTTTGAGTGGTAGCAGTCATGGAAGATTATATGATAGTTGAGTATGTGGGATTTACAAAATCAAAGCTCTTACGTAGACCCTTCCTGAAAATAAGATGAATTGCAATTGTTTGATGACTGAGAACATAGTTTGCTAGTTCTCAAGAAAGTTTATGGTCTATGCTTTAGACATGTGAATAGCTTGTTACTTGATCGTGAGAAGTTTTATGAGATGAGCTTCTGTTATGACATATAATGATGCTAGAAAAGGTGATTGAAATTATCATTGATCAAACTTACGCACCTACTAGCATTCACACTTCATAAATTATTTCTTTTATCATTTACCTACTCGAGGACGAGCAGGAATTAAGCTTGGGGATGCCGATACATCTCCAATGTATCTATAATTTATGAAGTATTCATGCTATTATATTATCTGTTTTGGATGTTTATGGGCTTTACTAAACACTTTTATATTATTTTTGGGACTGGCCTATTAACTGGAGGCCCAGCCCATATTGCTGTTTTCTTGCCTATTTCAGTGTTTCGAAGAAAAGGAATATCAAACGGAGTCCAAACGGAATGAAACCTTCGGGAGAGTTATTTTTTGGAACGGAAGCAATCCAGGAGACTTGGAGTATACGTCAGGGAAGCAACTAGGAAGCCACGAGGCAGGGAGGCGCGCCCTACCCCCCTGGGCGCGCCCCCCACCCTCATGGGCCCCTCGTGGCTCCCCTGACCGACTTCTTTCGCCTATATATGTCCATATACCCTAAAAATATCGGGTATCACAATAGATCGGGAGTTCCACCGCCGCAAGCCTCTGTAGCCACCACAAACCTATCGGGACCCTGTTCTGGCACCCTGCCGGAGGGGGAATCCCTCTCCGATGGCCATCTTCATCATCCCGGCGCTCTCCATGACGAGGAGGGAGTAGTTCACCCTCGGGGCTGAGGGTATGTACCAGTAGCTATGTGTTTGATCTC
>LR880966.1:765014013-765039162 GCA_904067115.1 Aegilops sharonensis | reverse complement strand
CTCTCTCTCTCTCTCTCTCTCTCTCTCTCTCTCTCTCTCTCTCTCTCTCTCTCTCTCTCTCTCTCTCTCTCTCTCTCTCTCGTGTTCATGATTTGGCATGATCTTGGTGTATCGCGAGCTTTGCTGTTATAGTTGGATCTTATGATATTTCTCCCCCTCTACTCTTGTGATGAATTGAGTTTTCCCTTTGAAGTTATCTTATCGGATTGAGTCTTTAAGGATTTAAGAACACTTGATGTATGTCTTGCCGTGCTTACTCTGTGGGTGACAATGTGATATTCATGTGATCTACTTGATGTATGTTTTGGTGATCAACTTGCGGGTTCAATGAACTTATGCATAGGGGTTGGCACACGTTTTTGTCTTGACTCTCCGGTAGAAACTTTGGGGCACTCTTTGAAGTTCTTTGTGTTGGTTGAATAGATGAATCTGAGATTGTGTGATGCATATTGTATAATCATACCCATGGATACATGAGGTGACATTGGAGTATCTAGGTGACATTAGGGTTTTGGTTGATTTGTGTCTTAAGGTGTTATTCTAGTACGAACTCTATGATAGATTGAATGGAAAGGATAGCTTCGTGTTATTTTACTACGGACTCTTGAATAGATCGAACAAAAAGAATAACTATTAGTGACTTTGGAGTGACTCTTTGTTGCATGTTGAGGGATAGTTATATGATCCAATTATGTTATTATTGTTGAGAGAACTTGCACTAGTGAAAGTATGAACCTTAGGCTTTGTTTCCTAGCATTGCAATATTGTTTGTGATCACTTTTATCATTAGTTACCTTGCTGTTTTTATATTTTCAGATTACAAAAGCCTATATCTACCATCTATATTGCACTTGTATCACCATCTCTTCACTGAATTAGTGCACCTATACAATTTACCATTATATTGGGTGTGTTGGGGACACAAGAGACTCTTTGTTATTTGGTTGCAGGGTTGTTTGAGAGAGACCATCTTCATCCTACACGTCCCACGGATTGATAAACCTTAGGTCATTGAGGGAGTCCTGGATTAGGGGGTATCCGGACAGTCGAACTATATCCTTTGACCGGACTGTTGGACTATGAAGATACAAGATGGAAGACTTCGTCTCGTGTCCGGATGGGACTTTCTTGGCGTGGAAGGCAAGCTTGGCGATACGGATATGTAGATCTCGTTCTGTTGTAACTGACTCTGTGTAACCCTAGCCCCCTCCGGTGTCTATATAAACCGGAGGGTTTAGTCCGTAGGACAACAACAATCATACCATAGGCTAGCTTCTAGGGTTTAGCCTCTACGATCTCGTGGTAGATCAACTCTTGTGATACTCATATTATTCAAGATCAATCAAGCAGGAAGTAGGGTATTACCTCCATAGAGAGGGCCCGAACCTGGGTAAACATCGTGTTCCTTGCCTCCTGTTACCATCCGCCTTAGACGCACAGTTCGGGACCCCCTACCCGAGATCCGCCGATTTTGACATCGACATTGGTGCTTTCATTGAGAGTTCCACTGTGCCATCACCATAAGGAAGGATGTCCCGTCTCGTTCGGACAGCGTCACCTCTGGGGGAGCCCTGGCTGCCGGCCAGACTCTTCGGCTAGGCGAGTTCGTCATGACCGCCCGTTCGGCTGCTGCGCCGACGATGACTTCTCGGGTCATCGAAAACAGCCTCCACGTCGGCTCGGAACTTGCCGAGCAGATGGATCCGATGGAGCTCTCTTCCCTAAATGAGCTCTTGCATCGCATCACCTCTTTGGGAGCCGCTACGGACTATGATCGGATTGGGCTTAAACCCGACCAAAGGGAGATCAACTCTCCGCTGGTCACCGATCAGATTTCGGTGGTGGGGGGAACAATGCGGTAATTCCTCCTCAATTTTGAGGGCAAACTATGTCCGGATTCCAGAGCTCTCCGACCCGGATACCTGTATACGGAAGGACATCCCCCAAGCCTTGAACATAGAATCAGGCAGTGGGCCAGACCTATCGAGCGACATCCCGGAGCCCGAACCTCCAAGATCGGAAGCTCCCAAGCCCCCGGGTCAGATCGGGGCTGGGTTCGGACTTAAATCCGCCCACCCACCCAGATACAAGTGATCTCTCCCACATTAGACAAGAGCCCCAGGAAACAGTATATCACTATTGGGCCAGATTCCTCCTTGTAATGAACAAGGTCAAGGACTGTCGAGAGGAAGACGCGATTTCATTCTTCTGCAATAATTGCACGGACAAGGGAATCCTTAACGCCATAAGCCACCACAACATAGCACACTTCACTGACTTGGCGGCCGTAGTACGGAAGTACTGTGCGATGGAGAGCGCCTGGAAAACCAAAACAGAATTTTGGGATAATCCAGCTTTGGCTAAACACCCAGTCCGAATCAAAAGGGTGCACCCCCGTAATTCACCCGATTCAATCACAAAAAAGTAAAAGCCCACTACAGGGCATGGAACCGTATTGGAGGGATGGGTTAATGGACCCTGCAAAATTCACAGTACGGTGGATACCACACCAATTCACAGCCTTAGAGCATGTTGGGTACTCCGGTAGGTTGCTAAGAGCGGCGAGGATCTCCTCATTCAAAACACCGCATAGCAACATACCGTGAATTACAATACGGTCTTAACAGTCTTCGAGACATTCGCCTCAAATAATAGGCGCAAGCGAGCACTCCGCAGCCTTGCCGAGATCTGCCAGGTGGCAACAATAAATCCATGGAGTGACACGGCTATCACCTTCAGTTCCAATGACGAACCTAAATGCTGAACAGCCCGAGCACCAGCCGCATTAGTCCTTAGTCCAACTGTGGACGGCTTTCGGCTCACTAAAGTGCTCATGGACGGCGGCAGCGGATTAAACCTCATTTACGAGGAAACTCTTCACAAAATGGAAATAGACTGGAACCGCATTGAGCAAAGCAGCACAAACTTTAGAGGAATCATCCCCAGTCGGGAGGCACGTTGCGCGGGGAAAATCACACTAGATGTGGTATTCGGCACACCGGAAAATTACAGGTCCGAAGAAATAACATTCCAAGTGGCCCCGTTCAGTAGCGGATACCACGCCCTTCTAGGGCGGGAGTCATTCACGATCTTCAAAGCTATACCCCATTACGGGTACATGAAGCTCAAAATGCCTGGGCCCAATGGAATTATCACTCTAGCTAGTGATCCAGACATAGCGCTCCGCGCCGAAAACAAAATAGCCGCACTAGCCCTCGAGGCACTATCTGAAGCCCTAGCGGCAGAATAGTTAACTGCGCTAAGCTCGACCAGGAACAGGGACGACGTGCTACTCGACAAGAGATCCAAGTCCACCTCTTTCAAACCAGCGGACGAAATAGTCAAATTCCAAGTCCACCCAACGGACCCTACCAAAACAGCCTCAATTGGGGCACAGTTAAACCCCAATGTGGACGCCGCACTACGGGAGTTCCTGCGCGAGAACTGGGATATATTTGCCTGGCACCCATCAGATATGCCAGGAATCCCACGCACGTTGGCCGAGCACAGCCTTAACATTCTAAAAGGGTTCAAGCCGGTCAAGCAGACTCTTCGGCGCTTCTCCGAACCTAAGCGATAAGCTATGGGCGAGGATCTAGCCAAGTTATTGGAAGCCGGATTCATCAGAGAAATAAAACATCCGGACTGGCTAGCAAACCTGGTGATGGTACCAAAGAAGGACAAATCCTGGCGCTTATGTGTCGACTTCAAAGACCTCAATAAAGCTTGCCCGAAGGATCCCTTCCCCCTCCCCCGCATCGACCAAATTATCGACGCCACCGCGGGACACGACTCCGGCTACCACCAAATCAAGATGGCCAAGTCCGAACAAGCCGCAACGGCGTTTATCACGCCATACGACCCCTTCTGTTTCAACACAATGCCTTTCGGGCTTAAGAACGCCGGTGCAACGTATCAACGCATGATTCAGACATGCCTGGAAAAGCAAATCGGCAAAACAGTGGAAGCATATGTAGACGATGTGGTCATCAAAACCAGACAGGTCGACTCTTTAATAGAAGACTTGAGGCTTACGTTCAACAACCTCCGAACATACAACATCAAGCTCAATCAGGAAAAATGCGTTTTCGGCGTGCCCGCCGGAAAGCTCCTGGGTTTCATCGTCTCCAGTAGAGGGATTGAAGCAAATCCGGCTAAAATCCGAGCCCTGTCACAATTGGCCATCCCAATAGACCTCAAGCAAATCCAGAAATTAACTGGATGCGTTGCGTCCTTAAGTCGCTTTATCTCCCGATTAGGAGAAAAGGCACTACCCCTTTATCGCCTTCTTCGGCGCACCGAACACTTCGAGTGGACGGATGCTGCCACGGCTGGACTGGAAGAAATAAAGGCCATACTGGCCACCAACCCAATCCTGGCCGCACCAAACATCAGCGAATAAATGTTGTTATATATAGCGGCGACTCATCAAGTCATAAGCGCAGCGCTCGTCGTCGAACGAGAAACGGATGGACATAAATTCCCCCTTCAAAGGCCGGTATATTATGTATCCACTGTCCTCACCACATGCAAATCACGGTACCCGCATTATCAATAGATAGCGTATGCGGTATTCATGGCATCCCGGAAACTACAACACTACTTTCAAGAGTGTTCAATTACAGTGGCCTCTGAAGTGCCACTGAACGACATAATAAACAACCGCGACGCCACAAACCGGATTGCCAAATGGGCCATAGAGCTCCTCCCGTTCGACATAACATATAAACCCCGGCGAGCTATTAAGTCGCAGGTATTGGCCGATTTCGTCGCCGAATGGACAGAAGCCGAACTCCCTAAGGAATACGGTGCATACTCCAATTGGATTATGCACTTCGACGGCTCTAAAATGTTGGCTGGTCTGGGGGCTGGCGTCCTCTTGACGTCCCCTACCGGAGATACAGTCCAATATGTACTCCAAATACTTTATACAGACTCCAACAATGCCGCCGAATATGAGGCCCTGTTACATGGTCTCCGGATGGCAGTCTCCATGGGCATTCAACGCCTGGAGGTGCGCGGGTACTCGAACCTCGCAATATCCCAAATAAATGGAGACTTCGACGCTAAAGATCCAAAAATGGCGGCTTATCGCAATGCCGTACTCAAGATGTTAGCTCGGTTCGAGGGGCTTATCGGTGTCAAAACCGGCGGATCTCGGGTAGGCGGTCCCGAACTGTGCGTCTAGGCGGATGGTAACAGGAGACAAGGGACACGATGTTTTTACCCAGATTCGGGCCCTCTCGATGGAGGTAATACCCTACTCCTGCTTGATTAATATTGATGATATGGGTAGTACAAGAGTAGATCTACCACGAGATCAAGGAGGCTAAACCCTAGAAGCTAGCCTATGGTATGATTGTTGTTCGTCCTACGGACTAAAACCCTCCGGTTTATATAGACACCGGATAGGTTAGGGTTACACAGAGTCGGTTACAATGGTAGGAGATCTACATATCTGTATCGCCAAGCTTGCCTTCCACGCCAAGGAAAGTCCCATCCGGACACGGGACAAAGTCTTCAATCTTGTATCTTCATAGTCTTGGAGTCCGGCCGTGACGATAGTCCGGCTACCCGGACACCCCCTAGTCTGGGACTCCCTCAGTAGCCCCCGAACCAGGCTTCAATGACGATGAGTCCGGCGCGTTGATTGTCTTCGGCATTGCGAGGCGGGTTCTTCTCCAAATTCCATATACTTGTCAAATAGTGTCCGGCTTCTGATAAATGCTGCGCTCCTCGACTTCTACGCCCAATAATGGCCATCTTCCATGTGTTTGAATGAATGCGAAAAGCCAGGGTATTTTTACAATTACCCCCCTAGCCGCGCAAATGAGCCGCCTACAAAAGGGGCAAGGATCTAGATCTGAGTCACACCATCCCTCCTTTGCGAGCTTTCATCGGAGCGCCTCTGACCAAAGCCCATTCCATCCTGGACAGTCGACGCGGCTCCTCCTCTCGCGCTCCCAGCCCTCAGCCAGGAAATTGGAAGAGATGCTCAGTCCCGCATAGCGAGCTAGTTATACTCCAAGCCAAGGGATTTCTTCCCCCGGCCTTCATGGTCCCGGTTCGAGCCGGACATGCCACCTACAAGGGCGGAAAGCAAGCGGAGAGCGTCCCCGATCCCTCTAAAGGAGAGAGGGCATGCTTCATCTCTTATCTAGTAAGAGGACTCGGATTTCCAATCCATCCGTTTCTCCGGGGGCTCCTGGAGTTCTACGGCCTCCAGTTGCACCATCTTACTCCTGCCTCCATCTTGCACATCGCGGGCTTCGTGGCCCTTTGCAAACTATTCCTGGGCGTCGAGGCTCATTTCGGGCTGTGGAAGAGAATATTCTGCCTAGTACCCCGTTCTCATGAGGGGTCAATATATCAAGTGGGCGGAGCCGAACTATGGCGCATCGCCGGGACCGGATACCTATCCGGAACCCCAAAGAAGGCGTCCGAAGACTGGCCTTCAGAATGTTTTTACATGGAGGACATCCCGCTGCCGGATCCTGTTCGGATCGGCCTTCCGGAGTTCAGCAATGCTCCTCTGAAGAAGCGCCTAAGCTGGCGCCCTTGGAGCCCCCGGAGAGAAGATGACCGGGATGTCCGTTATTTGATGAGCCGAATAAGGTTACTTGCTGATGCCGGATTGACCATGACAGGAGTCATGGCAATCTGCATTATGAGGGGAGTGCAGCTGTCGTGGAATTGTCACGGCAGATGTCCTCGTGAAAGGACTTAGTCGCAGGGCCATCGTACGGGTTAACTTAGAGGGGTTAAAGCAGACACAAAGACACGAGAGTTATACTAGTTCGGCCCCTTCGATGAAGATAAAGCCTACGTCTAGTTTGTGATGGGATTGATGTGATTTCGGCGACTAGGGAGCAATAGCTTCGCCTAAGCCTCGAATCGTCTGTCCCTAAACCGCCGCCGGGTCGTCCCCTTATATACACGGGTTGACGCCCGGCCGGTCTACAGAGTCCCGAGTCCGGCTCATACAAGTGTCCGGCTTGGTCTCTTCTCTCTTATCTTGCAGCACAAGTTACATGACTAAGGCGGTTTACATTATGGACCCTAATCCGCCTCTGGGCTCTGGGCCTCACGCGTGCCTTCGTGGGCCCTGATTATGTACGAGGATAACCCGGCCCCTTCAGGGCGGTTTACATTCAGTAGTTATATCCCCAACATTAGGCCCCAGATTGACTTGAACCGGTTCATGTTAATCTTCCACATCTTTAGGAAACTCTGAATCTCCCTTCATATTTCGAAAACCGCCGTCTGCTTGAACCGCCATGACGTCATCTTCCGACCACAGCAACAGGGCGCCTTGACGTCATCCTTAACAAAGAAATCCAAACAGTAAGATTCCCTTCATTTAATACTATCCCGGAAATCGAGGCGACCGCTGCACCGTCCGCCGCTTTTGACTCCTCGATTCTCGCGCTTGTCAATTACCCCGTTTCCTTATAAATAGACCGGCGGGCCCTTTCTCTTCTTCTTCCGCGCTTCTTCTTCCTCGCGACGCTCCAGCTCTGAAGCTCCGCCGTCGCCTCCGACCTTCGAACGCCGCGTCAGCGCCAGGCCGCTGCATCAACCTGATTGGACTAGAAACTCTCGGCGCTCCTCCGTTGTTCTGCGCATCGGGTAAGGCCCCTCCTCAAGCCCTAGATCCGCATCTGAAGGTCCCTGTTCATCTTGTAGTTCATCTTAGTTTCCTCATACCTGCTCTGCCATGGCCGTATGATTCAACCGTAGTATACATCCTGTGCGGCGACTGCTCCGCCGTCAGTTTAACTCTTTGTGCATCTTTCATTTTGTTCAGATCCTCTTGTTTAGAACGCACGAACCTTCCTGCCCTTTATGAGGCTTGCATAGGTCGCAAAAATTTTTCTTACTGAATATTCGGTAGATCTAAATTACCTCCATTCGCATGTGAAATCTGTTTCTGTCCACACTTAGTAGATTTCCCAGTTCTGTCTCTTTTGGCGGTTTGACTTTTGATAGCTAATCCGTCACTCCATTAGTCCTCAGTTAAACCGGAATTGGAAACTGGCTGCCGAATCGCCGGTTTAACATTGTATAATGTGTCTGAACCGTTAATGGTGAATCGTTTTCTCCTTTCCTTTCGCAGTTTAGTCTTCCGGAATGGCCAAACAATTCTCAGCTTGCAATTGGGTCCGGTCTAAGGTCACTGAGACGCAACTCAACGGATGCGTCACCACTGGCGCTTTAGCTTCTAAAAATGTCCTCCACTGGCGGGTTCCGGATGCCGAATGTCCTCCCGATCCGCAAGAAGGAGAAGTAATTGTGTTTGTGCAGCACTTAGACCGGGGATTCTGCCCGCCCGGATCAAAATTCTTTCGGGATCTCCTTGCAAGTTTTCAACTCCATCCACAGGATATTGGTCCGAACTCTGTGTCAAATATATGCAATTTCCAAGTTTTCTGTGAAGTCTATCTTCAAGAAGAACCATCTGTGGAGCTGTTCCGGGATTTCTTTCACTTGAACCGCCGTACAGAATTTTCGGATGGTCCTAACACGGAGCTGGGCGGCGTTTCAATCCAGAAAAGGAAGGAAGTAGATTTTCCTCACGCCAAACACCATAGCCACCCGAAAGATTGGAACCAAACCTGGTTTTACTGCCGGAATACTGCTCCTGACAACGAGAATCCTTTGCCGGGTTACCGTCCTCACCGGCTTAGCAACCATCATCCGTTGCCTTTACGCTTGACCGCCGCGGAACGGAAGAATTTTGCGCCTCAAATCATCAAACTCCGGGCCCTAATGGCCAATGGACTAACTGGTGTGGACCTTGTGCGATGCTGGGTTTCTTGGGGCATCTTGCCATTAAGCCGCCGGCCCGGATTGATGCACGAATACACCGGCAGCCTCCAAGACCCTCAAAGACGTCACGAGCTACCAATAACTGAGCTTGAAGTCACAGAGGCAGTAAAGAGGCTGCTTGATGAACCGATCTCTGTCTGCAGCCAAACCGGGTTGGCTCCATTCTGTGTTGCCAACAAACCGCCTGCGGTAAGGCTCTGCTCACCGCTTTTATGACATTTAATGCTTTGTTGATATATATTAATCCTTGTTACTTCTCAGGCTAACAGCTCCTTCTGGAAGCGGACCAAACCGGCCCGGGCTCCGCGTGTAAAGTCCAAGGCCACCAAGAAGGCTGGCAAGAGGAAAACCGCTGAGTCTTCTGATCCGCCGGAAGACGAAGATTCAGAAGCTGAGGTAAAGCTTGATATCCTCATGGGGGAGTCGCCGTAAACCGGCTCTCCTCTTTGTGTTTCTTCTTGCTTGTAACTTGTCCCTTTTTATTCCTTCTTTTACTGACAATTTTAAATCCCAGGATGATGCTGAAGCCAGTCATGCCGACCCTGTTGAGGTAATCTTTCTTTCTTCCGAATCCGACCTCGTGCCGGTTAAAAGAATTCGCCGCACAGTCCGGAAAGTGAAAAAATCTCATTCCTATGCTTATTTGAATCCAAACCTTTCCTTGAAGACACGACAGGCTGAAGAGCACCGTACGACCCGGCACAGTGGTCAACAGATTACCTCGTCCGGTTTAGCAGATACACCAACCCGGAAGCGTCGTCCAGAGGTGATTTGTTCTCCTGAAAAGCGTTATCCTTTGAAAGGTTTCTTCCGATGTCCTCTCAATCCGTCTGACCCGAATTATCAGGCCTCTTCCAACTCCTCTGGCGGTTCATCAACCACGCAACTGCCTCCGCTTAAAGTTGCTGCAGGGTAAGCACCATACTGTTGTCCCACCAATTCGGTTTCCAATTGCGTTGGTCGGTTTATCTTAATCTAATTCCGAACATTGCAGCACCAAGGCTCGCTTGAGTAAGAAAGTGAAAACCCTTGATCCTACTGAGGATGTTGATCCGGAGAAGACCCCAGAGCAGACCCACGAAAATCCTGAAGTTAGAAATAGCTCTGCCGGGTTAAACCAAGGCGACAACGCTGATCCGCCAGAACTTGAACCGGACGCCCAAGTGGAAACCTCACATCCTGCTCCACCGAGTCCAGCCACTGAGCGGGTCGTAACTGTTGAACCGCCGAGCCCAAAGAAGACCGCAATCTGGCCAGCCCGAACAAAAATGATGACGTTATAGTGACAGGAACTGGCTACACCACCCCTAGCCAACCGGTCGCTTTAGCAAAACTCAGCGCCAAGGAAGAGTCCACCTCCATGAGTAAAGAGAAGGGGAAAACCGATCTGTCAGCTTATGACAACCTCTCTGCCCAAGAACTTCACTCCGGCTTTCTGAACCGACTCTACACAAGTCGTGACTTCGAAGCCGGTCTGGTAAATCGCATGAAGGACCGCTATGAGGTAAGAAGTTATGCCTCTCTTGTACTTTTGCTGTGTAGTAGCCCCCAAGGGTCGGTTTAACTTGGCATAGTTAAACCGGCACTTAACTTTGTATAGAACCCATACGCCTTAAACTTCAGTGATGTAGCCCCCAAGGGTCGGTTCAACTTAGCATAGTTAAACCGGGACTTAATTTATGTATCCCCATAGTAAACTGAGATCAACTAGCCATTAGCCCCCAAGTGCCAAGTTGAATATTTGTATTGAGCTTGGGACTTTATAATGAAACAACTAACGTGCTCCCTTTGTTATCAGAATGAGATATACCAGCAAACCGTACAACTCAAGGACCTTCGTGCCAATCTGGAAACTCAACAAGCAGAAACCACCAAGGCCAAGGATGAATTGAAAACTGCCTTGGCCACTATGGAACAGCTGAAGGAGTGGTATAAATCCGAGCAGGCCAACTGGGACATCGAGAAGACCGGTTTGAAGAAGCGGGCGGAAGATGCTGAAGCGGCTCTTAAACCGGTGACAGAAGAGCTGACCAGACTAAAGCGCCAGATTCACGCCATGACCTCTGCCATCTTTGGTAAGAAAATTTGCACTGATTACCCCTGTTGTGATATTTCCTCCGGTTTAACCTGACCTGTCTGAAACCGGTACAGGGAAGCGTATCGCTCATCTGGGCTCTGATGTGCGGAAGAAGCTCAAGGCCGCTTATACGCTGATTGAGCAGCTATATACCGGCGCCCAGCGAGTCATATGTGCCACATCGTATGACAACACAGCTCCGTCCTTGATCAAAGATACGCTGGACAAGCTATCCATGATTCCGGCACAGTTTGAAGAGTTGAAACGATCCGCGGCCCGGGCTGGCACTTTACTGGCTCTAACCCGCGCTAAGGCGTGGATAGCGGACCTTGATCCGGCTGACATAGCCAAGGGTTTCCCCAGCGCTCAAGAGAACGGTGAAGCCTTTGACAATGACGCCCTGAAACGAATAACAAAGGAGATGCGTCCACTAGCGAGTCAACTGGCAGCAGAAGCCAACCTGGCGGTTCACCGCTCTTTCTATGATGCGAACAACAAGCGGGTGGAGTTTGTCATTCCAGAAGTGCAGAGCCTTGTTCCCCCAATCCGTAAGCACACTTATGCCCCTGACGTTGATCCGGCTGAGCTTATAAGTGAAGAGGCTGTCTTTCAGGCCTTAACCCGGATTGACTGGTCTACCAATGACTTCCGGCCTTTGGGTGATGAAGAGGAAGAAGTTGAACCGACGCCAGACGCCCCCTCTTCCTCACGTCAACCCGGCGAGGAAGCTTAATCCGTCAAGCCGGGTGATGCATCAGAAGCTGCTAGTCATAACGCCATGTGAAAACACCGGGCCTTGGAAGGCTTTGTAATAGAATAGCTAGCACTTTGTTTTTGAACATGCCTTTATGCCCTCAGCCTGTAACCTTTGCGCGGAGGTGCTGATACTTTGGTTTGAAGAATTGAAACCTTCTATGCATTTTGCCTGCAATCACAAATTCTTAAACCGCCACGGCGGCTTGTGTCGCCAGCCGGCTTGTGATTCCTATATATTTATATAAGAAAATATTGATGTATATGATCAAAACTTTGTGATACAAAGATACCTGCCAGCGTCGGGCATGCAGTTGGCGTAGCCAATCTTGAGGCGGAGGTTGTATAAACCATTACCGTCAAAGGAGGAAACAACTCCTGTGTTTATAATGCCGGTTTACCATGTAAACCGTGTCGGGTCATGACAAGCCCCCTGTTACTCCATAATGGGATGTTAACAGAAAAAGTCAAACCGAAACAAATATCTCCGGATTAAAAATGGACCGAATTCCGTTAATTGACAGCTTGAACCGGTTTAAAAAGGTTGTCGGTTTAAAAAGGCCAATAAAATCAAATAACAGTTATGAAAACAATATGGAAGCAAAGGCAATGATAAAACCGTTTGCAAAAAGAGGCTTTACTAAGCCGATCAGATGGTGTTACCATGGTCGGACAAGACCAAGCTCCCCATAAGGTGTAGCTATGGTTCAAGTCAGCCAGGCCCCCAACTGAAACCGTGGCATTATGCCGATCAAGTGGCATGGCAATGGTTCGGGTTCGACCAAGCCCCCAAGTGACTCTATGGCCTTAGGCCGACCAAGAGGCGTGACTGGTTCAGATGTGACCATGTCCCCAAGTGATCTGGTGGCTTTCGCCCATCAAAAGGTGTTGCATTGGTTCGGACACGACCAAGCCCCCAGATAACATAAAAAGCTTCTGAAAAGGCATAGATACATAGCAGAAGGCTCCAAAAGGAGTGATAAATGTCGTCTTCTCCTGGTCCTTAACCGCCATCTTAATCTGATGATATCCAGAATATGCATCCAAAAAACTCAAACGCTCACAACCCGCCGTAGCATCAATAATCTGATTAATGCGGGGGAGGGCGAAAGGATCTGCTGGACAAGCCTTGTTAAGATCTGTGTAATCCACACACATGCACCAAGTGCCATTCTTCTTAAGGACCAACACCGGATTAGCAAGCCACTCTGGATGGAAAACTTCAACGATAAACCCTGCTGCTAAGAGCCTGGCAACTTCCTCTCCAATGGCCTTGCGCCTTTCCTCGTTAAACCGGCGAAGAAACTGCTTTACCGGTCTGTACTTGGGATCAATATTAAGAGTGTGCTCAGCGATTTCCCTCCGTACACCTGGCATGTCAGAAGGTTTCCATGCAAAAATGTCCCGATTCTCACGGATGAACTCGATGAGCGCGCTTTCCTATTTAGGATCCAAGTTAGCACTGATGGTGAACTGCTTGGACGAATCGCCGGGCACAAAATCAACAAGTTTAGTCTCAGCCGCCGATTTAAACTTCAAATCCGGATCGTGCTCTGTAGTTGCCTTCTTCAAAGGGGTCATGTCCGCCGGATCAACATTGTCTTTATAATACTTTAACTCTTCGGTGGCATAAACCGACTCTGCGTAAGCCGCATCACCTTCCTCGCACTCCAAAGCGATCCGACGGCTCCCATGAACCGTTATCGTCCCTTTGTGACCCGGCATTTTCAGCTGCAAATAAACATAACAAGGCCGTGCCATAAACTTAGCATAAGCCGGCCGCCCAAATAAGGCGTGGTAAGGGCTTTGAATTTTCACCACTTCAAACGTCAATGTTTCCGATCTGGAGTCATGTTCATCCCCAAAGGCCACCTCCGGAGCTATCTTACCGACCGGGTATGCTGACTTGCCAGGCACCACACCGTGAAACACTGTGCTGGACGGCCTGAGATGCCTATCCGTTAACCCCATACGTCGGAAGGTCTCGTAGTACAGGATGTTGATGCTGCTCCCTCCGTCCATAAGCACCTTGGTAAACTTGTATCCTCCCACCTGAGGTGCCACCACTAGGGCTAGCTGACCCGGATTGTAAACCCGGGGAGGATGATCCTCTCTGCTCCATACGATAGGCTGCTCTGACCTGCGCAGGTAATGCGGTGTAGCCGGTTCAACAACACTGACCGCCCGCTTCATAAGTTTTCGGTCTCGCCTGTCCAAGCTGGTGGTAAAGACATGGTACTGTCCACCGTTCAACTGCTTTGGATTACTTTGGTAACCCGACTGCTGCTGTTGTTGATTGTAACCCCCTTGGTTCTGATTGTTCTGATTGTTCTGATTGTCCTGCCCGCCCGGATTACCACCGAACCCTGGGCCGGAATTTCCTCCACCGTAACCCGGGGCGGACCCTGAACCGCCGCCGGGCCCTTGATCATACCGGAAAGCATTAGAACTTGTGAACTCCTGCATAATATAACAATCCTTCCAGAGGTGGTTTGCTGGTGCCTCCTTCGTCCCATGCTTCGGACAAGGTTGATTCAATAGGTAATTCAAACGATCCGGATTGTGACCTGGCGCACCGCCCCGGTTTGATTGCTTACCCTTGCGCCGTTGACCCTTGTCCTGCGTGTTGGTGTTGGCTACAAAGCCCATGTTACCGTTTGCCTTACGCTTGTTTCCTCCATTACTTGCCGACTGATGCTGCTGGCCTCTGGAGTTGTTGTTCTGTTTTCCCTTCCCTATTTCGTCATCCTCCTCAGACTCGGGATCCTTGGTACTATCAGAATCAGCATACTTTACCAAAACGCCCATGAGAGTGCCCATGTCATTGCAAAAACGCTTCATGTGACCCAGCTTCAACTTTAACGGTTTGAACCGGCAGTTGGCTTCTAGGGTTAAGATCGCGGAATCAGGATTGATCCGGTCTGAAGAATGTAAAACTTCCGAAACGCGACGCACCCAATGGGTTTTGGATTCTCCCTCTGCCTGGACACAAGCCGCCAAATCCACCACAGACATGGGTTGTTTACAGGTGTCTTTGAAATTTTGAATGAACCGGGTCCGCAACTGGGTCCATGAACTGATTGAGTTGGGCGGCAAGTTTTTCAACCAAGTACGGGCCGTACCTTCTAGCATCATGGTGAAATACTTCGCACACGCGGCTTCATCCACATCCAGCATCTCCATGGCCATCTCATAGCTTTCTATCCACGCTTCAGGAGCTAAATCGGCGGTATAATTGGGCACCTTGCGTGGCCCTTTGAAGTCCTTGGGCAAACGTACATTGCGTAAAGCGGGGATGAGGCAAGGCACCCCCAAAGAGCCAGACGTGACCCCAGGTTCGAAGATGGTCGGTCGAACCGGCGCGAGCTGATGATCCTCATGTTGTGCTGCTAACTCGGCCTCCCTACGTGCCCTGGCCCGGTCCACCACCACTTGAGCGTCTTCGAAGCCACCCGCCGGGTTGTTGCCGCGAGGCGGGCCGCGCTGCGCATTGCTTGATACGGCCGGTTCGTCGGCGCGCCGGCTATAACTCCGGCTTGGGCGGGGGGTGGAGTGGATCCGATCCCGACTGTATGAATACGCTTCCTGTTGAGCCAGGGCCGTCCTGAGGAGCTCTTTCGCCCGGCGTGTTTCTACCGCCTGCGGTGAATCACCTTCGATTGGAATTGCCTCCAACCGTGCCGCAGCCGCAACAAGGTTATCCATCGGGTTGGAGTAGTGACCCGGAGGTGTCTGCACAGCCTGGGGCGCGCCGGCATGATGGCGAGGCAGATCTATCACACGTGGCTGAATCGGCGCGCCCGTCCCAGGTGCTTCCGGCCGGTTCACCACCGGGGGCGGATTACTGGTCCGTGCCCCTGGGGTATTGAAGAGCTCTCTTTCCTCGAAAACCGAAGGCAAACGGGATCTGTACTTCCTTTTCATGACTTCATGTGACGCGCTCTGATCCAGCATGAGCCTATAAGCCTGTGCATCCAAAGCGGCCCGTTCCGCCGCCATTCTCACGTCCGCGGCTGCCAGATCCGCTTTAGCTTTAGTGATCTGTTCCTTCACCTTTGCAATCTCTGCGTTGTGCAGGTCTTGATCCGCCGGATTAGCCTCTGCCATGAGCGCAGCCAATGCGTCGAATAGCTCCGATAAAACTTGAGCCGGTGGGCGCACAGGGCCTCCGTCCCCGGCTGCCATCACCGCTGCTGAACCGGCGACCATGGGCGCCGCGGTCGAAGAGTGAAGCGTCGCTTGTGTACCGGCCATGAAGATTCCAACCCGGTTGGGTAGATCAAAGGGGTCCGGAATACTCTCACCGTCGGAACAGCCCCCGATCTGGCCATCTTGCAGCTGGTACAGAGACTCGGTTTCTCCGGCTGACGACTCGTCGCCAGAGTAGAGAACGGTTTCGCCGCCAGATGCTGATCCGCCCTCATAGTCTCCGTGGACGACTCCCACGAAAGCATGCTTGACAGCCGGTTTAGCCAGGGCAGGACTCTTCTTCGCCCGCTGAGCCGTCTCGACGAGGTCGGTGCAGATGTCCGGCCCAGGCCCTGGCTTGTCGATCTTGCCGATGAACACATGTATGCCACCAAAGGGGACCCGGTACCCGTACTCAATCGAGCCGGCCTCGGGGCCCCAGTCCGCATCGTCGATGTAGAGCTTGCCGCGACGACTCTTAGTCATCCGGCCCACGACATAGCCTTCGAGTCCTTCGAACTTACCCTCTAAGATCATCAAACCATCGTGCGATAGCCCCACGGTGGGCGCCAACTGTCGTGGAATTGTCACAGCAGATGTCCTCGGGAAAGGACTTAGTCGCAGGGCCATCGTACGGGTTAACTTAGAGGGGTTAAAGCGGACACAAAGACACGAGAGTTATACTAGTTCGGCCCCTTCGATGAAGGTAAAGCCTACGTCTAGTTTGTGATGGGATTGATGTGATTTCGGCGACTAGGGAGCAATAGCTTCGCCTAAGCCTCGAATCGTTTGTCCCTAAACCGCCGCCGGGTCGTCCCCTTATATACACGGGTTGACGCCCGTCCGGTCTACAGAGTCCCGAGTCCGTCTCATACAAGTGTCCGGCTCGGTCTCTTCTCTCTTATCTTGCAGCACAAGTTACATGAATAAGGCGGTTTACATTATGGACCCTAATCCGCCTCTGGGCTCTGGGCCTCACGCGTGCCTTCGTGGGACCTGATTATGGACGAGGATAACCCAGCCCCTTCAGGGCGGTTTACATTCAGTAGTTATATCCCCAACAGCAGCCGCTCCAATACAGGGGCCACCCCATGTGGGACTTCAACGGGGAGGATGATGCCACCCGCCATGGCCGCAAAGGGCCAGGGTCGGTCACCGAACTGGTGAAGATCTTGTCTGCTATGTACAAAGGGGAGGAGGAGGATGTCCTCCATGTCAATCCACTGAAGGAGTTTTCTTCGAATAATCCTCGAAGCTGGGTAAGCAAACATCTTTGTGACCTATCCGATCCATGTTCGCATGGTTAAATATCTTATTTCGTGGTTTCTGCGCAGGAACTGCGCCAGACTGTGGAGAAGATACACAGCCCGCCCCCACAACCCGAGGATCTGGAACGGTCCCTCGATCCGACCTCCGAAGAGGATCCGGATATAAAGGTGGAGTTGATCGACGGGGTATTCCACCAACTTAGCATCGACAATGCGTTGGTTGCCATTACGGCTGATTACCCCGGAATACTTCCAGCCTCACAGGTAAATGAGACCGAGATCCCAAAACCCTGATAACAACCCATCCATGCTTATTTTTGATCACCGTATACCAATGGTGCTTCGCAGGGGGTACCTTCGAGGCAGGAAGCCGAGCCTGCGGCGGCTGGCCAACAAAGGGCAGTGCGGCCCCGCAGGCTAAAAAGAAGTGCGGTCCGGATCGAAACTCCGCCGCAACGGTATGGCATGTTACCATACTCCCAGGATTGATTCCTGGAAGGCGTACTGACGCTGATGCTCTTTTCAGGAAAAAGAGCGCTCGCCGGACTGAGTCCGGAGAGGTTGCCGATCGAACCTTCACCGGACAAGCATCAAAGCCGGGTCCGGAGGCTGAGGCGAGCACGAGACGTGCGTCGGATGCTCCTCCGACAGAGGATGCCGACAGGTTGTCCGCCACCAACTCCGAGGTGGAGAGCGCCTTGAATCACAGGCGCCGCCAGACAGTTCTTTGTGACGCGTGTTTCTCCCAAGAGGCCTTGAATGCCTTTGATTTGGGAGATGCGCACCTCCGTGCCGCTCAAGATGGTCTAGCCAAAGCCACGGAGCAGTATGTGAAGGACATACGGGTAAGGAAATTTGATAGTTATATATGCCAGTAGCCCCCGAGACTTAAAATAGTTAGAATAACTGATTTAAGGATCATTTGTTATGCAGGATCTTACAGAAAAGAATACCCGACTGTCCCAGGAGCTGGAAAAGTGCAGGGCCCAACTTGAGGCCGCAGTAGCCGCTACGGGGGGAGCCACAGAGACCCCCTCTGGTAATATACGCTTCAGAAGACAAATAATTTATGAAGTGCGGCGGGTGTGTAAATCTGACAAAAACATTGCAGATGGAGCCGGACTAGATCCGGACAAGCAACAGCTCTTGCGCCAGTTAAAGGCCGGCGAGAGCGTGCTTGCGAGGGTGCGGCAGGAGAAGAATAACCTCCAAGACGCCAACACCAAGCTGGGTGAGGAACTAAAGGACGTTCGTGCCCAATTAGCTGACTCCGTAAAGGAGAATCAGCGGCTTCGTCGCGGCATTTTCAGTAAGTGCTTGAGCGAACTTTGAAAGAGTTCGGCGAGGAAGGCGACTAACATAAACATGTATGTAGGTTCGCTCACAGGTCGTCCTGAGGAGGAGATGCCCAATTCTTTGGGTGATCTTCTTCCCGAACTGCGTCAGCTGCACGAACGAGTCCGGCAGGTGATGAAAGGCATCGGCCAGGCCTTGTGGCCATCTATCTCCCTGCCCGAAGGCATTGGGGAGCTGGCGGAGCGGCTTCAAGGAGCACGGCGGCGCTTCCGGATATGGAAGATATCGGCATGCCGTCAAGGCGCCAGGGAGGCCTGGGCCATGGTAAAGACGCGGTACATGAAGGCTGACCCAAACCACATGGCTGAGGTCGGACCTGTGGGGCCGGATGGGATGGAGATCCCTGTAAGCTTAGTGTACGGCCAAGTAGAATTGGCCGCCAAGTATTCCCAGCAAGACTGTAAATTAGATAGCCTATCAGATGGCATTGAGGAGGAATACAATGAGTCGAGTTGACTATGTAAAAATATGACATGAAAGAATGTCTTCTAGCCGGATTGTAGATCGTTTGTCATAGCGGACCTTTTCGCTTCGACCTCCGGACCCAATAGTCCGGAGTGTGTCCGAATACCTTCGTGGTTATATAAGAACCGTGGTATGCATGGAGACCAGGCGTAGGGGTCATTGTTGCTGTATCAGACAAGTGCCCAACTAGTTATGTTATATTACATGGGTAGTAAGAAACATCTTCCAGGGAGAATAGTTCCGTTAAGGGTTCCTTTCGCTGGGATGCATGCCCTAAAGTGCATGTCAAAGCTGCTATGAAAGCAGAAAATCATCTGGGGGCAGATGGGTAAATAGTTAAAAATCATCTTTCAGTTCACCGACCGAATATTCCCTTAAGAACGCTAGCTTTCGGCTTCACCCAGTCTGAGATACACATCCGGCTGACCCGGAAGTAGCAATCGCAGAGGTGCTCCCTTTACCACCTAGCCGAACAATCGGGAACGTAGGGGTAAGCACAAGAGCCAGGCAACCCAGCTTGGCCAAAACTTAAGTCATATCGATGCATATAATGGTGAATAAAAGGTACATGCGGAAGTTTAACGCATGCGTTGGGCATGAAGCCCATATAAATAAGCTTCTGTTAAAGAAGCCCCCAGGTATAATGAGCGCGGACAACGCGTCAAGTGTGTGCCAAAAAAGCGCAAACGAGCCTCTAGATGCTTCAAGAAGAAGAAGGAGGAAGGAGAGAAACAAAAGACAGCAAAAATAAAAAATGTGGACGGAGGAAGGAGACGAACTTGGAGTCCGGCACTTAGGCGTAGAATCTTCGAAGACGGGCTGCGTTCCATGGGTTCGGCTCGAGTCGGTTATCCGATGCGTTTCGTAGACGGTATGCTCCGCCGGTCAGGACCTGTTCGATGATGAAGGGACCTTCCCATTTGGGCTTGAGTTTGTCCTTTTTCTTGTCCGGCAGGCGTAGAACTAGTTCGCCAGCGTTATAAGCTTTGGCCTGTACTTCCCTGCTTTGATATCTTCGAGCCTGCTGTTGATAGAATGTGGAACGAGCTTTTGCCACGTCGCGCTCCTCCTCCAATGCGTCCAAACTGTCCTGCCGATCAAGCTCGGCTTCTCTTTCTTCATACATGCGCACGCGAGATGAGTCATGTATTATGTCGCAGGGCAAGACTGCCTCTGTGCCGTACACCATGAAGAATGGTGTGTATCCGGTAGTACGATTCAGCGTGGTCCGCAGCCCCCAGAGTACGGAGTCGAGCTCCTCAACCCAGTGCGTGTTAGATTCCTTGAGGGACCGCACTAGTCTGGGTTTAATGCCGCTCATGATTAGACCATTTGCCCGTTCGACTTGGCCGTTGGTTTGAGGGTGATAGACTGAGGCGTAATCGAGCTTGATGCCCATGTTTTTGCACCATGATTTGACCTCATCGGCCGTGAAATTGGTGCCATTATCAGTGATGATACTGTGGGGGACACCGTAACTGTGAACTACCCCTGATATGAAGTCTATCACTGGTCCCAATTCAGCCGTTTTAACAGGCTTGTCCTCTATCCATTTGGTGAATTTATCCACCATGACCAATAGGTATTTTTGCTTGTGGGTTCCTCCCTTGAGGGGTCCAACCATGTCAAGCCCCCAGACCGCGAACGGCCAGGTGATGGGTATAGTTTTAAGGGCGGTGGGTGGCATGTGGCTTTGGTTAGCAAAAAGCTGGCAACCGACGCATCGTTGGACTAAGTCCTGCGCATCTGCCCGGGCCGTCGGCCAATAAAATCCTGTACGGAAGGCCTTGCCTACAAGGGCCCGGGTTGCGGCGTGGTGCCCACCTAGTCCGGCATGAATTTCAGCCAGGAGGTTTCGCCCTTCCTCTTCGGAGATACACCTTTGAAGGACTCCGGTAGTGCTTTTCTTATAAAGCTCTCCCTCATGGACTTTGTAGGCCTTAGATCGCCGTACTATGCAGCGAGCCTCGTTTTGGTCTTCGGGGAGTTCCTTCCTAGTTAGGTAGGCTAGGAATGGTTCCGTCCACGGGGCGATAACCGCCATTATTTCGTGAGCGGAGGGTGTTATCTCGGGGGCAGAGCCTCCGGTTGTGTCAGAGTGTTCGGCGTCAGGCAGTGCGGTTGGGTCCGAATTGTTATTGCCGGACTCCCCTTCCCATAGTACGGATGGCTTGAACAGCCGTTCCAGAAAGATATTGGGTGGGACGGCATCGCGTTTTGCACCAATGTGTGCCAATATATCCGCCGCCTGGTTGTTATCCCGGGCTATATGATGAAATTCGAGCCCTTCGAACCGTGCTGACATTTTTAGGACCGCATTGCGGTATGCTGCCATTTTTGGATCTTTGGCATCAAAGTCTCCATTTATTTGAGATATTGCGAGGTTCGAATCCCTGCGCACCTCTAGGCGTTGAATGCCCATGGAGACTGCCATCCGGAGGCCATGCAGAAGGGCCTCGTATTCGGCTGCGTTGTTGGAGTCCGTATACATTATCTGAAGGACGTATTGGACTGTGTCCCCGGTTGGGGACGTCAGGACGACGCTAGCCCCCAGGCCAGCCAACATTTTGGAGCCATCAAAGTGCATGATCCAATTGGAGTATGCGCCGTACTCTTTAGGGAGTTCGGCTTCAGTCCATTCGGCCACGAAGTCAGCCAAAACCTGCGACTTAATAGCTCGTCGTGGCTTATAAGTTATATCGAATGGAAGGAACTCTATGGCCCATTTAGCTATCCGGCCCGTCGCATCGCGGTTGTTTATAATGTCGTTAAGAGGTACTTTGGAGGCTACTATTATCGAACACTCTTGAAAGTAGTGTCACAGCTTCCGGGATGCCATGAACACCGCATATGCTATCTTTTGATATTGTGGGTACCGGGACTTGCATGGAGTTAGGACAGTGGACACATAATAAACCGGTTTTTGAATAGGGAACCGGTGTCCGTCCGTTTGTCGTTCGACAACGAGCACCATGCTGACAACTTGATGTGTTGCGGCGATATATAATAGCATTGGTTCGCAAACATTGGGCGCGGCCAGGACCGGATTTGTTGCCAAAATGGCCTTTATTTCTTCGAGTCCGGTCGTGGCGGCATCCGTCCACTCGAAGTGTTCGGTGCGGCGGAGGAGGCGGTAAAGGGGTAACGCCTTTTCCCCCAATCGGGAAATAAAGCGGCTTAGAGCCGCTACGCATCCCGTCAATTTTTGTATTTGTTTGAGGTCTTTTGGAATGTCCAATTGTGACAGAGCTCAGATCTTGGCGGGGTTTGCTTCAATTCCTCTACCGGACACAATGAAGCCCAGGAGCTTTCCGGCTGGAACGCCGAAGATGCATTTTACCGGATTGAGCTTGATGTCATATTTTCGAAGATTGTCGAATGTGAGCCTCAAGTCGTCTACTAGAGTTTCGACGTGCTTGGTTTTGATGACCACGTCATCTACATATGCTTCCCCTGTTTTGCCGATCTGGTTTGCCAGACATGTCTGAATCATGCGCTGATATGTTGCGCCGGCGTATTTGAGCCCAAAGGGCATTGTATTGAAGCAGAACGGGCCGTATGGGGTGATGAATGTTGTTGCAGCTTGGTCTGGCACCGCCATCTTGATTTGGTGGTAGCCGGAGTACGCGTCGAGGAAGCACAATGAATCGTGTCCTGCTGTAGCGTCAATAATTTGATCAATTCAAGGGAGGGGGAAGGGATCCTTCGGGCAAGCCTTATTAAGGTCTTTAAAATCAACACATAGGCGCCAGGACTTATCCTTCTTTGGTACCATCACCAGGTTTGCTAGCCAGTCCGGATGTTTTATATCTCTCATGAATCCGGCTTCCAAAAGTTTGGCTAGCTCCTCTCCCATGGTCTGTCTCTTGGGTTCGGAAAAGCGCCGAAGATCCTGTTTGACTGGCTTGAATCCTTTTAGGATATTTAGGCTGTGCTCGGCCAGCTGACGTGGGATACCTGGCATGTCTGAAGGGTGCCAGGCAAAGATGTCCCAGTTTTCTTGTAGAAATTCTCGTAGTGTGGCGTCTACATCAGGGTTTAATTGTGCCCCAATGGAGGCCGTCTTTGCAGGGTCCGTTGGGTGGACTTGGAATTTGACTATTTCATCCGCTGGTTTAAAAGAGGTGGACTTGGATCTTTTATCAAGTATCACATCGTCCCTGTTCACCGTGGAGCGCACCGCGGTAAGTTCCTCGGCCGCTAGGGCTTCGGATAGTGCCTCGAGGGCTAGTGCGGCTGTCTTGTTTTCGGCGCAGAGTGCTATGTTCGGATCACTAGCGAGAGTGATGATTCCGTTAGGTCCGGGCATTTTAAGCTTCATGTACCCATAATGGGGTATAGCTTGAAAAATTGTGAATGCCTCTTGTCCTAATAAAGCATGATATCCGCTGTTGAACGGGGCCACTTGAAATGTGACCTCCTCGGACCTGTAATTGTCCGGCGAACCGAACACTACGTCCAGTGTGATTTTTCCTGTGCAGCATGCTTCCCGGCTAGGGATTATTCCTCTAAAGGTTGTGCTGCTTCGCTCAATGCGGTTCCAGTCTATTTCCATTTTTCGGAGGGTTTCCTCATAGATGAGGTTTAGTCCGCTGCCGCCATCCATGAGTACCTTAGTAAGGCAAAAGTCGTCCACTATCGGGCTGAGGACCAATGTGGCTGGTGCCCGGGCAGTTCGAAATTTAGGTTCATCACTGGCATTAAAGGTAATAGCCGTTTCACTCCATGGATTTATTGTTGCTACTTGGTAGACTTTGGCAAGGTTGCGGAGTGTTCGTTTTCGCATGTTATTTGATGCGAAAGTCTCGAAGACTATTAACACCGTACTGGTGTTGCTGGGCTGGGATTCCGAAGCTAGAAGCTCTTCGCCACTTTTGGCCACCTGCCATAGTATCCAACATGCTCGAAGGCTATGAGTTGGAGTGGTGCCCTCTGTGCTATGAATTTTGCAGGGTCCGTTTAGCCAGCCCTCCAGTACGGTTCCGTACCCTTTAGGGGGCTTTGGTTTTTTGGTATTTAACCCAGGTGCTTGATAATGATGCACCCTTTTGTTTCGGACTAGGGATGTATTCGGGGCCGGATTATCCCAAAAATTACTTTTGGTTTTCCAGGCGCTCTCCATCGCACAGTACTTTTGTACGATGGTCGCCAAGTCAGCAAAGCGTGTAATTTCGCAACGATTTATGGCGTTTAGGATTCCCTTGTCCGTGCAATTATTGCAGAAGATTGGGATTGCGTCCTCCTCTCGGCAGTCCTTTATCTTGTTCATAACCAGGAGGAATCTGGCCCAGTAATGATGTACTATTTCGGCGGGCTCTTGCCGAATTCGAGAGAGATCGCTAAGGTTTGGGTGGGCGGGTGGAACTAAATCCGGAACCTCGTCCAATTTATGACTCAAGGGCCGAGAAGTTTCCGAACTCAGAAGTTTGGATTTTTGAGTGCTATCCAATGAGTCCGACCTGCCACCTAACTTTAAGTTCAGGGCTTGATCGATATTCGTCCCTCCGCAGGAATCCGGCCTGGAGGGATCGGGAATCCGGACGTAGCTAGTCCTTAAGATAGAAGAAGAATCGCCGCATTGCTCCTCTATCACAGCAACATGATGGGTAGCCTGGGGAGAGTTGATCTCTCTCAGATCGGTTTTAGGCCCGATCCGGTCGTAATCTGTGGCGACTCCCAGGGCGGCGATGCGATCCAAGAGCCCGTTTATGGAGGAGAGCTCGATCGGATCTAACTGTTCGGCAAGTTCCGAACTAACATGGAGACTGGTTTCGATGACTCGAGAGGTCATCGTCGGCGCGGCGGCCGAACTAGCGGTCATGAGAAAACCGCCTAGCCGAAGAGTCTGACCAGTGGCCAAGGCTTCTTTGGCGATGGTATCGTCTTTAAAGATGAGACGAGGCATCCTACCTGATGGCGACGGCACAGAGGAACTCTCAATGAAAGCACCAATGTCGGTGTCAAAACCGGCGGATCTCGGGTAGGGGGTCCCGAACTGTGCGTCTAGGCGGATGGTAACAGGAGACAAGGGACACGATGTTTTTACCCAGGTTCGGGCCCTCTCGATGGAGGTAATACCCTACTCCTGCTTGATTAATATTGATGATATGGGTAGTACAAGAGTAGATCTACCACGAGATCAAGGAGGCTAAACCCTAGAAGCTAGCCTATGGTATGATTGTTGTTCGTCCTACAGACTAAAACCCTCCGGTT
>LR880966.1:764943882-764974932 GCA_904067115.1 Aegilops sharonensis | reverse complement strand
ACCAGACACTTGATCACTTTGAGCTCATTATGATGATGCACTACCGAGTGGGCCCAGTGATACCTCTCCGTCATACGGAGTGACAAATCCCTGTCTCGATCCGTGTCAACCCAACAGACACTTTCGGAGATACCTGTAGTGCACCTTTATAGTCACCCAGTTACGTTGTGACGTTTGGTACACCCAAAGCACTCCTACGGTATCCGGGAGTTACACGATCTCACGGTCTAAGGAAGAGATACTTGACATTGGAAAAGCTCTAGCAAAACGAACTACACGATCTTTGTGCTATGCTTAGGATTGGGTCTTGTCCATCACGTCATTCTCCTAATGACGTGATCCCGTTGTCAATGACATCTGATGTCCATAGTCAGGAAACCATGACTATCTGTTGACCAATGAGCTAGTCTAATAGAGGCTTACTAGGGACGTATTGTAGTCTATGTATTCACACGTGTATTACGATTTCCGGATAATACAGTTATAGCATGAATAAAAGACAATTATCATGAACAAGGAAATATAATAATAATGCTTTTATTATTGCCTTTAGGGCATATTTCCAACACTGGCCTCCATGGCCGACGTCTCCATAGCCGCACAGGCGATTCCTACGCTGCCGTCTCCAATCCTCAGCGACCCCGCCGCGCTGCCGACGCCTTACGGCGCTGCCGCGCTGCCGCCTCCCGGCTTCAACGACTCGGTCATGCCGCCCATGCAGTACGGCGGCGCTGCTTCGTTCCAATCTACTGGCATGATTCCGCCACCGCCGCAGGCATACGGAAGCCATGCGGTGTATGGCGCCCCGTACGCGAACATGCATGCGGCATATGGCCCTCTGGCTTCCTGGTGGAGCTCCCATGCGCCGCTCGGTGTCCAGCAGCAGGCCACGATGCACTCAGCTGCAGGCGCCCAGCAGCAGGCTGCAATGCATGCAGCTCCTAGCGCCCAGCAGCAAGCCCCGGTGCATGCAGCTCCTAGCGCCCAGCAGCCGGCCGCGGTCCACTCCTTCGGCGCTGTAGCAACAGCATCATCCCACGGCGTTGCCACGATCAATCCGTGGCCTACTCCAGCCACGCTGTCAGCTCCTTATGGCTCCGCTGCTCCATTGGCGTACGCCTACCCGACAGCTCCGACAACCGCGCCTCCTCATGGCGTCTTCCTCGTACGCGGCGCCCTATGGTGGTCTATCAACGGAGTTGGTGGCTTCCTCCATGCTGCCGAGTGGTTCTTCACCTTTGGGATTTTATGCGCCGCTGCCTTCAGACTATGGTACCTAATGCACCGTTCTATTTTGCGCATCTCATACCGGTGAAGCTGACAACGGATAACTATCTATCATGGCGTGCTCAGGTTTTGCCACTTCTTCGCAGTCGCTACTTGGAGGGGTTTGTTGATGGCACCCTACCGTGCCCACCGCCATACCATCCGGGGCATCATGCGTGGGTGGCTCAGTATCAGGCCATTCTCTCTGCCATCCAGTCCTCTCTTATGGAGGGGGTCTCATCACTGGTCATCTTTGCCGCTACGTCTCGGGACGCGTGGACGGCTCTTCATACTAGTTTTGCTTCGCAGTCTCAGGCGCGGGCTCACGCCATCCGCACTGCGCTTGGGGACATGAAGCTTAATGATCTCACTGTCACTGATTACTTCAACAAAGTGACGGGTATGGCTGGCACACTTGCCTCCATTGGTAAGGCTCTTGGTCCGGAGGAGTTCACCTCTTATGTGCTCAATGGACTGGGTGACGAGTATGATAATTTGGTGGAGAATATCAATGGTCATGACACTCCCATCCAGCCTCGTGAGTTGTACGCGCGTCTCCTTGCCACGGAACAGCTCATCCAGGCTCGCCGCTCTACACCGAGTTTCCCTTCCGCCAACGCTGCAACGCGTGGGAAGGGCAAGCCCTACAAGCCACCAACTGGTGGCAAACCTCCACCGACCGAGCCTAACTCGCGGAACACCACTACAAGAAATATGTCAACTAGTGACCTTCTGTCAGTGACCCTGGAAGAATTGGTCATAGATCTATGACCATTTCAAACCAATTGGTCAAAAGCTGTTCGGGGGGCTCCAAACCCTAAACCATTGCGACCATTTTGGTCAGAAAGGTCGTAATTTCCTTACACGAAATGGTCACAAAGCAAACAGTGCTAGTCCGCTGCCTTATTTCTAGTTGTTAATGACCAATATAGATGGTCATAGCCTTGTAGATTGTGGTGGGTTGTGATGACTAGGCGCCATCTCATCAGTTTTGCCTATGTGTCATGTCCATGTGGCAGTTTTTGCCCTAGGTTGTGAAGCAACCTATATTTATGTTATTCCCAAAATTCCCAAAAAAATCTCATAAATGTTTTGGATCATATCTTCATCAAATATGTCAAAAACATTCCTTGCCTAGTTCAAAAATAATTTGAAAATATTCATTTTCCTATTCTATCCAGAGCAGCACTTTGTGAAGGAAGTACCACTTTGGCATGTCCAAATAGTATCCATTTTCTACAGTGCTTTCCTATGCCCAAATAACCATCCTCCACCAAATGCCAGCTCAATCCATTCATTATTTTGAGCCGAGCTTCAACATTCGTATTTATATCCAGCGTGGTACTTTGTAAAGCAAGTACCACCTAGGCTCCTCCTTTTGAGGTGAAAATTTGTGAAGACGGTCTTCTTAGTAACTGATCATCCTCAGCCAAAACTCACGCCCATTAGCCATGTGCATTTCGCGTACCGCAAATCAAACACTTGGCTGCTTATTCATGTTTGAGCATCGATCGGTCTCCTCGTGAGAATCTTATGTTGTGATTTTCTTCCTAGCACCTACCTGGGGAGTGCCCAACCCACTAGACATACCTAGGCCGCCCAGAACACATGGCACCGCCACGGTCACGCGGTGACCACGCGGCGGGCATGCGAGTTTACGCGCTCTAGAGTTGGGGCCCTCGGCCACCGCCCAAACCTCGACGTATCGCCACCAAACCATGTATTTATGATTAAATAGGTACTTATGTAACTAGAAATGATTTTTGGAAAAAATAAATAGCAAACTATGAGGCAGCTGCAGGTCAAATTTGACCCGCTTCCAGCTGAATCGGCGGAAATTTGTCTTTTACACGAGAGGTGGATCAGAACTTTTTGCACCCAACCATTTTGTCAATTGTGCATTAAATATGTCCTAGTATTTTAGAAAATTGATTTGGTCCAATTTTGCAACAATTATTTGGGAGGTCCTTCACAAAAAAATCTCCTTCTGGGCACTCAAAAAATGGAAAATGGTTTTTTCGTCCAAAGAAAATGAAAACTTCCTTTGGAAGCATTGTTTGCCATTCCAATATGCACCTTTGTGCACAATAATATATCATTTGAACAAACTATGCCATGAATGTGGCCATAAGATTGATCATTTGGCCTGAAAGTCATTGATCTCCACACATGATAGCTCGTTTCTGAGAACAATTTTTAAAAATAATTGCCGTATGACAAGTTTGTTATTTTTCCTGGGAACTTGGCCACATATAATGACACAATGCGAAGGTTTCCCAATTTTTTGATTTTTTTTAATTTTTTATGCCCGTTTCAAAATGCAGTCAAAACGGCGGGAATGACCGTTCCTAGCTAGTGGTTGAATCTTGGAATTTTTTTGGTGTTTCTCTGATTAAATAGATACTTATGTACCTAGAAATGATTTTTGGAAAAAATAAAGAGCAAACTATGAGGCAGCTGCAGTTCAAATTTGACCCGCTTCTAGCTGAATCGGCGGAAATTTGTCTTTTTCACGAGAGGTGGATCAAACTTTTTGCACCCAACCATTTGGTCAATTGTGCATTAAATATGGCCTAGTATTTAAAAAAATGATTTGGTCCAATTTTGCAACAATTATTTGGGAGGTCTTTCATAAAAAAACCTCCTTTTGGGCACTCGAAAAATGGAAAATGGTTTTTTCGTCTAAAGAAAATGAAAACTTACTTAGGCAACATTGTTTGCCATTCCAAAATGAACCCTCGTGGACAATATGAGATCCTTTGAACAAACTATGCCATGGATGTGGCCATAAGATTGACCATTTGGCTTGAAAGCCATTGATCTCCACATGTGATAGCTCGTTTCTGGGAACACTTTTTAAAAATAATTTCCGTATTACAAGTTTTTTATTTTTTCTGGGAACTTTGCCACATATAATGACACAACGCGAAGGTTTCCCAATTTCTTGATTTTTTTTGAATTTTTTATGCCCGTTTCAAAATGCGGTCAAAACGGCGGGAATGACCGTTCCTAGCTAGTGGTTGAATCTTGGAAATTTTTTGGTGTTTCTCTGATTAAATAGATACTTATGTACCTAGAAATTATTTTTGGAAAAAATAAAGAGCAAACTACAAGGCAGCTACAGTTCAAATTTGACCCGCTTCCAACTGAATCGGCGGAAATTTGTCTTTTTCACGAGAGGTGGATCAAAACTTTTTACACCCAACCATTTGGTCAATTGTGCATTAAATATGGCCTAGTATTTTAGAAAAATGATTTGGTCCAATTTTGCAACAATTATTTGGGAGGTCCTTCACAAAAAAACCACCTTTTGGGCACTCGAAAAATGGAAAATGGTTTTTTTGTCTAAAGAAAATGAAAACTTCCTTAGGCAACATTGTTTGCCATTCCAAAATGCACCCTCGTGCACAATATGAGATCCTTTGAACAAACTATGCCATGGAAGTGGCCATAAGATTGACCATTTGGCTTAAAAGCCATTGTTCTCCACACGTGATAGCTCGTTTCTGAGAACACTTTTTAAAAATAATTTCCGTATTACAAGTTTGTTATTTTTCCTAGGAACTTGGCCACATATAATGACACAATGTGAAGGTTTCCCAATTTTTTGATTTTTTTTTTCAATTTTTTATGTCCGTTTCAAAATGCGGTCAAAACGACGGGAATAACCGTTCCTAGCTAGTGGTTGAATCTTGGATTTTTTTTGGTGTTTATCTGATTAAATAGATACTTATGTACCTAGAAATGATTTTTGGAAAAAATAAAGAGCAAACTACAAGGCAGCTACAGTTCAAATTTGACCCGCTTCCAGCTGAATCGGCGGAAATTTGTCTTTTTCACGAGAGGTGGATCAAAACTTTTTACACCCAACCATTTGGTCAATTGTCCATTAAATATGGCCTAGTATTTTATAAAAATGATTTGGTCCAATTTTGCAACAATTATTTGGGAGGTCCTTCACAAAAAACCTCCTTTTGGGCACTTGAAAAATGGAAAATGGTTTTTTCGTCCAAAAGAAAATGAAAACTTCCTTAGGAAACATTGTTTTCCATTCCAAGATGCATCCTCGTAGATGTATAATCACACAATGCGAAGGTTTTTCATTTTTTTGTGAATTTCCTATGCCGATTTCAAAATGTGATCAAATTTGCCCGCATGACCCTTCTTAGTTAGGTGGTTAATAATGCAAAACTATTGGTTTGTCTATGATGAAATAGCTACTTTTGTATCTAAAAATGATTTTTTTTAGAAAATAAATAGCAAACTATAAGATACCTGTAGTTCAAATTTGACTCGTTTCTTGCCGAATTGGTTGTTTCTCAAAATACCTAGAAAGATAGGAAATGCAATCAAATTGATGATCGTCGATTAAAGGTGGTCTAACTTAAGTGAAAATTTTAGTGATGCCATTTTGCAAAATATTTTTGGTAGCTGCCTCACAAACCTCCCTTGTTTTTAACACTAAGAAGAGGAAATTTTAATAGCTCATTTTCGAACCAATCAGGACGCAGCACACGGATCACCCCACTATATTCGATCTGAGCCGTCCGCCTCCTACTAATCCAGCGTCTCTCCCTTCCTCCCTCGAACCCCTCCTTCTCGAGAAACCCTAGGTCAAGCGCTGCCGTCTCCCTCTCCCCGATCCAGACCCCTCCCCGCCGCCCCTCTCCCCGATCCAGATCCGTCCTCCTCCGATGCCCTCCCCTCGGCTCCATCCTCCCCTTGGACAAGATCCGGCACGCACGTCCCACACATCGACCGCGCCCTCCCACCCACACATCGCCGCCGCCACCCACCGTCCCGTCTGACCTCGCCGCCGCCACCCACATCCCCGTCTGACCTCCTCGCCGTTCGCCGCTCCCGGTCTGATCCCCCCCACACCTGCCACCCCCTCCCTCTCCTCCTCCCATCATAAGAGAAGAGGGATCTCGTGCGGATCACACCAGGGCATCGATCTGGACTTCCATCTGCACGAGGGGACGCGTGGAGCAGGAGGGGCGGCCATGGCGCCGGCAAAAGATGGCCGCCTGCTCCGTCCGCACCCAACCTCGCGAGCGGCCGTGGCAAGGGTTTTGGCTGCGGCGTCGCGTCCATCACCGGCTCGTCTCCGGCGGCTCCTCCCCGTCGGACACCGCGCCCTCTCCACCCCTGGATGGCGCCCACTAGCTCGGTTTGCTCGTGCGTGTTGGGCTGTATGGCATCGACCCCGACCTCCTTTGTTGCTTCTCCAGCGCGGCCGTGCATCCCGTGCATCATGTGACGGCCTCCTCCGCCACGCGACGTTGGTAGCCGACCTGCACTGCAATGGCTGCATCGCCTACAATCTTCTTCAGTGAGCACTTGGACCTCTGCTCTCTCCTCTGCAACATCTGCTTATTTTATTTCATGTGTTGTTCATGAATATTGGTGGAACTGATAACAATCATGTGTAATGCTGGAATTTGCATTCTCAAAATTTATTTGCAACATTCGCTTGTGACTGGTCACTTTTGGTTCCTGATCTATATTCAGCATAGGTTATAAGGCTTGCATTTTCACTTTGATTGCATACCTAAGGTTAACCAGCTAGATATCGCATGAATTCTGTAAGTTTGAACTTTGCATGATTGAGCACAGGACATCCAGGGCAGGTGAGGCCTAGGTATTTCATTTTAGTTGGCACATTTCAAGTACGAGTAATATGGTGACTGATATATTTGTTTTAGTCTTACCAATGCAAAGATGGAAAATATGTTCTTTTTATTATTATCCAAAGGATGGTCAGTGTTACACAACTTCAGCTTTCTAATGCTAGATCATTAATTCCAAGTAGTAAATAGATACTTGTTACTTTATGCATGACAAACCTCATCATGAAGAAAGGGAAAGTAATGTGCAGCTGCCCATTATAAATTGTCCCTTCTTAGTTCAGTTAGTATGCAATTGAATCAATTCTTTAAGAATTCAGTTAGTAAATTTAGATATTTGGGAAGGCATAGTTCTTAAAGAATTCGGTTCAGTTGAGATAACATTTCCATTTCAGTAATAATGAAATGAGATATCTAATTGTCATACTAATATCTTTGCTTTGCACATTATAGTCAGTACATCTCCCACATGATCGACGGCGATGCCACGGTCCTCGAGCAGAACAGGGTGAGCTTCATACCGTTCCATTCGTGATGTGAATTATTCAGGCTGTAGATTTTGAGTTGTTTAAGGTGTGGACTGTTGTGTGGTTCCAGTAAAAATATAACTGTACAGATATTTTTGTGTGCATAAAATCAGCATTGTACAATCTCCCTGATATTATGCATTTTATTGATACTCCACTAGAGTTGCTATCTCCTGGTGTTCATGGGCTCTGAGTCTGCCTGTACAGATTTTGAATTTTTCATGTAATAACAAGTAATACTGCTTAGTACTCCACAAATAAACTATTAGTGTGGGAGGTCTCTCAGTGAAACTGTATCATAATATTTGTTAATATTTTGCATGCCATTTGAAGTTCACTTGGCAAGCAAGTATTGTTTAGTACGTTATTTTTGCTTTGAGATGAACTTGCAGCATAAACATCGAGTTAGATGATAAGTCCTTAGGTGCCAATTCTTATTTAAACATTGAGGTAATATAGTCCACAACATTACATATTTTGATTTGAAGTTAGTCTGTACAAGCCTATGTTTATGCCCGGTTTGTGTTAATTATCTTGAAGTTAGTCTGTCACTTCTTTACTGACATTCTTGTTTGTTAAGGAATGGTGTGGTACAGTGTCTAATTTTCAGCTGATCACTTGTATAGAAAATTTTGACCCAGAAAAAACAAGTACTTGTACAGGCACACACAGCTTCCTCTCACTAAAAAAACCAAGTGCTTGTCTCTCTCACTTTTGTTCACATTTGATCCAGATAAACTAAATACCTGTACAGGCACACAACTTCCTCTCACAAAAAAATCGAAGTACTTGTCTGTATCATGTTTGTTTGCTTTCTTTGAGAAATCTCATGTTTGTTTGCTAGGCCAGAAAATAGACAGCTCCCAGCCTGGTTAGCCCCATGCACTTACTGCAGCTCCCGGCATGGTTAGCCCCATGCACTTACTGTTTGTTCGATCCAGAACCAATGGCTGAACCAACTGCTGCACTTTTAGTTCTGTGATGTGTGTTTGTTACTTGCACTTGTAGGCTAACTCGATTATACTTTCATTTGACACAGTTTTCTTTGGACTAATTTTGCCTGTTTTCACGTGTGTTGCCCACATTTACGTGGTACCTTAGTATAGTAGTGGTGTGTCCATGGATGATTGCTTGGAAAATCAACTAATATTACTATCTGTATTCATTTGGGAGCTTGCTTTTTATAACATATTATAATTTTGAATGTGTTCTAATTCTACATAGGTTTGGCAGTTAATCCATGTTACTGCAGACTGAAGTTTTTTAGCAGGAATTACTTGGGTTCGGAAGCTACCTTCAATCGTTGCTGTTGGAGATTAAAATCAGCTAGCAGTGCATTTTCTTTTAAGTCATGTAACTCACTTTTTACAAAAAAAAACTTATAGTGCTTTCTAGATGTGCTTTGGATGTTTTGATATCAGCTTTGCTTTTTCAAATCAGATTAGATTGTTGGAAATCTGTCTCTCTAAAAAGAGTAAAAGCGTACTAATGCTTTAAAGGCCAAACAGAAATCAGTTAGCATGTATGTATCAGGATATACAGCTTTTGTACACTTGTCGTTTGCATATTTAGTTCTGTTCGATTTAGTTCTGTTCTATACTATTGATAACTATCCTGTCAATACATGCTTGTTCTGTAACTTGTTGTCTCGATTGTTCAAATGATAATTAAGTTGTATTCGATTGATGTCCTGCTAGCTGCTACTATTAATTTTTACTGTCATGATGTTGATACTTCTTAGAATATGTTCAGTGCCTTAATTCTAGTAGTATTTGTTATCGAAAACATGATTTTATTGTGAGCCATCAAGTTCTTGGAGTCTTCTTAGAGCTTGCTGGTATTTACCTTTTTCCACCAATATAATATTTGCTAATATTTACTCCTCATGGTTGCTACTGTTATCCATGCCCTCATGCTTCAGGATAGACTCCTAGCTGCTTGTGTATCTGTTTATTATTCTGTTCATTATTCTTTTCCTAGATGTTCTTTGTTGGAAGATATTGCTTTCATTCTGAATTGGCAGCCATGATAACGATCATTTTCATTCTTCTACAGGAGCTCTAGGTTGAAGAAGTTAAAAGAAGGGAACGCTTCATCTTTATAGCTAGTTTTATGTTCCTGTTTGTTTTATGTTCCTGGGTGTTGTACTTCATAGCAGAACTTACTGGGTGTTCCTGGGTGTTCTAAATTCCTGGATGATGTGAACTATGGCATGATTGTAATATATATAATATACTCATTTTGGTCGTCATTTGTGAAAATTTGTGTGATTGAAATACTCAAAATATTGATCATTTATTGTTTTTTTGAGGTGATGATCCTTAATTGCTGATACATCAGAAATGAAGCAAATACTATTTGGGCCCTAAAAAGGCCACAAATCAAACAATTCGGAAAAAATGAACAAAAATTGCTTAAAAATCAGTTGTGAAAAGGTGAAGGCCAAGAAAATAAAAAGGCCTAGGCCCACAAATAACGAGGCTGAAATGTTGGGCTTGGCCCATCTACCTAATCAAAATTAATATGAGAAAAAAACATGAATAGGCCGAATTGTTGGGCTAGGCCCATGTAGAAAACCGAATTGGACCGGGCTGAATCTTGTGCCACATCAGCTTGCCACGCTAGATGCCTACGTGGCCTGGGGAGGTTGCTAGTGACCAAAACGCCGCAGTAGGCATATTTTGGTCGTAAACGTCTACGACCTTCTCACAGAGAAGGTCGCTATAGTCAGTTTACGACCGCCAGCTTTTGACCTTCTGTTTTTGGTCACAAAAAGGTCGCAAATGAAAAACCATGACCTTTCAGTGACCAATAGTGGTGGTCACAAGTTGACATATTTCTTGTAGTGCACCACTACCTCCACGGGAGGCCGAGTCCGTGCCTGCTGCCCTTCATGTCGTGCTCCGGTCCCCTGCCAGCTGTGTGGGCTTGATTGTCACCTTGCCTCCCGTTGTCATCGTCGCTTCAAGCAGGATTTCTTGGGGATCGGGAACAATGGCAAGGGTAATGAGAAGCAGGCTGCACTGGCGAGTCATGAGCAGGGGCATACCCCTTCCTATCCAGTTGATGCATCTTGGTACATGGATACGGGAGCTACCAATCACCTGACGAGTGAGATGGGCAAGCTCTCTACACAGGAGCCGTACCGTGGACACGATTAGGTTCACACCGCTAATGGGGAAGGTATGCACATCTCACATATTGGTCAGGTATCACTTCTTACACGTCGATCCACACAATTACGTCTTCTTAATGTCCTTCGTGTTCCCTCTGTTTCACGTAGTTTGCTTTCAGTTCCTAAACTTACTCGTGATAATAATGTTCTTGCTGAATTTCATCCTTTTCATTTTTTTGTGAAGGACCGAGACACGAGGGACGTACTCCTTAGAGGTCGACTGCGTAATAATGGTCTCTATGCACTTGATGTGCCACTAGCTCCTAGTGCTTTCAGCGGTGTTCGTGTGTCTCCATCACATTGGCATGCGCACCTTGGTCATCCAGCCACTCCCATCGTTCGCCATGTACTTCATCGTCATGAGCTTCCAGTAGTGTACAATAAACATGTTGATGCATTTTGTGATGCCTGTCAGCAAGGCAAGAGTCATCAACTTCCTTTTTCTGAGTCGAGTCGTGTAGTAAGTAAACCGCTTGAACTTGTGTTTTCGGATGTATGGGGCTATGCCCAAACCTCTGTTAGTGGTCATAATTATTATGTCAGTTTCATTGATGCTTACAGTCGGTTCACTTGGCTTTATCTTCTTAAACGCAAGTCTGATGTGTTTAATGTTTTCTTGCAATTCCAAGCGCATGTTGAGCGTCTGCTCAGTCATAAAATCATTCATGTGCAATCCGATTGGAGGGGGGAGGGGGGGGTGGAGTATCACAACCTCAATGCATTCTTTAATAAGCTTGGAATTACACATCGTGTGTCTTGTCCTCATACACATCAGCAAAATGGTGTAGCTGAGCGTAAGCATCGTCATATAGTTGAGACAGGTCTTGCTTTGCTTGCCCATGCCTCCGTTCCATTCCGGTTCTGGGGTGATGCGTTTTCCACCGCATGCTTTCTCATTAACAGACTCCCTACACGACTCCGTCAGATGAAAACACCACTTGAGCTCTTGCTGAATGAAGTTCATGATTATACGTTTCTTAAGGTCTTTGGGTGTGCGTGTTGGCCACATCTTCGTCCATATAACCAACGCAAGTTGGAGTTTCGGTCTAAACAGTGCGTGTTTCTTGGTTATAGTTCTCTTCATAAAGGGTACAAGTGTCTTCATATTCTCTCTAACCGTGTCTACATCTCACGTGATGTGGTGTTTGATGAGAATGTTTTTCCTTTTTCCGCACTTCCGGTCACCTCCACCACTCCCACTGCACTCGAGAAATCTGTTTTACCTTTGCCTGGTCAATTTGTAGATGCTGCATATACCCCCTTATTGCTACCTAACCATGGTGTAGGTACTGGGCGCGGAGCACGCCTCGAGCTTCTGGATGAGCAGTCGCCCGCGCCCCCACGTACGTCTGCCGAGCCCGCTCGCGACGCCTCTCCGTCACCTGGCTTGCCGACGATGCTGGCCGACCCGGGCCCTGCTACTTCGGTCCAGCATGGGGCTGGCAACGCGTTGGCGGAGCCGACCGAGCCGGTCGAGCTGGTCGAGCCAGCTTCCCCCGAGCCGGCCTCTGCCACGGGGGCCGAGCCAGTGTCCCCGCCCGCGTTGGTCAAGCCGGCGTCCACGCCTTCCTCGCCAGGCCAGTCACCTGGGGCGACTGACTCTACATCCGGGGAGCGGTCTGCGTCGTCGTCGATGTCGCCATCTTCATCGACTCCGTCTCCACCGCCACCTCCGCCGCCTACCGCTATTATGTGTCCTCGTACACGCAGTCAGAGTGGTATTGTTCGGTCGAAGGAGCGCACTGACGACACGGTTGCGTGGATTGCAGCGTGTATGGCACAGATAGATGCTGACTCCACTGGTGAGCCTCGGCATTTTCAGGCGGCTCTTCGGATTCCTCATTGGCGCAGTGCCATGGAGCAGGAGTTTCAGGCACTACAGAGGAATGATACTTGGCGCTTGGTTCCTCCTGTGCCTGGTGTCAACATCATTGACTCCAAGTGGGTGTTTAAGGTAAAGAAGCATGCTGATGGTTCTATTGAGCGATACAAGGCACGGTTGGTGGCCAAAGGGTTTAAACAGCGGTATGGTCTTGATTATGAGGATACCTTTAGTCCAGTTGTCAAACCTACCACCATTCGTCTGCTTCTGTCCTTGGATGTTGCCAAAGGGTGGTCTCTGCATCAGCTTGATGTTCAGAATGCTTTTCTCCATGGGGTCTTGGAGGAAGAGGTTTACATGCGGCAACCTCCAGGTTTTGTTGATCCTGCTCGTCCACATCATTTGTGTCGTCTTGTTAAGGCGCTTTATGGACTTAAGCAGGCTCCTCGTGCATGGCATGCCCGACTTGGCTCTGTTCTTCGACGTCTTGGATTTGCTCCGTCCACTGCTGACACGTCTCTGTTCATGTTCTAGCGTCCTGAGGTTACTATGTACCTCCTGGTTTATGTTGATGACATTATTCTTATCAGCTCCTCAGTGACTGCTGCTGATCGTCTGTTGTCTGCTCTGAGTGGTCATTTTGCTGTCAAGGATCTGGGTGCTCTTCATTACTTCCTTGGTCTGGAGGTTTCACGGTCCCCTGGTGGCCTGACTCTCACTCAGCATAAGTATTCCTTGGACTTGCTCCGACATGCTGGTATGTTGCAGTGCAAGCATGCTACTACCCCTATGTCTGCGACCGATCGGTTATCAGCCTTGGATGGTGCCTTGCTTCCTTCAGATGATGCTACAGAGTACCGTAGTATTGTTGGTGCCTTGCAGTACTTGACTATCACACGGCCGGATATCTCGTATCCGGTAAATCGTGTGTGCCAGTATCTTCATGCTCCTCGGACATCACACTGGTCAGCTGTGAAGCGTATACTGCGTTATCTCTCTCGTACTGTCTCCTATGGCTTGCATCTTCGGCCTACCTCCTCGAGTGCTCTCTCGGCGTTCTCTGATGCAGACTGGGCTGGGAGCCTGGATGATCGGCGATCAACGGGGGGCTATGCTATCTTCTTTGGTCGCAACTTGATCGCCTGGAGTGCGCGCAAGCAGGCCACAGTATCTCGGAGTAGCACTGAAGCAGAGTACAAGGCGGTTGCCAATGCCACGGCTGAGCTCATTTGGGTACAGTCTCTATTGAGAGAGTTGGGAGTCTCTCAAGAGCGGTCACCGGCTCTTTGGTGTGATAATATTGGTGCGACGTATTTTTCATCTCATCCAGTTTTCCATGCTCGTACCAAGCACATCGAAGTTGACTATCACTTTGTGAGAGAACATGTTGCACAGAAGCTCCTTCATATCAAGTTCATCTCCTCCAAAGATCAACTTGCTGACATCTTCACGAAGCCTCTACCACAACCTCAGTTTGTAGGTTGTAGGCTCAATCTTAACTTGATCTGTACCTCAGGACATAGTTAAGATTGAGGGAGGGTGTTAGATAGTATTTACACGTGGCTTCTGTATATATCTTGTATATTGTATTGTACACTTTGTGTACCCCTTTATATATATGAGATAGCCACACCCGTTACGGGTGTCGAGCAGTTTCCAAAACCCTAGCTTTTACAAAACCAACACCGTAAACTTTCTCATGCCCATGTAGAAAAACATACTCAGTACGTACAATACACAGCTCAATGATTGAGATTGCGGTTAGCCTGCTCCCTCTTCCCCGCCGCGACGCCACGTACGCTGCGTCCGTCCCGGCAGTGTGCACATCACTGACAGACTTAATTGTCGCCCCACTCTCAAGAAACTGCGGCCGGAATCCATCTACGGGACAAATGGATCAATCGAGCAGCCCGGCGACGTGGCTCACTCCAATCGCTATCCATCAAACCCCAGCGATTTCTCAGGTTTTGACCCGGAACGCCATGCCGAGACCGACGTCGATCGAGCCACAGAGCGGCGGGAGCCGACCTCTCGGCCGCGGGCGTGACACCTGTGACCCGCGTCGCCGGTGATTGATTCCATTTCCATCGCTGCCTCGCCGTCTCGTCCTGATCGGGTAAAGGCTGAGCGTAAATGCGGTCCAAGAGGAGCTCGTGTGAGCGAGGAGTGCTGGCGACTCGGTATCGGGAGGGGAAAAGCGTTGTTTTGGCTGTGTCCGGCGCTGCTGCTGGCCCGACGGCGACCCGGGGCGACGACTGCTTCGCTGTTCGCGGCGCGCGCGAGGGGGGCCGCCGCGGGCCATCGCCCGGAGCGACACGTACGCGCGGGCGCGACGGCGACGTCCGCGGCGTAGGCGTGTGCGAGTGTTCGTGATCCCTGCTCGAGCGGCGCCAAGTGTCCAAGCTTCTAGAATACGCCCTGCGCCCTGGACCATCTACCACAGACGACACCATCTCAGTGTACATATTTGGTCCATCGATCGGTACGGCATGGAACGTGAGGAAAGAAGCGAACCTACCAAGCTCCAACAGCCCACAAGGCCGGACACAAATGGAGCGGAGGCAGAGACAAGCTAGCCAAGCACCAACGTGCCGCTCTCTATCAGTGACTCAGGGATGAGGCCGTGCTGATCCATCGTGCCGGCAAGTTGGCGATGTGCATGTGGATGGCATCCGGCCTACGAAACGGGGCGAACCCACGGCCTCGGATCAACGGGTGGCTTCAAACTCACAGATCCTTAACTGGAAACTGTACACGACCGACCGGCCGGCTTGAATACAGACACTTGACAGTTGACAGGCAGATTGAACTAGGAACTCTGCCGACCTCAAAGTCAAAGAATTCCAGGCCGGATCGCTTCATCCCACAGCGATGGCCGAGCAGCAGAGCTACTAGCAGGGGTCGAAGGCTCAGTCGGACTAGGTCGCTGCATGACCGTGCTCCGTGATCGATCGCCTTCGCCATTTGACTTCACGCGCGGTTGCTGTAGCTGGCTGCCTTTTGCGTTTCAATGCTCCTCCATTCACTCTGGCCGGGACCGTGTTCGGGACGAGAGGGAGTCACGATGACAAGAAGCCAGCATACGCATCGGCCCGCCCATAACGAGCAACTGCGGTTTTTTACGGAGTGAAGATCAAATCAACTGATTGAACATCAGAGAAACCAAGTTTAACGTTCCACGTTCGGTCGAGGAAGAAGGGGACATCTCACACAACAGTGGCATCCAATCCAATAATAAGAGAAGGATGGATACCGGAGCCTCCTCAGAGCTCAGGCACTCTCGGCCGTTGGATCGGTTCCCTTGATGCGTTTCTGGACGTCGGATCGAGATAAGGATGAACCTGGGCCGTCGGATCTAAGGTAATGGCAGCAAAATGTAAATGCCATGCCCCCACCGGGGCATTTCGGTCATTTCGTGTAGGGGGGTATAAAAGAGGGGCGCTCTGTGTTGAACCCTAGCCGCGGCCTCCTCTCCCCTCCCACGCGCCTCCTCCTCCCGCACCCGCGCCTCCCTCTCCTCCCGCGTGCCTCCACTCCTCCCGCCCACATCGCCGCTGCCGCCACCGCCACCCACCGCATCGAACCACGCCGTCGGCATCCATCCACTGCTCCGGCGGCTCCGGCGCCGTCCAGATGCGCCAGCCTTGGGGCAAGAATAGAGATGGCGGCGGCGGCCGGATCCGAAGACGGTGGGGCGGCGACCACTCCCGTGAGACTCGGGGTCGAAGGGCGTCCGGGATCCAGTTCCTGGCGCGGTGGCGTCCATGGCCGAGCTTGAGCCGGGGCGCGGTGGCGGCCATGGCCGAGCTTGAGCCGGAGCGCGAGGAGGACGGCGCTAACGTCGAGATCGCGCACATCGAGCCCGAGATCCTGCGCCTCTCCTCCAGTTTCCTCCACCTCCGCGTCTTCCGGGGCCACGACGCGCAGCCGACTGGGACAGGGCCGCGGGCGAGGGGGGAGGCCTCGCACCCCTCGATCTGGACGGGGTCGTGGCCTGCCTCCACCAACGCCAGCCCACCGCCGCGGCGTGCCTTGCCGGCCGACGCCTCCGCTGCCCCGCCGCTAATACAGGAGCCCAGCAGCGCCTCCCTCCCTGGAGGAGCCGCTCCCGCCCAGCAGCGCATCCCTCCCTGGAGCAGCCACTCCCGCCTAGCAACGCTGCCGCTCGAAGCTGCGCCGGCGACCCGTCCAGAGGCAGGTAGCGACCACTCCTCCCTCCTTCCTCCCTCCCTCTCTCTTTCCTCACACTCTCCCTCCTCCCTCTTGCATCCTCTGTTTCTTCAAGTTTTTTCCTGATTAGTTGCTGTAGACTTGATATTGTGAGAATATAATGATGATTATTTCTTGATGAGTCATGCTGCATGATTTTCCTGATTAGTTGCCGTCGACGGGGGGAGGCCAGGCGGAGCGCGCCTTCGCCACCGCCATCGCCACCGATTGGCGTGTCGATGGGAGGGGCCAGGCGTAGCGTGCCATCGCCACCGCCGCTCATCCGCGCCTCCCCCTCCTCCTCCCCACGACCCCACCGGATTGAGACTGGCCCTTCCTTGTGCCAGGCCCTCGTGCCACGGCTTGGCCATCAGGAGCGGCGACGATGGCATGATGCAGACGCACTTGTGGCTTCCCGTGGTGCTCCACTCCTGCTCCCTCCTCCTCACCCAGGTATCTTTTTTGGAGCTAATCTTGTATCTTCTTCAGGTTGCCACCGATGGGAACACAACCAGTGGATTGGTTTTGCCTGTCAGCAACCAGAACAAGAACAAGTCAATGCTTATTCATTCATGGTACTGAATATTGGAGGGAGATGGACAGTACATATAGAGCTATGTAGGGAAAAAAATTCTTGCACATTTATACTGATTGCGATATAACTTATATATTCCATTTTATTTCAGATTAGTATGTTGTGCAATCCTGCTATCCATGGATAATTGGGCCTGTTTTTCCACGCAGTCCATAGTATGTTTCGAAAACATGTTCTCATATAGATTTGTGCAGTCATGGTCAACTGGTACAAACTACAATTGTTGTGTGTTTAGTTTCCAAGGAGAAAGCAGAGGCATGTATTTTTGTTTTGAACGAGAAGCACAAAATATTTCTTATTTGAAGGACACGTGCTTTGGTCTTTTGAATATGTTCAGCGACAAGATTAGTTAAACCTGTCTCTACCATGGAACCATATTATGATTTTACATGTAAGATGGTTTGAGTTGGATAAATGAAATAATAAGAGCTTTGGATTAATGTAGAATAACTGGTAAAAATATAAAAGTTGAGTTCCCTTTCAGTTTAGTTAGTGGCCTGTAGACTTTGATTTTCGCATGATACTTTTCTTAACAAATGGTTAGTACATATCCTTCCATTCCATGAATTAGTCTCAATTTGTCTGGGCTAAGCTATGTGTGTGTTAGCTTCAGAACATGTGCCAGCAGATTAATGTGAGCAAAGGATTACTCGAGTATGGATGATCAGTGAACATGCAACATATGGTAGGTGTGATTTTACTGATAGGCACTCAGATTCTGCATCCATTTTAGATTCATATGCCCACACTGCCATTTCTTTGTCAATCGTGTAGTTAGTGTTAATATCACTGTTTATTTTAAAGCATTTGTGTTTAGTTCTTTTAATCTTCAAATGATGTATGACAGTGTCGATAACCAAATAGCAGCCATGTGTAGTAAAGTCTACTTTCTCCAATTCCTCCTATTGTATATGTTGACTCCTTATTGTAATTAATAAAGAAGGGACAATAAATGAAGCAAAAAGTCAATTCTGAATATGTGTTTAAATTTTGTAACATTTTCCACACTTTTCCCAGGTTTTTCCTGTGATAAATTGATGCATGTTTTAAATATGTATTTGAATTTTGTAATCTTTTCCTCACTTTTCCCAGATTGGTGATATATACTTTGGCGATGTTACCTATGGAAATAGGAATGATTTTCTTATTGCATGGACAGAACAATCAATTTTGCCGACGGCGCGAATGGACGAGTCCGGAGACGTCGGCAGGGGAGGGAGGGGCGCGGGAGGTCGAGGCAGAATGGGGGCCGCTCGTCGGTTCGGCTCGGCGTGCGGATGGAGTTCAGGTTCTCCAACTTCCACACCGTTCAGGTGATGTTGATCGGAACGCTTTCTCTTCACGTCGCACAGTTGTATTTCGACTGATTTCGGATTGCTGGTTCGGGGGTTGCTACTAGCTAGGGTGTTTCGTTACCACGGGAATCTCAATGTGTTTCCCGTCTCTGGGTTAGGGAAAGCTTCGCATGATGGGTTGAATCCTAAATTAATTTCCTATTGTATCGAATAGATTTCGGATGGTAATTGGTACTCGTGTGGTGGATCCGGAAATTCATCGGTGATGGGTTGAGCAGCATGAACGTGTGACTGAAACTTGCATGTTCAGGAAGATCGATAAATGTATTCTGGTCCTACACTGGGAGAAGCTTCCTCCTTAGCCACGTTTTGTGTGTTTTCGTTCCGTCAGAGAAAGGCGATGTCGGTCGCATAGAGAATGTTGATCTGCTCATGTGTTCGGAGATCAATTTTTTGAGAGTTATTAGCAAACTAGACATATTTAAGCTTAGTTGCGATCATCCCGTCAACATTCGGTTGTTAAGGCATCTGAAGGTTGTGGGTTTCCCATTTATACTAGGCAGGACATGCTTCGATTGCAATTCTAGCAACATGCATGCATTTTAAAGTAGTTTGATTGAAGATGGATTGATGCTATACCATCTTCGTTAGACCAAATCGAGGATTTTTGCTACTTCATTCGGTGACACTTGAGAATTTGCAAGATCTAATAGTAATTGTTTGAATAGTTGTAGTTATTTTGTTTGGTGTGATATGGAACCGCTTTCTGATTACTGATATCAACATTCAACATGGCAACAACTTCCTGTCTTGCAAGAGAATAACTCTGCTCCATGTCTCTGCGTATATGTGCTGGAAGCTTTTTGCAAGTCTTCCAGAATAATAGTAGTCTTCCAGATCATTCAAAGGAAATAACATACCGATACAAATGGATGACATAGGTTTGTTGATAAATTTCTTATTGGTGCTTGCTAAACAGGTACCAGTAGTATTAGACCGGCTCCTCATTACAATCACGTCACTAGACAGTGGAAAAACAATTGCCAAGTCAAGTAAAGCGGCTGCTATTAATGGAGCCTGTCAATGGCATGAATCTATCCTGCAAGAAATTCAGTTTCCTAAAGATGAAGTGTCACACGAATTTCAGGAGTGCGAGTGCAAGATTGTTGTTTCCAAGGTATGGCTATTGCCAGCATGTTTTTCCACCTCATTCACTTGCCTATCAAATTTCCATTCCTTTATTATTCCGTTGGTTTACTAACAACATATCTCCTGTTACAGGGATCAACAAGAACTGTTTTTCTTGGGGAAGCGTTCCTAAATCTGACGAACTACCTCAGTTCATCAGACTCCACTGACATCTCTTTGCCATTGAACAAGTGCAATTCTGGCATAGTTTTATAGGTAGATTTCATTTAGCTGTACTTGTTTTACCCCAGATAATTTCTGATGGTTTATTGGATCCCATATGATTTTCAAATTTAGCAATGGCTTTGGTCCTGGAGCAGACACTGCCAAGGGAGCGGCTGATGGAGGCGATCTGGGATCTGCAGGGAGAGGAGGACCTGGAGCGGCTGCTGCCAAGGTATGACTTAGTTTTCTCTCCTCATTTGAGAATTGGCTACTAGCTTTAAATCATGTGGCATCAACATTTATTTGTTTATACAGTCCATTATAGATTGATAGTTGCTACCTTTTAGTAAACTATGAAAATTTGGGCAGCTTTAATAGAAGCCACTTTGTTCAATAGTGTCATCGTATCACTGTGATATCTACTAAAAAATACTTTCTGTTAGTTCTTATGATCGTTCAGTAAAGAAATGAGAGGTTGAATTGATTTAAGTTAGATGCGATTATGATCCAGGACAAAGGTTCTGTTAATGACTATATATGATACATGTGTTTAGTTGGTCCATTAGTTGTCCTTCTGGTTGCCATTGAATAGATTATTGTTTTTTGCTTTTCTTTTGCTCAGGCCTTATTGCTCAAGCATGAGTGATATCTTTGTGATTCACTTCAGCTACATTGATTTTAATGCATGCCTTCCTTTTTATTGTCAGTAATGCAAGCTATACATGAATTAAGTGAAAAATAATTCTCGAGCACTTTCTTTCATTGTGTATGTGGACTCTTTATTGTCATTGATTAACAAAGGGAAAAATAATTTTCAGAGTAGGATTTTTTTAGTACTGTGGGCTTTGCTTATCAAATTGCAATTGTTCATGGTGCTTTTTATAATACATGTTTCTGAAATCAAATCTCTTTGTGCTGAATTAGTCGTTGTGGTCACAAGTTAATCGTTTTGCATGTCTTCACTAAAGGAGGCTTGCGGGTTTATCTTAAGCATCTTATCTTCAACAATGGTCAACATTAACTATTCAGTTAGGCACCCAGTAGAGGTTTACCTATCATTGTATCAAAGAGCTTACTATTTCCATTTGCTCAGCAAAGTTTTGAGATATTCCATCATAATTATCTAATTGTAATGCTTTTATGATGCAAGACTAATATCTTGTGATGTGGCTTTCTTGTATCCCATTTGCCCTGCTGCTCCTGAAAGAGATACCATTTTGTTGGTGTTTACTGGTTAATCCTTTTGCATATGTTTACGGATGGATACTCAATGTGCTTGGTTCATATCGTTGCTGATACTTGCCTTCTCTTGCTGATATCCCAAATCATGCACATAGCTATTTTAGTATGGGTTAGGCAATATCCCTTTGTAAAAAAGTACATATGTATGTCACCTTTTGTGTGAGTAAAATATTCATCAGCATTGTAACGGATCATATGCTCTTTGTACTAAATTTGATGCTTTCTACTGAACCATATTTAGCTTTGTAATGGGTTTCTATTCTTTGTATCGGACTAATGCTTCCTTGAGACATAGCAGACGTTGGATCATTGCCTTAGACAGTCTTCCTCATGTGTCTTTGAGAAATCCTAATGCTGGATCAGTGGCTTAATTTTTCCTTTTGTATCTATTTGACACCACTGCCTATATCTTTTTTGTACCATCTTCATTGCAATTATGAATACAACGTTTGGTCAGACATAAGGTTGGACTGCTTTGAGTTGTTTACAGGGTTCGCTTTGAGTTGTTTTAATTCTGATGAAAATGCCTGTTGGATTGTTGCATCCTGATGTTGTTCTTCTTACACCTTTGATTTGATACCTTTATTATCAGGTTGAATATAACCGCACCCGGCAGGGGTGCAGGGTGCGGCAAGCCGCAGTTTCCATCTAGTATGTATGCTCCTAGCTACATATGCTACTTTCTAGCATCATGTATCATGTGCACAAACAAACGGGACGGCCGATGGATCGCCAAATCAGAGGACCGATCATGAGCCATGAGCCATGGAGCCATCAGCTACGCATGAATGCATGTTCCCTCTAGATGGTCATTCTCGAAACGACCGATTATGAGGCCAACTCCACCGCACGACCCCAAACGGACGTCCGGTTTGACCGGATTTTGTCCCTTTAGGGCGTCGATGGGTTCGCCCGTGTCCGGCTTTGTCAGATGGGTCGTGCGTGCGCCCACCGCGCGGCCGCACCCTAAATCGTGTCCGGGATGGACGTGAATAAAAAAATATAAAAACTAGAATGAAATAACTAAAAAATTAAATAAACACATTTAAAAAAAACATAAAACACATATAGGGGTCGGCCACAAAACGGCCCAGTTTTCACGGCCACTTAAAAGGCCCAGTTTCATAATTGACATATAAAAAAAGAAAAAAAACGCCTCCCGCGCGCTCCTGCCGCGCCCATCGGTGCCGTGGGCGTCGCCGTCTTCACTGGCCGCCGGTGTCGTCGTCATCGCTGACGAGGTCGACGTAGGTCGGCGGCGTCCACAGGTGGGGCGGCGGTGCGTGGTAGACGGGGGCGGGTTGGACGGCGAGAGGTGCCTGCACCACCTCCTCCCATGGCGACGCCTCCCGCTCCGGTGACTGCGGCGGAGCGGCGTGCCAGTTCACGCCCACGCCGGCGGCCATCTCCGGAGCAGTGCAGGACCAGGCCCACCCCGATCCCAGCAGCTACTGGAAGGCGGCCGACTGCTCCTCCTCCATGGAGTCCTCCCTCCTCTCCTCCGTCAAGGCCGCCATCTGCAGCTCCGGGAAGGCCACGTCGCCGGCAGCAGACAGTGCAATGGTCTCCTCCAAGTCGTCCCATTGCCGCTCGTCGTGGGTGTACATGGAGTCGTCCTGACACGCTGCACGGTCCGGGCCTCCTCCTCCGCTGTCATGCGAGGAGGTGGAGGTGGTGACGGAGAAGGGGAAGGCGTAAGGCGTAAGGCCGCGCACGCGCGTACGCCCGCGCACATCTCGACGTGGCCGCTGCGGACCTGACACCGTGCCGGCGAAGTATGACGCGCGGCGCGGGTCGTGCTCGTCCCGGAGCCACGTGTCCCACAGCGGGGAGTCGGGGCCATACCTATCGTCGTAGAACAGGTCGTCGGGGAGGAGGCGGCGGCGGCGCTCGATCTCATCGCGGCGCGCGCGGCCGCTCGCCAGCAAAGGAGGGATCTGTTGGGTAACGTAGTAATTTCAAAAAAAATCTTACGCACACGCAAGATCATGGTGATGCATAGCAACGAGAGGGGAGAGTGTGTCCACGTACCCTCGTAGACCGAAAGCGAAAGCGTTATGACAACGCGGTTGATGTAGTCGTACGTCTTCACGATCCGACCGATCCAAGCACCGAACGTACGGCACCTCCGTGTTCTGCACACGTTCAACTCGATGACGATCCCCGGACTCCGATCCAGCCGGGTGTCGGGGATGAGTTCTGTTAGCACGACGGCGTGGTGACGCTGAAGATGTTCTACCAACGCAGGGCTTCGCCTAAACTCCGCGACGATATGACCGAGGTGGAATATGGTGGAGGGGGGCACCGCACACGGCTAAGGAACGATCACGAAGATCAACTTGTGTGTTCTAGGGTGCCCCCCTGCCCCCGTATATAAAGGAGCAAGGGGGGAGGCCGGCCGGCCCTAGTGGGCGCGCCAAGGAGGGGGGGAGTCCTCCACCTCGTGGGAGTAGGACTCCCCTTTCCTAGTCCAACTAGGAAAAGAGAGGGGGAAGGAAAGAGAGGGAAAGGGAGAGGGAAAGAGGGGTCGCGCGCCCCCTCCCTAGTCCAATTCGGACTCCTCATGGGGGGGGCGCCACCTCCTGGGCTGCTGCCCTCTCTCTCCCCTCAGGCCCACTAAGGCCCAATACTTCCCCGGGGGGTTCCGGTAACCCCTCCGGCACTCCGGTTTTCTCCGAAATCACCCGGAACACTTCCGGTGTCCGAATATAGTCGTCCAATATATCGATCTTTATGTCTCGACCATTTCGAGACTCCTCGTCATGTCCGTGATCACATCCGGGACTCCGAACAACCTTCGGTACATCAAAACATAAACTCATAATAAAACTGTCATCGTAACGTTAAGCGTGCGGACCCTACGGGTTCAAGAACTATGTAGACATGACCTAGAACTATTCTCGGTCAATAACCAATAGCGGAACCTGGATGCTCATATTGGCTCCTACATATTCTACGAAGATCTTTATCGGTCAAACCGCATAACAACATACGTTGTTCCCTTTGTCATCGGTATGTTACTTGCCCGAGATTCGATCGTCAGTATCTCAATACCTAGTTCAATCTTGGTACCGGCAAGTCTCTTTACTTGTTCTGTAATACATCATCCCGCAACTAACTCATTAGTTGCAATGCTTGCAAGGCTTAAGTGATGTGTATTACCGAGAGGGCCCAGAGATACCTCTCCGACATTCGGAGTGACAAATCCTAATCTCGAAATACGCCAACCCAACAAGTACCTTCGGAGACACCTGTAGAGCACCTTTATAATCACCCAGTTACGTTGTGACGTTTGGTAGCACACAAAGTGTTCCTCCGGTAAACGGGAGTTGCATAATCTCATAGTCATAGGAACATGTATAAGTCATGAAGAAAGCAATAGCAACATACTAAACGATCAAGTGCTAAGCTAACAGAATGGGTCAAGTCAATCAGATCATTCACCTAATGATGTGATCCCATTATAAAATAACAACTCTTTGTCCATGGTTAGGAAACATAACCATCTTTGATTAATGAGCTAGTCAAGTAGAGGCATACTAGTGACACTCTGTTTGTCTATGTATTCACACATGTATTATGTTTCCGGTTAATACAATTCTAGCATGAATAATAAACATTTATCATGAAACAAGGAAATAAATAATAACTTTATTATTGCCTCTAGGGCATATTTCCTTCAGTCTCCCACTTGCACTAGAGTCAATAATCTAGATTACACAGTAATGATTCTAACACCCATGGAGTCTTGGTGCTGATCATGTTTTGCTCGTGGAAGAGGCTTAGTCAAAGGGTCTGCAACATTCAGATCCTTATGTATATTGCAAATTTCTATGTCTCCCACCTGGACTAGATCCCGGATGGAATTGAAGCGTCTCTTGATGTGCTTGGTTCTCTTGTGAAATCTGGATTCCTTCGCTAAGGCAATTGCTCCAGTATTTTCACAAAAGATTTTCATTGGACCCGATGCACTAGGTATGACACCTAGATCGGATATGAACTCCTTCATCCAGACTCCTTCATTTGCTGCTTCCGAAGCAGCTATGTATTCCGCTTCACACGTAGATCCCGCCACGACGCTTTGTTTAGAACTGCACCAACTGACAGCTCCACCGTTTAATGTAAACACGTATCCGGTTTGCGATTTAGAATCGTCCGGATCAGTGTCAAAGCTTGCATCAACGTAACCATTTACGATGAGCTCTTTGTCACCTCCATAAACGAGAAACATATCCTTAGTTCTTTTTAGGTACTTCAGGATGTTCTTGACCGCTGTCCAGTGATCCACTCCTGGATTACTTTGGTACCTTCCTGCTAGACTTATATCAAGGCACACATCAGGTCTGGTACACAGCATTGCATACATGATAGGGCCTATGGCTGAAGCATAGGGAACATCTTTCATTTTCTCTCTATCTTCTGCAGTGGTCAGGCATTGAGTCTTACTCAACTTCACACCTTGTAACATACGCAAGAACCCTTTCTTTGCTTGATCCATTTTGAACTTCTTCAAAACTTTGTCAAGGTATGTGCTTTGTGAAAGTCCAATTAAGCATCTTGATCTATCTCTATAGATCTTAATGCCCAATATGTAAGCAGCTTCACCGAGGTCTTTCATTGAAAAACACTTATTCAAGTATCCCTTTATGTTATCCAGAAATTCTATATCATTTCCAATCAGTAATATGTCATCCACATATAATATTAGAAATGCTACAGAGCTCCCACTCACTTTCTTGTAAATACAGGCTTCTCCAAAAGTCTATATAAAACCAAATGATTTGATCACACTATCAAAGCGTTTATTCCAACTCCGAGAGGCTTGCACCAGTCCATAAATGGATCGCTGGAGCTTGCACACTTTGTTAGCTCCCTTTGGATCAACAAAACCTTCTGGTTGCATCATATACAACTCTTCTTCCAAAAATCCATTCAGGAATGCAGTTTTGACATCCATTTGCCAAATTTCATAATCATAAAATGCGGCAATTGCTAACATGATTCGGACAGACTTAAGCATCGCTACGGGTGAGAAGGTCTCATCGTAGTCAATCCCTTGAACTTGTCGAAAACCTTTTGCAACAAGTCGAGCTTTGTAGACAGTAACATTAACGTCAGCGTCAGTCTTCTTCTTGAAGATCCATTTATTCTCAATTGCTTGCCGATCATCGGGCAAGTCAACCAAAGTCCACACTTTGTTCTCATACATGGATCCCATCTCAGATTTCATGGCTTCAAGCCATTTTGCGGAATCTGGGCTCACCATTGCTTCTTCATAGTTCGTAGGTTCATCGTGATCTAGTAGCATGACTTCCAGAATAGGATTACCGTACCACTCTGGTGCGGATCTTACTCTGTTTGATCTACGAGGTTCAGTAGCAACTTGATCTGAAGTTCCATGATCATCATCATTAACTTCCTCACCAATTGGTTTAGGTGTCACTGAAACTGGTTTATGTGATGTACTACTTTCCAATAAGGGAGCAGGTACAGTTACCTCATCAAGTTCTACTTTCCTCCCACTCACTTCTTTCGAGAGAAACTCCTTCTCTAGAAAGTTTCCAAATTTAGGAACAAAAGTCTTGCCTTCAGATCTGTGATAGAAGGTGTATCCAACAGTCTCCTTTGGATATCCTATGAAGATACATTTCTCCGATTTGGGTTCGAGCTTATCAGGTTGAAGTTTTTTTCACATAAGCATCGCAACCCCAAACTTTAAGAAACGACAACTTTGGTTTCTTGCCAAACCATAGTTCATACGGCGTCGTCTCAACGGATTTCGATGGTGCCCTATTTAACGTGAATGCGGCCGTCTCTAAAGCATAACCCCAAAACGATAGCGGTAAATCTGTAAGAGACATCATAGGTCGCACCATATCAAGTAAAGTACGATTAGGACGTTCGGACACACCATTACGTTGTGGTGTTCCGGGTGGCGTGAGTTGTGAAACTATTCCGCATTGTTTCAAATGTACACCAAACTCGTAACTCAAATATTCTCCTCCACGATCAGATCGCAGAAACTTTATTTTCTTGTTACGATGATTTTCAACTTCACTCTGAAATTCTTTGAACTTTTCAAATGTTTCATTAAGTAGATATACCCATATCTGCTTAAGTCATCTGTGAAGGTGAGAAAATAACGATATCCGCCATGAGCCTCAACATTCATCGGACCACATACATCTGTATGTATGATTTCTAACAAATTTGTTGCTCTCTCCATAGTACCGGAGAACGGTGTTTTGGTCATCTTGCCCATAAGGCACGGTTCGCAAGTACCAAGTGATTCATAATCAAGTGGTTCCAAAAGCCCATCAGTATGGAGTTTCTTCATGCGCTTTACACCGATATGACCCAAACGGCAGTGCCACAAATAAGTTGCACTATCATTATCAACTCTGCATCTTTTGGCTTCAACATTATGAATATGTGTATCACTACTATCGAGATTTAATAAGAATAGACCACTCTTCAAGGGTGCATGACCATAAAAGATATTACTCATATAAATAGAAGAACCATTATTCTCTGATTTAAATGAATAACCGTCTCGCATCAAACAAGATCCAGATATAATGTTCATGCTCAACGCTGGCACCAAATAACAATTATGTAGGTCTAATACTAATCCTGAAGGTAGATGTAGAGGTAGCGTGCCGACCGCGATCACATCGACTTTGGAACCATTTCCCACGCGCATCGTCACCTTGTCCTTAGCCAATCTTCGCTTAATCCACAGTCCCTGTTTCGAGTTGCAAATATTAGCAACTGAACCAGTATCAAATACCCAGGTGCTACTGCGAGCATTAGTAAGGTACACATCAATAACATGTATATCACATATACCTTTGTTCACCTTGCCATCCTTCTTATCCGCCAAATACTTGGGGCAGTTCCGCTTCCAGTGACCAGTCTGCTTGCAGTAGAAGCACTCAGTTTCAGGCTTAGGTCCAGACTTGGGTTTCTTCTCCTGAGCAGCAACTTGCTTGTTGTTCTTCTTGAAGTTCCCCTTCCTCTTCCCTTTGCCCTTTTTCTTGAAACTAGTGGTCTTGTTGACCATCAACACTTGATGCTCCTTCTTGATTTCTACCTCCGCAGCCTTTAGCATTGCGAAGAGCTCGGGAATTTTCTTATCCATCCCTTGCATATTATAGTTCATCACAAAGCTCTTGTAGCTAGGTGGAAGTGATTGGAGAATTCTGTCAATGACGCTATCATCCGGAAGATTAACTCCCAGTTGAATCAAGTGATTACAATACCTAGACATCTTGAGTATATGCTCACTGACAGAACTATTCTCCTCCATCTTGCAGCTATAGAACTTATTGGAGACTTCATATCTCTCAATCCGGGCATTCTTCTGGAATATTAACTTCAACTCCTGGAACATCTCATATGCTCCATGACGTTCAAAACGTCGTTGAAGTCCCGGTTCTAAGCCGTAAAGCATGGCACGTTGAACTATCGAGTAGTCATCAGCTTTGCTCTGCCAGACGTTCTTAACGTCATCAGTTGCATCAGCAGCAGGCCTGGCACCCAGCGGTGCTTCCAGGACGTAACATTTCTGTGCAGCAATGAGGATAATCCTCAAGTTACGGACCCAGTCCGCGTAATTGCTACCATCATCTTTCAACTTTGCTTTCTCAAGGAACGCATTAAAATTCAACGGAACAACAGCACGGGCCATCTATCTACAATCGACATAGACAAGCAAGATACTATCAGGTACTAAGTTCATGATAAATTTAAGTTCAATTAATCATATTACTAAAGAACTCCCACTTAGATAGACATCCCTCTAATCCTCTAAGTGATCACGTGATCCATATCAACTAAACCATGTCCGATCATCACGTGAGATGGAGTAGTTTCAATGGTGAACATCATTATGTTGATCATATCTACTATATGATTCACGCTCGACCTTTTGGTCTCCGTGTTCTGAGGCCATATCTGTTATATGCTAGGCTCGTCAAGTTAAACCTGAGTATTCCGCGTGTGCAACTGTTTTGCACCCGTTGTATTTGAACGTAGAGCCTATGACACCCGATCATCACGTGGTGTCTCAGCACGAAGAACTTTCGCAACGGTGCATACTCAGGGAGAACACTTTTACTATGATAATTTAGTGAGGGATCATCTTATAATGCTACCGTCAATCAAAGCAAGATAAGATGCATAAAAGATAAACATCACATGCAATCAATATAAGTGATATGATATGGCCATCATCATCTTGTGCTTGTGATCTCCATCTTCGAAGCACCGTCATGATCACCATCGTCACCGGCGCGACACCTTGATCACCATCGTAGCATCGTTGTCGTCTCGCCAATCTTATGCTTCTACGACTATCGCTACCGCTTAGTGATAAAGTAAAGCATTACAGGGCGATTGCATTGCATACAATAAAGTGACAACCATATGGCTCCTGCCAGTTGCCGATAACTCGGTTACAAAACATGATCATCTCATACAATAAAATTTAGCATCATGTCTTGACCATATCACATCACAACATGCCCTGCAAAAACAAGTTAGACGTCCTCTACTTTGTTGTTGCAAATTTTACGTGGCTGCTACGGGCTTAGCAAGAACCAATCTTACCTACGCATCAAAACCACAACGATAGTTTGTCAAGTTGGTGTTGGTTTAACCTTCACAAGGACGGGGCGTAGCCACACTCGGTTCAACTAAAGTTGGAGAAACTGACACCCGCCAGCCACCTGTGTGCAAAGAACGGCGGTAGAACCAGTCTCGCGTAAGCGTACGCGTAATATCGGTCCGGGCCGCTTCATCCAACAATACCGCCGAACCAAAGTATGACATGCTGGTAAGCAGTATGACTTATATCGCCCACAACTCACTTGTGTTCTACTCATGCATATAACATCAACACATAAAACCTGGCTCTGATACCACTGTTGGGTAACGTAGTAATTTCAAAAAAAATCCTACGCACACGCAAGATCATGGTGATACATAGCAACGAGAGGGGAGAGTGTGTCCACGTACCCTCGTAGACCGAAAGCGGAAGAGTTATGACAACGCGGTTGATGTAGTCGTACGTCTTCATGATCTGACCGATCCAAGCACCGAACGTGCGGCACCTCTGTGTTCTGCACACGTTCAGCTCGATGACGATCCCCGGACTCCGATCCAGCAGGGTGTCGGGGATGAGTTCCGTCAGCACGACGGCGTGGTGACGATGATGATGTTCTACCGACGCAGGGCTTCGCCTAAACTCCGCGACGATATGACCGAGGTGGAATATGGTGGAGGGGGGCACCGCACACGGCTAAGGAACGATCACGAAGATCAACCTGTGTGTTCTAGGGTGCCCCCCTGCCCCCGTATATAAAGGAGCAAGGGGGGAGGCCGGCCGGCCCTAGGGGCGCGCCAAGGAGGGGGGGAGTCCTCCTCCTAGTGGGAGTAGGACTCCCCTTTCCTAGTCCAACTAGGAAGAGAGAGGGGGAAGGAAAGAGAGGGAGAGGGAGAGGGAAAGAGGGGCCGCGCCCCCCCTCCCTAGTCCAATTCGGACTCCTCATGGGGGGCGCGCCACCTCCTGGACTGCTGCCCTCTCTCTCCCCTCAGGCCCACTAAGGCCCAATACTTCCCCGGGGGGTTCCGGAAACCCCTCCGGCACTCCGGTTTTCTCCGAAATCACCCGGAACACTTCCGGTGTCCGAATATAGTCGTCCAATATATCGATCTTTATGTCTCGACCATTTCAAGACTCCTCGTCATGTCCGTGATCACATCCGGGACTCCGAACAACCTTCGGTACATCAAAACATAAACTCATAATAAAACTGTCATCGTAACGTTAAGCGTGCGGACCCTACGGGTTCGAGAACTATGTAGACATGACCTAGAACTATTCTCGGTCAATAACCAATAGCGGAACCTGGATGCTCATATTGGCTCCTACATATT
>LR880966.1:764916620-764929869 GCA_904067115.1 Aegilops sharonensis | reverse complement strand
CATATCGTCGTAGAGCTTAGGCGAAGCCCTGCGCCGGAGAAGTCATATCGTCGCGGAGCTTAGGCGAAGCCCTGCGTCGGTGGAGCATCAACATCGTCACCACGCCGTCGTGCTGACGGAACTCATCCCCGACACTTTGCTGGATCGGAGTCCGGGGATCGTCATCGAGCTGAACGTGTGCAGAACTCGGAGGTGCCGTACGTTCGGTGCTTGGATCGGTCGGATCGTGAAGACGTACGACTACATCAACCGCGTTGTTATAACGCTTCCGCTTTCGGTCTACGAGGGTACGTGGACGGACACTCTCCCCTCTCGTTGCTATGCCATCACCATGGTCTTGCGTGTTCGTAGGAAAATTTTGAAATTACTACGTTCCCCAACACGCCCAACTGTAGATACTTTGAGAGCATCTACATATAGACCTCCAGTACAGTCTAGATTGTCTATCCGATCAGTGTCCGGTCAAAAATCAGTGACCCAACCGGACCCCTGCTTTCCAGACCAAGCAGCTCAAACGCGACTACGACGCGATGCGCCACTCGTAAGACGCGCTCCTCCGTGACAGGCCCTCCTCATCGAGGTCCGTGCCCCAAGTCGTCCGCCGCTCACGGCTCGAGCTGGTTGGCGATCCGGTGCTATATGTGATCCGGAGGTGGACGACGTGCTAGAGAGCGCACACAAGTTGTTTGATCAAATGTGTCTAGTACAAAAGAGAAGTAGGGATTCAAAGTAGGGATCATGGTTATTTTGCAGAAAAAGTAGGGTGTCAAAATGGACACGCTTGGACACTGACTGAGGCGTCCACGGGTGTCTGGAGGATCAAATTAGAGTATTCTGATTGGGTCTGTTTAGAACACATCTAGATGTGACATAGTTATGTCATATCTAAACTAATGCCCATTCTATTTGTGGTCTGTTTTTTTGTCCTAATATTTTTGTTGTTTTTTATTGTTGCATTGTATATTTGTGGGAGGTTAGATGTGACATCCTAAAAAACATCTAAATGTGAATTAGACAAACTGATTCTGATTGTAGATGCTCTAATCTTGTTTCTTTTCACTTTACCTTGGAATGCAAATTTGTTTTCGAGAGCATCTACATATAGACCTCCAATATTATCTAGATTGTCTGTCCGATCAGTATCCGATCAAAAATCAGTGACCCAACCGGACCCCTACTTTCAAGACCAAGCAGCTCAAACGCGACTACAACGCGATGCGCCACTCGTACAATGCGGTCCTCCGCGACAGGCCCTCCTCACCGAGGTCTGTGCCCCAAGTCGTCCGCTGCTCACGGCTCGTGCTGGCTGGCGATCCGGTGCTTATATGTGATCCGGAGGTAGACAAGTTGTTTGATCAAATGTCTCCGGTCGAAAAGAAAAGTAGGGATTCAAAGTGGGCATCATGGTTATTTTGCAGAAAAAGTAGGGTGTCAAAACGGGACAAACGAGTACCTTGGAGGCTCAAATTAGGGTATTCTGATTGTAGATGGTCTAATCTTGTTTCTTGTTTTTCGTTATCTTGGAATGCAAATTTGTTTCCGAGCATGAAAATGGAGTAGGACAGGTGTGAACGAGCTAGTCTCTAGACGACAAACGAGTATTTTTGCAGTTGCTTCCGGCACCAACCTTTCCATGGGACCATCGGATCAACTGTCAACTGCGATCTAGACCTCTAATTTCAGCTGAGAAGGAATCTATATGTTATCTCGTTATCTCGTTACCAATTTGGTTTAGAACGCGTTGACCAGTTCTTTAAACACACCACTAATATATGCATATGCCTACATGGCTACATTCACCTTTTGTTGTTGGAAATACCGACTACAGTGTGTACACACGCCCACACTCACCGTCTCACCCCCACATACTTTATGCACATGACACTGCACCGGAACGAAAATGCCCTGACCCAACGGGCAACGGTGATGTGGAAATTGATCATGTGATGCTAGAATCTCCTCCTCTTTGTGTACAACTCAACAGGTTTCATCAGCGAAGCTAGAGAGCAAACCTTTAAAAGGACATCGGAGCTGTAGAGAGGAATTTCAAGTTGATAAAGAAACGTGTTGATAAGGGCAACTCTAAGAGCATCTACAGCTGGACGCCTCAAACCATCCCACATATGTCCACGGACGCACCCGGTCAGTGACCGGACAGGAGAGAGAAAAAAACATCGCCCAACCAGACCCCTCATATCATTCCTATATGCCTGGGGTGTCCGCGAACTCTCATATCCATCTCAAATATGAGGAGGATATGAGGGTTCGTGGACACGCCCGGGCGCGCCCGGGTATTCTGCCACGTAGGACGCGGCCCCATCTCGGACTACCTTTTCTCTTTCTTTATCCATTCTTTTATTTCTCTCTCTTCATCTCCACCAATCACGTGCAAGTGACCGGAACTATGAGAAAAAAATTAAGGAGTGTGGCTGCGTGGACGGATAAATAGGGGTTCAAAATGAACACGCCCGTTCACTGACCGGACGCGTCCGCGGGCATTTATGGCGTCATATTTGCTATGTCCAGCTGTAGATGCTCTAATACTGATCTATTAAAAATAGTGGAGTATCCGGCGGAGTAAACCCTTAGTGGAGTATATTTAATTCACTAAGTTTTGGCCGGTCCTAGCCGATCCCCTATATATAACAGAGTAATTTTTTGTTTTTTCAAAATTTAATCAATTATATTATTATATTATACATTGCATATACATATTAGCACACATATAAATGAATGTTCAAGCAAATCACGAATATAGTTTATAAACAAAATTCATAGTTTACAAACATAATTATTCGAATTTAAACAAAGTGAATGTTCCAAATATAGCAAATAATATGTGATAGAACAACTATCAAGCGCTATGACATTGCCAGTGATGCTCAATAAAATCATTTTGGAGCTAAGCATGAATTTGTCAGTTCTTGATCCTGCGATGTTCTTCAAGAAATGCCAGGATCCTATTTGTATCATACTCTGGCCCAACCGGAATTCCGTTGATGATGTACCGAAGGCAACATTGCCGATGTAGATCACNATATGAGGGTTCGTGGACACGCCCGGGCGCGCCCGGGTATTCTGCCACGTAGGACGCGGCCCCATCTCGGACTACCTTTTCTCTTTCTTTATCCATTCTTTTATTTCTCTCTCTTCATCTCCACCAATCACGTGCAAGTGACCGGAACTATGAGAAAAAAATTAAGGAGTGTGGCTGCGTGGACGGATAAATAGGGGTTCAAAATGAACACGCCCGTTCACTGACCGGACGCGTCCGCGGGCATTTATGGCGTCATATTTGCTATGTCCAGCTGTAGATGCTCTAATACTGATCTATTAAAAATAGTGGAGTATCCGGCGGAGTAAACCCTTAGTGGAGTATATTTAATTCACTAAGTTTTGGCCGGTCCTAGCCGATCCCCTATATATAACAGAGTAATTTTTTGTTTTTTCAAAATTTAATCAATTATATTATTATATTATACATTGCATATACATATTAGCACACATATAAATGAATGTTCAAGCAAATCACGAATATAGTTTATAAACAAAATTCATAGTTTACAAACATAATTATTCGAATTTAAACAAAGTGAATGTTCCAAATATAGCAAATAATATGTGATAGAACAACTATCAAGCGCTATGACATTGCCAGTGATGCTCAATAAAATCATTTTGGAGCTAAGCATGAATTTGTCAGTTCTTGATCCTGCGATGTTCTTCAAGAAATGCCAGGATCCTATTTGTATCATACTCTGGCCCAACCGGAATTCCGTTGATGATGTACCGAAGGCAACATTGCCGATGTAGATCACGCGTGCAAGACGATCCGGCGGGTTGATGCTCGGCCTGCGTCATACGCGGTGACCGTCGGAGAGCCAAAGGTTAGGCTCTTCCCCGGCGAGAGGCCGCCGGAAGCAAAAAAAAAAAAAAAAAAGATCCGACCCATGATCGGCCTCGAGCCGGCACCGCCCGAGCTTGGCGCGCCAACTGTTGATGAGGCCGGGCTCCTTGGCACTAGCCGCCCCCGGTGTAGGACCCGTCACCCGCATCAGCGTTCACGGACTGGTCCTTATCCGCGAACAGATGCGGTGTCCGATTTAAGAGTTGGGGTTAGAGATGCGCTTATATCCAAACTCCATTTTTCTTTATGAAAATGGGGCAGGTGTGGCCCCTCTGTTCGAAAAGAAAGAAGCTCCATCTCGTTGCACACCTGCTCAATATAACAAGGAGTAACAAGCGGCGAACACGGTCTCAAAGGGAGTTTTAGGTAGCTTGAACTCAAACGGTAGCGCTGTTTCGACGGTTCGAGATGCTGATCCAGAAATCAGCAGCCAGACTAATACACAGCTCAATGTTGGGCTCTGTTGTGGTTAGCTTGAGTAAATTGCACAAAACCACCACTTTAAAGGCTAGGTTTGCGAAAAACTCTACAATACATTTTTTTTTCCAGAAAACATCATGTCAACGGTAATCTTTTTGCAAAAAGCGCTGATCGGCGTATCTTGCGCTGTTAAGTAAGATTATGACAAATGGGTCCCATTTTTGGCTGACGTGGCATAACGTTTTACCAAAGACAGTGTTAGATAGGTAAAAAAGCAAAAACACCCACAAGTTTTTACACCTGTGCTCCGCAGGCCCTTGCCTTGTGCTGCCATCAGCCAGGCGCCGGAGGAGAGGAGCTCCCCACCCCGCGCGACGTCACCTCCGGCGAGGGTGCCGCGCTATCGCCCCGTTTTGCCCCAGCGCCGCCACGTCCTGATCCAGAGAGGGATGCCGCGCCGCCCCGCCGATTTGGCCTCCAGCGCGAAGAAGTGCCCAACGAAGGCTGCCGGATCCGGCGAGGTATGCGCGTCGCCGCCCCGTTTTGCCCCAAGCGCTGCCACGTCCGGCGAGGGATGCCACGCCGCCAACCCGTTTTGCCCCCAGCGCCTCATGTCTGAATCCGGCAAGGGATGCCGCGCCACACCGCCGATTTGGTCTCCAGCACGAAGAAACGCCTAGCGACGGCTGCCGGATCCGGCGAGGTATGCCGCACCGCCCCGCCGATTTGGCCTCCGGCGCGAAGAAGTGCCCAACGAAGGCTGCCGGATCCGGCGAGGTATGCGCGTCGCCGCCCCGTTTTGCCCCGAGCGCCGCCACGGCCGGCGAGGGATGCCACGCCGCCAACCCGTTTTGCCCCCAGGGCCTCACGTCCTAATCCGGCAAGGGATGCCGCGCCGCCCCGCCGATTTGGTCTCCAGCACGAAGAAACGCCTAGCGACGGCTGCCGGATCCGGCGAGGTATGCCGCACCGCCCCGCCGATTTGGCCTCCGGCGCGAAGAAGTGCCCAACGAAGGCTGCCGGATCCGGCGAGGTATGCGCGTCGCCGCCCCGTTTTGCCCCGAGCGCCGCCACGTCCGGCGAGGGATGCCACGCCGCCAACCCGTTTTGCCCCCAGCGCCTCATGTCTGAATCCGGCAAGGGATGCCGCGCCGCACCGCCGATTTGGTCTCCAGCACGAAGAAACGCCTAGCGACGGCTGCCGGATCCGGCGAAGTATGCCACGCCGCCGCCCCGATTGGCCTCCAGCGCGAGGAGGCGCCCAGCGCCGGCTGTCAGATCCGACGGGGGATGCCGCCGCCGCCTCGATTTGGCCTCCTGCACGAGGAGGCGCCCAACGTAGGCTGCGTTGATCGCCCCAACTTGTGGCGAGGATGCACTCGTCTGATTTTGTTTTTTTTCTTTTTAATTTAGGGGTGTCAGTGTAAAATCTATGGACTACTTTGTAAAACTAGATTAAACTTGACCTGGCATGAAATGTTACGCCACGTAAGCAAAAAGGGGCCCCAACTGTCATAAGCGTGCTCAACTGAGTCAAATCCGCCGATCAATGCTTTCTGCAAAAAGATTACCAAAGACACGGTGTTTTTGAAGAAAAAAATGTATTATAGTGGTTTTCGTAAACCTTGCTTTTAAAGTGGTGGTTTTTTGCAATTTACTCGGTTAGCTTTGCTCCTCTCCTCTTCCCCGCCGCAACGCCAGGTACGCTGCGTCTGCATGTCCCGGCAGCGTGCACATCACGGACAGACTTAATCGTCGCCCCTCTCTCAACAAACATCTAACTACGGCCGGAGTCCATCGACAAGACAATAGATCCATCGAGCAGCCCGGCGACGTGGCACACCCCAATTGCTATCCATCAGCGGCACTGATAATTTCCTCTCGTTTTGACCAGGAACGGCGGCAGCCGACCTCTTGCCCGTGGGCGTGACACCTGTGACCTGCGTCGCCGGTGGTTCCATCGCAGCCTCCCCGTCTCGTCTCGTCTCGTCTCTCTCGCCGGTGGTAAATGCCGGGCGTAAATGCGGTCCAAGAGATGCCCATGTCAGGGCGCGTTTGCGCTGGTGACCCGGTGTCGGGGCAAAAAGCGTTCTTTTGGCCCTGTGCGGCGCTGTTGCTGGCCCGACGGCGACGCGACGGCGACGACTGCTTCGCCATTCGCGGCGCGCGAGATGGCGCGGCCGCGGGCGATCCCCCGCAGCGACAAGTATGCACGGCCGGGACCAATGGTGTGTGTGTGTGAGTGAGATCGCCGCTCGATCGGTGCAAGTGTCCAAGCTTCTAGAATTCGCCCTGCGCCTTGGACCATCTACCAGAGTACAAATTTGGTGGAGGGATCGATGGTCCTGTGTGTGTATGCATGTCATGGAACGTGAAGAAGCTCGATCCCACAGCCCACAGGGCAGGAGCGGACACAAGTGGAACGACAGCCGGACAGCAGAAGCAGCAGAGCTACTTGCACAGACCGCAACGCTCGCACGAGCGAAGTTCCACGGGGCTCCGTGATCGATCGCCTTCGCCGGTTGACTCCCGCGTCCCCGTGAAGTTCACGCGCGGTTGCTGTAGCAAGGCTGCCGCCTTTTGCGTTTCAATGCTTCATTCACTCTGATCGGGACGACGAGCATCACGGGTGATCAGCAGCATTTCACACAACGTATAGAACCATGTGAACAAACGGGCCGGATGGGCGATAGGTCGCCAAATCAGAGGACCAATCATGCATCTTCTCTCTAGATGGCCATTCTCGAACGACCGATCATGAGTCATGGAGGTAGATGCTCATGACTCGCATGAGCCACGCATGCATGCTCTCTAGATGGTCAGTTATGAGTGGACCATGCATGGGGACTTCGCAGATCGCAACATGACACGGGAGGTAGGTTGCTGGTCGGCCGGAGGATTGCTGCAGCGTCCAGAGATGTCAGCTCATGTGTTCTGTGGCCATGGTCCGCTGGGCTCTCACACACACACACACCATTGGTCCCGGCGGTGCACCAGTGCATGGCCACCCCTTTGACCTGGGCGAGAATCCAGCTGAGCTGAGCTTGAGCTGGCATGGACCGCCATGCATTTCGCTACCCACGGCCCTGCTACGACGTACGGCGACGTGCCCAAGCAATCCTGATGGATAATTGGCAATCATGCTCGTTTTCCACCAATTATTATTAGAATTTATGCAATGTCATTTTCCTGGACGATTTAATTTCGGCAAACAGTGCAAGCATAAACAAACTCGATCCCGTGGATGAGCATGGTTTGGCCACATTAATTTCGTTTCGAAAATTTTGCGTGGGAGAATATCTTGTCAAGTGTGTGTGGCTACGTGTCACTTTTGCACACTGTTGCTTGAGATAAACTTGTTTTCTTTTCCTTTTATATTGGAACACAAATTTGTTTTTTTTTTCAGGTGGAACGCATTTTTTTAATATTCCTTTCGGGACTATATACTTTTTTTTTTGCGGGAGTTTGGGACTATATACTTTTTCTATACTGTCAAAAACACTCTTACGTTATGGGACAAGGAGAGTAGAAAGCAAGTTTGTTTCCGAGCATGAAAATTTGTTTCCGAGCATGAAAGGAGTAGTAGGCTGAGTGTGAACGAGCTAGTCTCTAGACGACAAACGAGTACTTTTGCAGTTGCTTCCCGCACCAACCTTTCCATGGGACCATCGGATCAAGTGTCAACTCCGATCAAGACCACTCATTCCAGCTAAGAAGCAACTTGTCCGAAAAATATCCAGCTACGAGTTTGGTTTAGAACGCGTTGGCCGTTTCTCTACACACACAAACTAGTGAACTACTCCGTACTAAGCACATGCCTACATGCACCTTTTGTTCTTGTTGGAAATACCGACTGCAAGGTTGACGCCTACACACTCACACCACATACTTTATGTACATGACACTATATACCGGGACGAAAATGCCCTGGCCCAATGGGCAACGGTGATGTGGATATTGATCATGTGATGCTAGCTTCTCCTCGTCTTGGTGTACAACTCAACAGGTTTCATCAATCAATGAAGCTAGAGAGCGAACCTTTAAAAGGACATCGGAGTTGTAGAGGGGAATTTCAAGTTTTGATAAAGAAACGTGCTGATAACTTAAGGTTGATTACTGCAAGGGTTTATCTATGTCAGAATATTTCTGATGATTATATTTTCATTTTGTCCTGGCAGCAGTTTCACCTTAAAAACTTACCTTTGTTGGTTTATATAGACCGAAAGTTAACTTTTTCAATAAAGCGTGATTTTATCAAGAGGATACAAAAACATGATAGAAGGTAGAGTGAGAAACTCATCCACCAAATTACTACTCGGCCTATTAGGCCGCACATGAGTACACACAGTGACTACTCATTCATATTCCGCCTACACAACCTATACACATGTCCCCTCTTAGAAGCCTTACCGAAGCCCAAACCCTGCCTTCCTTCAAGATCCTATGTATGACTAGCTCAAAACAAAAAAGACTAGCTGCTCCGCGGGGTTTGCCTTGTTGAAGACGATAGCATTTCGGTGCTTCCACAGTTTTCAAATTGTCGGACACGTGATGGCAAGCAGGTCTTTTCTGTTACGCGCCCTGGGCTCGCTAGAGGTGCACCACATCAATAGTTGATCCACCGGACCGGGAGGGTGAATGATGACAGTGTCCCGGCTAGGGGACTCTCACCATATCGACTCCCGACCAGGTGGGCCGGGTCGAGGACCCCCTTGTCGGTTCCGTCCTGAGCCACTTCGGGCAGCCCATGACGCATAAAAGGAAGAACCAAGAAGCCTTGCTGATGCGGAGCATCCCACGATCATCCCCATGGACCTACAACCGTCTCATCAAGAGCCAAAAGGACCCATGACACGAGCTAGAGCTAGAGCTCTCGAGAACGAGGTGACCTCTTTCCTTATTGATATCACATATGATCCACTCGAGACATGGCTACTACCTAAGTCCGATATGCTATGCATGATTAGGTGTCAAGGGGAACCTCCCGAGGATGCACGTGAAGATGGACAAGCCGCCAAGTCCACGGACGAAGAGAACCAACGGAGTCGGGCAAAATCCCCTTCCAGGCCCCGGACATCCGGACATGACCCCGGACATCCGGCCCCTGGAGCCTCTACCTCAACCTCAGTCGAGCTGGCCAAACCTACAGGGCCCGGACATCTGGCGTCCAAGCCCGGACATCCGGCCCCCAGCCCGGATATCCGGCCTGAAGCCCGGAAATCCGACGCCTCCCACCCGATTCAGAAGAAAAGTTCACCCCAGCCCGGACATCCGGCCGGATAGCCCGGACATCCGGCGCCTCGCGAAGGCCCGGACATCCGGCCCGACGCCCGGACGTCCGGCCTCCCCTGCCTGTGTGCAGTGCATCTGGGACTTGTCCCTTGTACCCCTTCGCCCCGAGACTATATATACTTCATCCCCTTCCTCTTTCTAGGGTTAGCATTGGATTAGCTCATATTCTTGTGTGAGAGCCTTTGCTCATCCACTTGGCTACTTCTCCTCGGAGATCAGGACCTCTACGGAGAAGATCCCCCAAGCGGATTCAAGACCCCTTTCGAGGATGGACCCCATCAAGGCCTCCTCACGGAGAAGAACGGCTACCGTTTGTATCTTTCCTTTGTTGATCTTGGATCTTGTGCCACCTTATGTGATCGATAATCTAGCACTTGTGTGATTGATCTCTTGTCGGTTTCGTGATTTCTCTCTCGTTTCCCTCGTGTTCTTCCGCGTGTTCCTCGTGATTCCCCGTAGGATCCGCTCCAACGTGAAAGATCGTCCACGTAGGGTTCCGCCCTACATCATCATGGTATCAGAGCCACGTTGATCACGTTATTGGAGCCCCTACCCCTCTTTTTCTAGCTTGATTTTGTTGTTTTTGTCCCAATTCCGAAAATTCCCCACAAAAATAGCCCCAATTTTTTTTTTGTGATTTGTTCGTGTGATGCAGTTTTGTTGGATTTGATCCGTGGATTTCGTGTGTTGCAGGTAGATCTAGCATTCCCCATCTTTTCCACAATTTCCATCCACAAAATCGCCCAAATTTTGACCGGTTTTGACCTCTCCCCCGCGGTGTTCATCGAGCCCGGACATCCGGCCCGAGCAGCCCGGACATCCGGCATCCCGGACATCCGGCCCGATCAGCCTGGACATCCGGCGCCCCGGACATCCGGCTTTTCCAGCCCGGACATCCGGCCCCTGGTAACAACAATCCCATCCACCACCCCGTTCACCGCCTAACTTTTGCCAAATTTTGTCCAGTGCCCACATACACTTCCACTTACCTCCACCACTTCCGCATAACACCACCATAGCCTTTCCCACTACCAATTCCCACAATGTTGCCAAATTTTGCCTTGAGAATTTGAGTTGGGGTTTTCCGTATCCTTTTGTGTTTCGGCTATCTAGGTACGGTTCAACATCAACATCACCACCGCTCATCTTCGCCAAGGACGGTAACATCGTCGACACCTTTGTCATTACTTGCAATTGCATTGATAACCATCGTACCACATCTTTTGCGTTGCTTACCCATCGAGACTAGCCATTGAGTATTGCCGGCAACGTGACTTGTGCACATTAGTGATCATACTCCATAGCATACATACCATACCAAAGTGGTGCATATCTTAGCATCAACTTGTGTGTCACAAAGTTGTCATCGCATACACAATTGCTATCTTGGTTCGTGAAGTTTTGCATGAGAAAAGAGCTCAAAAGAGAAAGAGCCAATCAAGCTTTTAAGCAAAGAGAGAAAGATAAGCAAAGAGCTTATGAGCAAGAAACATAGCATCATACAACATTAAGATTGTCATACTTGATCATCTTGGATCAACACATCGAAACACCATACATATAGCATACTTGGGATAGAAGTCGTTGCATTTTTGCTTAGTAGGTTGTGCACAAGTTTGTATCTGCCTATTGTGCAATCGTGCTAGCGTCTCTCTAGTGTTGTGCAACAAGAGCATCTTGGTGAATTCCACATTTTGGCTCATCCTTGGTTGCATAACCCCATATCATCTATTTGCGTGTGTGTTTCCGTGTACCATATCTTGCTATTGGTCTACTTGTTGCATTTGCAAATTTGTGAATCATTTCCAACATTATTGAGTCTCACTTACAATTGCATCAAATTTTATGCCACCATCCTAACCGAGCTCCACCATAAGCTTTTATTTGTGTAGGTGTGAGAACCGACAAGAATCGGTACCAAGAGTGCTATTTCATTGTCCGCATTTGAGTGAACTTGATTCATTTTCAACATCAGTCAAAGGTACATTGGTATAAGTTCTTTTCCGTTCTACCACTCACATTTTGCTTGGAATGATGGATAGGCCAAGTTCTTCTACCAACCCACTCTTCATCGAGCAAGACGACGACATGACTTCATATGTCACCAAGAGCCACCTCTTTGGTGCACAACGAGCGTTGCACCAAGAACAACAAGCAATGAGCGGCCGCATCGACAACCTCGCCACCGACTTGCGACTCTCCGAGCAACGTACAAGAGACTACTTCGACAACAAGTTCGAGGCTCACAAGCAAGAGAATGATGCAAGAATGGACGAGATCCGCGCTTTGATGAGAAACCGGCATCATTCAACTTCTTCATCATCAAGACGGAGCCGCTCGACTCAACACTCCGACGACACCTTCTACGACTCAAGTACACCTACTTCAAACACTCTTCGTTGTGCCGCTCGTCAAGACCGGCATGCATCTCGCAACCCGCTTCATGACAAGCATTCCCAAGAGCAAGTTGATGATCAAGTTCCTCGTCCTCAATCAAACCAAGAGGCTTTTGCTCAAGCTCAAGAACGACAACGTCTTCATCGCCAACAAGAGGAAGAACGAGCACGTCTTCACCAAGACGAACAAGACGCCAAGGCTCAACGTCTTCAACAACAACAACGTGAGGCACAAGCTCTTGAGGCGCATCGTGCCCTTCAAGAATCAAGTAGAGCCTTCGCCAACCGCAATCGCGAACGGCGCAATCAAGAGGAAGCCCTTCGAGAAGAAATCCAAGAGAGGAACTACCAACCTCAAGTACAACGTCAAGTTCCTCAAGCTCCTCCACAAGCTCGTCAAGCTCCACCTCAACCTCAAGTTCAACAAGGGCAAGTTGATCATGGTCTTCCTCCGCGCCAAGAGCAACATGAAGACGAGTACAATCCACGTCAAGGACATCATCATCAACATCGCCAACAACACAATGAAGAGCAACGCTACGGCAAGCTAAAATTCACCATGCCCAAGTTCAATGGAAGCAATGACCCCGAAGACTACCTCTCATGGGCATTGAAGGTTGACAAAATCTTCCGTTTGCACAACTACGATGAAGCAAAGAAAATCGCTATGGCATCACTTGAGTTCCAAGACTATGTGCTCATATGGTGGGAACAAATCATTGAGCAACGACACGCAAGAGGTGAACCTCCAATCACCACGTGGGCTCAAATGAAGGATGTCATGCGAGCACGTTTTGTGCCAACCTACTACAACCGCGACCTCTTCAAGAAACTCCAACTACTCAAGCAAGGAACAAAGAGTGTTGAAGAATACTACAAGGAAAGGGAGATAGCCATGATTCGAGCCAATGTCAAGGAAGATGATGAGCAAACTATAGCACGTTTCTTGAATGGACTCAATCATCCCATCAAGAAGATTGCCGACTTCCAACCATACTCATCCCTCATTGAGCTCGTGCATCAAGCTACAAAGGCGGAACGCCAAGTGCAAGATGACTTCAAGTACGCCAAGTACTCATCCAAGACCTACGGCTTCTCCAACAACCAAGCTTCAACGACTCCTCCAACATCTACATCAACCAAGCTTTCTTCAAGAAACGACGACAAGTCAAGTTACAAGAAGACTTCGACAAGTTCAAGTCGTCCTCCTCCTACTACAAGCAACCTCAAGCCG
>LR880966.1:764891189-764912895 GCA_904067115.1 Aegilops sharonensis | reverse complement strand
TTTCTCAAAAATTGACCTTAAAAGTGGCTATTATCAAATCCGCATACAAGAGGGTGATGAATGGAAAACTGCTTTCAAAACCAAATTTGGTTTATATGAATGGTTAGTGATGCCTATGGGTCTTTCGGAAGCTCCCGGTACTTTTGTGCGTCTCATTCATCATGTTGCTTCGTCCTTATATTGGAGTCTTTGTTGTGGTTTACTTTGATGATATTCTTGTGTTTAGCAAAACCATGAAAGAGCACATCAATCATGTAAAATTTGTGTTGCAAACTCTTCGCAAGGAAAGCCTTTATGCAAACCTGAAAAAATGCACTTTTAAAGTTGACAAAGTGGTTTTCTTGGGTTTTGTAGTTTCCTCAAAGGGTGTCCATGTTGATGAATCTAAAATTCAAGCAATTAAAACTTGGCCCCAACCCACCAATTTGCAACAAGTGCGAAGTTTTCTTGGTCTTGCGGGTTTTTATCGTCGCTTTGTGAAAGATTTTAGCACAATTGCCGCTCCTTTGCATGCTTTGAGTAAGAAGAATACTCCCTTTGTTTGGGAAACTTTGCAATCAACCACTTTTGATGAGCTCAAGTCTTTGCTTACTCATGCTCTGATTCTTGCTTTGCCCAATTTTGACAAAACTTTTGAGGTTCATTGTGATGCAAGTGGTACCGGAATTGGCGGAGTTTTGATGCAAGAAAAACGAGCCATTGCTTATTTTAGTGAAAAACTATCCGGTGCTCAACTTAATTATCCCATCTATGACAAAGAATTGTATGCTTTAGTGTGTGTGCTACATGTTTGGGAACATTACCTTAGACCTCATGAGTTTGTCATCCATACCGATCATGAAACGCTTAAGTACCTCAAAGGTCAAACTAAATTGAACAAACGACATGCAAAATGGAGTGAATTCATTGAATCTTTTCCTTATGTGATCAAGTACATTAAGGGTAAATAAAATGTAGTTGCTGACGCGCTTTCACGCATATGCATGCTTGTCACTCAACTTGAGTTGAATGTTATTGGTTTTGAGCACATAAAATACTTGTATGAGCATGATCCATCTTTTGCTTCTCCTTATGCTAAGTGTTTGACGCATATGTCTTGGGAACAATATTACATCAAAGATAGTTATCTTATGAGAGCTAACAAACTTTGCATTCCCGAGTCTTCTCTTCGTTTGCTCCTTTTGCAAGAGGCTCATGGAGGCGGACTCATGGGACACTTTGGACGCGACAAGACATTCGCCACGCTCTCCAACAACTACTTTTGGCCCAAGATGTTCCGCGACGTCTCACGCTTCACCAACCGATGCTATACATGTCGCAAAGCTAAGTCTAAAGCTCAATCTCATGGTCTTTACATGCCTCTTCCTATTCCATATCAACCATGGGAAGACATTAGTATGGATTTTGTACTTGGTTTGCCTAGGACTCAAAATGGCAAGGATTCCGTGTTTGTTGTTGTGGACAAATTTTCTAAGATGGCACATTTCATTCCTTGCAACAAGATAGACGATGCTTCACATGTTGCAAATCTCTTTTGTAGGGAAATCTTGCGACTCCATGGCATACCAAAGACAATCGTCTCCGATCGTGACGTCAAGTTCTTGAGTTACTTTTGAAAGACCCTATGCGCCAAGCTCAGAATCAAGCTCTTGTTCTCCTCGGCATACCATCCTCAAACCGACGGCCAAACGGAGGTGACGAACCGCACACTATCCACTCTACTTCGTGTCTTGATCAAGAAGAACATCAAGGAATGGGAAGCATGTCTACCCATCGCCAAGTACGCCTACAAACGTGCAAGACATTCAACTACCGGCAAGTCCCCCTTCGAGGTCGTCTACGGTTTCTACCCGTTGTCCCCATTGGACATTCTACCACTTCCTCTCCAAGAGCGCACCAACATGGATGCAAGTGAACGAGCAAGCTACATCAAGAAGATGCACGAAGATACAAGGCACACCATTGAACGCCAAGTACAACGTCAAGCAATCAAGCTCAACGCCAACAAGCAACCCATCGTCTTCAACATTGGTGATCTAGTGTGGCTACACCTTCGCAAGGACCGCTTCCCCAAAGAACGCAAGTCCAAGCTTCTCCCTCGAGCCGATGGACCTTTCAAGGTGCTAGCACGCTACAACGACAACGCTTACAAGATCGACATACCTCGAGACAAGTACAACGTGAGAGACATCTTCAACGTCAAGGACCCCGCACCTTTCCATGGAGATGAAGCTTTTGATCCGAGGTCGGATCTCTCCCAAGGGGGGGGGGAGATGATGCGGAGCATCCCACGATCATCCCCATGGACCTACAACCGTCTCATCAAGAGCCAAAAGGACCCATGACACGAGCTAGAGCTAGAGCTCTCGAGAACGAGGTGACCTCTTTCCTTTTTGATATCACATATGATCCACTCGAGACATGGCTACTACCTAAGTCCGATATGCTATGCATGATTAGGTGTCAAGGGGAACCTCCCGAGGATGCACGTGAAGATGGACAAGCCACCAAGTCCACGGACGAAGAGAACCAACGGAGTCGGGCAAAATCCCCTTCCAGGCCCCGGACATCCGGCCATGACCCCGGACATCCGGCCCCTGGAGCCTCTACCTCAACCTCAGTCGAGCTGGCCAAACCTACAGGGCCCGGACATCCGGCGTCCAAGCCCGGACATCCGGCCCCCAGCCCGGATATACGGCCTGAAGCCCGGAAATCCGGCGCCTCCCACCCGATTCGGAAGAAAAGGTCACCCCAGCCCGGACATCCGGCCGGATAGCCCGGACATCCGGCGCCTCGCGAAGGCCCGGACATCCGGCCCGACGCCCGGACGTCCGGCCTCCCCTGCCTGTGTGCAGTGCATCCGGGACTTGTCCCTTGTACCCCTTCGCCCCGAGACTATATATACTTCATCCCCTTCCTCTTTCTAGGGTTAGCATTGGATTAGCTCATATTCTTGTGTGAGAGCCTTTGCTCATCCACTTGGCTACTTCTCCTCGGAGATCAGGACCTCTACGGAGAAGATCCCCCAAACGGATTCAAGACCCCCTTCCAGGGTGGACCCCATCAAGGCCTCCTCACGGAGAAGAACGGCTACTGTTTGTATCTTTCCTTTGTTGATCTTGGATCTTGTGCCACCTTATGTGATCGATAATCTAGCACTTGTGTGATTGATCTCTTATCGGTTTCGTGATTTCTCTCTCGTTTCCCTCGTGTTCTTCCGCGTGTTCCTCGTGATTCCCCGTAGGATCCGCTCCAACGTGAAAGATCGTCCACGTAGGGTTCCGCCCTACATCACTTGCCATTCAAGAATCCTCTCCAATGACGTAGCCAACCAGGACTTCTCTAGACCTCCTATAACTTATATAAACCGAGGCTAAGCTAGTCGAGAGAATATCTCAATAACTCTTAGAGATGAAACATAGAAAAGGCTCGTGGTAGATCAAACTATACTTTGTACTCCATCCCAAATCAATACAAATACAAGCATCACGTAGCGTGTTATCTCTTCGAGAGAGCCCGAATCTGAGTAAAACTTCATGTCCTTGTTACCATCCATCTAGGATACTAGCTCAATACCCCTACCCAAGATTCACAAGAATCGGCTCCGTAGCCGTTTACCCATGCTGTCACCATCTTGTGCCAAATCGAACGCGAGAAAGCGCATGCCACTAGTAGGTGATAAACCATTTTCTCGATCCTGTTCGCGAAGTGGACAAGTGACCTGATGTGGGAGTCCTTGACGAGCCAATCGATTCGAGGTCTAACATCGATTCTTCAGCACTAGCCACGAGAACACCTTGCACTTGAGAGGTGCTCGTGACTGCCAAGTGAACGTCGCGGCGAGATCGTGCTGGCCCCCAACAAACTTTGCAGCATTTGGCCCCAGCATAATTGAGATGCACACATCCAAACACGAAGAGTCTGACAAAAGATAATAAAAAAGCCGGCATATTGGCAACACTAAAATGACATAGAACTGACACTATGCTAAGGCCGAAAGGTAACTCCCTTTGTGTTTTTTCATTGCGGTGTTCTGGTGAATATATACGTGTTTTTCTTTACCGTGGGTAGCTCCTCACATCTCACATTGTCCCTTCTTCATGCAGTGACCCGACCTCGCCCCATCTCTTATTTATCAACTTCGGCTATGTAATCATCAATTTTTAATATTTTGCTGACATGGAAAAAACCGGACTCACTAAAATATCCTAAATTTCCGTAGTATCAAAAATCATTTTGGAAATATCTTTACCAGAATTCACTTTATTTTAACAAAAAAATTAATGGCGTTCGAGGACTCCACCTCTGACGCAATGGTCTTGCCCGCCAGGTTCAGGGGCGGAGCGAGCTCATTAGCATTGGGTTCAAGTGAACCCAATGAAATTTGATGTGTCCCTTATAGATATACACTAGCTTAAGACTAAGCAAAGAACTGAACCCACTCTTTAGTAGAGGTGAACCCAATGGTTGATAACCCTGGCTACGCCTCTGGCCAGGATCATCACAAAGATCCTCATCTTTGCCGCGGGGGAGGGTCGTCGCCTCTGCACGCTGATACGGCGATGATGGCCGCAAGGAGGTATTGTTTGGGTATGGCAACCGTGTGGAGGCCATTTAAGGCCCGCTTCTTTGATAATATACAATGCTAGGGTATCCATGAAATCGCGTAACTATTTTTTGCTGGAATTTTGAAGCGTGCTTAGCACCGAACCCCTCGTCTCGCCAACGTGCCAACCTGGCTACAATGTACTCCCTCCGTAGAGAAATACAAGAGCGTTTAAATCACTAACACAGAGCAGAGGAGAAAAAAAAATTTGAGGGAAAGAGGGAGGGAGATGCTTCTCACGGAGGTGAAGATCAACAGTGCCCAACGAAAGGAACGGGCATGGCCCATGGGACCAGACACACGGCGCCACCCAAAACGGAGCAAAGCCCTGTACCCCGCGGCGCCCAAACCGTGCAAGGCTCCCCTTCCCCGAGCTGCACATGCGCCCGTCTCCTCTTCTCCGGGAAGGAAGAAGAAATCATGATCGATCGTTCCGGCGCGGGATACGCGGGGCCGCCGACGGCGCCAGCCGGATCGCCGTGGACCGCGTCCAACCGGTGGAGCGGGCGGGCGGCGACGCATCGCACGCGATGCCGACGGGCGGCTAGGGGACGGCGGTGCGACGTGGCCTTGGCCCGGGAGAGACGCCGCTGTCGCCGCAACCGATCCCCATAAATGCCAAAAGTTTGCTTTTGGCGCCTCCTTCACGGCTGTGATGAGTGATGAGCGGGGCGTAATCGCGTCCCGTCCCGTTCCGACCTTCTTCTCTTCTTCTCCCAGCTATGACAATCAGCCCGGCCCACCCGTACCTGCGTGGCCCCCTCCCCACGTGTCCCCCGCCCTCCACCCACCCACCCGTCAAACAAATTCCCCAAACTGCCACCGCCTCCTGTACCACGGTGCTCAGAATTCAACACCCTGTGACTGAATTTTTGTTACTGTTGTTGATAGCAAACCAGGTGACTGGATTTCAACAGTTTTTCGTGGGAGAATTTCAACTGTTTTATTGTGAGTTGGCTCCCCCCAAAAAACATGTTTTGGCCGGGGGAAATGATACCGGTTTTTTTTCTTCGAAGAAGACCTGGATTTATGGTTTGCCAAAAGCATAAAATACATCAAACATAATTAAAAGGACTACAATAACCATCAAACATTCGCTGGAGGCATGACATTTGCGAATCTTTTTTATGTCAAATTCTCTAAAAACACATGACAATTTCTAGGAGGCAGAGGATTTGTTGTGGAAATTGTCGTGTTCACTTGAAGAAATTGCCATGGTCCCGACACATAGGGTGTGTTTGGATGATGCTCCTGCCAGCCCTACCAATCCGTGGGCACGCCAATTTTTTGGCGCACCTTTCAGCCGCCGGCAACTTGCCAATTCGTTGGCACAAAATGAACTAGCGAAACTGCATGAGCCGTGGCGAGCCAAAATATTGGTTAGGAACCAAACGGGTGCGAGCGCTCTGGTTAACGACCAAGTTTTTGGCTCGGCTGGTGTAGGCTCTGATACAAATACGCCAGGAAATTGCCGCGAAAAATATTCGTTTTCCACAGCCCCCATTCGCTGAATAACATTACGGTAATAAAATTTACATTGATGCCTTTGGACAACCGAGCGACCACTGTCATCAACAAAAGAAATCTCCGACACACCGATGTCACCCTTCATGCACCAGAGTCGGCTTGATCTTGTTGATAACCATTAGAAAGTCTACATGCGCGTGCTACTAGGGACCCATAGTGGCCAATGTTGACCCTTTAAAAATGATTCAACGCCTGACACCAGGTTTCACCATCACACACGAACGACGAGAAACCGTAACCTCACGACAGTCGGCGGGAGTCTATCCTAGAGCTCCGCCGAGTCCATTTCAATGAACTAATCCAAGGAGGATCAAAACCCGGAAGACCAGCTCAAAGATGAAACGCCGCCATCCACTCGAGCGTTGCCTGTGAAAAAACTAAAAAAAAAACATAAGACAAACCACTAGCCGCGAGAAAAGAAGCATCAGGATTCCCCTCCTCGTAGCGACCATCGCAGTGACAAGTAGAGGGGAGGTGAGTCCACGGGCTGTCCGACAGAGCCTAGAAGGAATGAGTTATTCGCCCTAGCATCCATTTCACAAGAGGGGAGGAGCAAAAGAATGTACCATGGGTCAAAATGAAAGATACCGGCGGTTAAAAAAATGGATGCAATGTAGCGGAAAATGCTAACCGAGGCCGAGCTCTTGGGCCAGAAATTTCTTTTATTTGTACAGCCTACAAATCATAACGTTTTTAAACGAAACTCAACACGTTCCTACGGAATGCATATATGTTTCCATGTACTCTTTTCAGATTTCTTTTTGAAACTTATAAACATGCTTTTGATATTTTCAAAATACCGAGCTCCCTGGAGCTCGGCCTCCGAAAATCCGGGCTCTGCCATGTACTCTAGTTGTTGATTTCTGGCGTACGGAATGACAGAATTCTTTGGTGTTTTGACATGGGAGTGAACCGGTCAAACATGGTGATCTCTCTCTCTCTGTCCATCTCTGCTTCTTTGGGCGGTTAATCACATGACCGATTACGGGTGTAAACATGCCGAGAAGCTGACCGAGTGGCGTCACATTAACTCCGTGCGTCGCAGCTAACGACACATCACACACCCGGTTAGCAGTCTGAACGGCGTCGGGCTCAGTTCATACGTAAAAAATCCATCCCATTCCCAGTTCCCGGGGGTGTCATGGTGACCACGGCGCCCGGCGCCCGTGGGTTATATAAGGCCACAGGGCGCGCACCTGGCTAACACAAACAAACATCTCACGCTCCACCGCTAATCACCACCACCTAGACTCGCCTTTTGCTCCGGCCAAGGATGCCATTCCCGCCCCGCCCGTGAACGCCCGAACCAACTCACGCCACGCTCCGGCCTCCGGCATCCATGGACGCCAGCCTCCGCACGCTGTCCCCGTCCAGCTTCACCGGGGAGGTGCGCTCCGCGGTGTCCTCCCTCCTGCTCTCCCCCGGCGGCGCCAGCGCGCTCGACACCGTCTTCTCCCACCTCCCGCCCGCCGTCACCATCCCGCCGCTCGGCTCCAGCGTCTACTACCGCCAGAGCGAGCTCCTCCGCAGCTTCGCCGCCACGCAGCCGCACCACCATCTTGCCAGCTCCTCGTCGTCGGGCTACGCCCTTCCTTTTCCTGGAGCCGCGGCGTCGCACGACGCGGCGGCGGCGGCGGCGGCGGCGGGGAGGAAGATGTACCGCGGCGTGCGGCAGCGGCAGTGGGGCAAGTGGGTGGCGGAGATCCGGCTGCCGCAGAACCGGGTGCGCGTCTGGCTCGGCACCTACGACTCGCCCGAGACCGCCGCGCACGCCTACGACCGCGCCGCCTACCGGCTCCGCGGCGAGTACGCTCGCCTCAACTTCCCCGGCGTCATGGACGGCGCCGACGACGCCCGCCTCCCCGACGCCCTCCGCCAGCTCCGCGGCGCCGTCGACGCCAAGATCCAGGCCATCCGCGTCCGCATGGCCCGCAAGCGCGCGCGCGCCAGGCGGCTGCGCGAGGAGGCCAAGCAGCAGCAGCAGCAGAGCAACACCACCCAGCGCGCCGCCTCCGCCGATGCCGCCCCTGCGCCGCTCACGGCCCCGCGCCCCGTCGTCTCCGAGAGCGCCACGACGTCCGAGACGACGACGTCGTCGTACGGGTCGCCGGAGGGGGTGCTCTCCGCGGCCGACTTCGAGTGCTCGCTGCAGCGGATGCCGTCCTTCGACCCGGAGCTGATCTGGGAGATGCTCAACTTCTAGCCAGTAGAACTAGACCGGTCCGAGGCGCGGGCAGACGCAAAGCCAACCAGCACGCACCAAGGTCCATCCATCCATCCCATCCCATCCCATTCATGGCGTGGAGTGGACATGGTTGCGGTGTCTGTCTGTCGGAGGCGAGCTCGTAGTAGGATTGATTGATTCTCCATGTGTTGGGAGGGAGGATCACAGTTAACCTGTCACTATACGAGCAATAAAATGCCCGGGAAAATCGGGCGTCTCCTAGAGAGTAGAGACTATACTCCTAATTACTCCTACTTACTAGCAACTGCATTCTGCATCTGTCGTGTCGTGTCGTGGGTTCTGGCATCACATCGCATCGACAAGTTGTAACGCTGATTGATCCCCGAATTCACAGCATGTCTACAGTCTTACATAAGTGATACTAATTCCGGTGTGCGTTCTTGAGCAAGCGTCATCGTCTTCCTCCTCTGTTTCTTGCTCTGTTTTTCCGTTTCAGCCCCCCAGCCTCACTCCACAGTAACGGCGGAAGATGCTCGAGGAGGAAGAAGGCCATGGTGATGGTAGGTTCATCTTGATTTTCTGAAAGGAACATTGCAGATTTGTTGTGGTCCAACGGAGAATTCAGGGATAGACACATGCGCAGCATTTGTCGCTGCAAGCATGTGCCGCGAACAGTAGTCCGTTGAGCTGGGCCATATCTCTCACTTCTCAACCAATCCCCGAAGATCTGGGCCAGGCCATCCGTCCATGATTGGAATGTCTCGACGGATAACAGCTCCTCCATGATCCTGATTGGCCGATCCAAAGCTTCATTTACTCGCTCGCTCCATGGCGATTCTTCTTCAGTAATCACAGGTACTAGTAGTACTAGTACGGAACTACTACAGTGAAACGCTCTGCTCTGGATGAATGACTGGCGCAGGCAAACGCTGCTCGAAAGATTCGGGTCAATCCCCCGTCCGTGCGTGCGTACGATGCGAGCAAATATTTTCGTGTTCGTACCTGCCGTACGGTCACGGTTAGTCATATGCTAGTCCGGTCAGATTGTGCTGCAGCCTTGAAGATGCTTTCGACAAGGACACAGGCATCCGGCAAGAAAATAAGAAACTAATCTCTGTCCAATAATTCTCTCCGTGCAATCAATGAAAACTAGCAGAATCATATGAAATATGCAGCGCAAACTTATAAAATCAATCCGAATCAAACGAAGACACACAGAGTAATTTTAACATCCTCCCTCATACGCCCTCTTTTCATATGAGAGGTAAGAAGAAAAGAGTTAATTAGACCACTATTTAATCAAATCAATGGCCCATATCTATTATAAAAGAAAGCACGCTAAAGTTTGCTACCCAGAATTACAACTCGCTCTACCGTCACATTCGACGACTGTAGATACCATGAAAAACATGGGTAGCATCGCACGCTGCACAACTCATTGGCATACATTATTCCCTCTTATGGCTTCTACTTCATGTAACAGACCTGAAGATGGATTCGAGCACCGCCTTGCCTGCCCTCCTCACCGCCGCCCTCTGCCTAGACCCGTTTTTCCGTCTTCGTCAGTGCCTTTGTCCTACTCCTGCTCCTACCAAGTGTCGTCGGTTCCAGCGCGCACGATGACACCATGAGGTGGCTGTTGAGAACACCGTACACGAAGGCAAGCTCAACGGAGTCGTGCAACTAGCCCCCGCAGTCCCATCAGCGGTGGGACGCCGCCGAAACCTCCTTGGCCTCCTTCTGTTCCTTCTGCTCTCCTTCCATCTCGGTTAACCTGCTACCACTCATCGTGGAATTTCTTACTACCTTGTTATTATATCATCACCAATCACCATGCAAATCTGGCCCGATTGAGAATGTACGAGTTTTGATTTGTTTTCGCTTCTTTCATAATTCTTTGATGTACTGGCTGTTAAACGCAAGAAAATTTATTAGAACAGATCTCATAGGGGAGGATGCAACTCAACGTGTAGGACTTTTCGCTGTGTTACTGATAGTAACACGTTTCTAACTTTCTATTATGGTAAGTACGGAGAATCAATCCCCTGGTATCCTTCCATATTAATCCTCTGGTTGTTCATACATGCCGTAATTTAATTATGACCATTTCAATGTCGTCTGTCTTGTTCATGAACAATCATTGTATTCTTACTTCAACAATTGAGAAGACCCAAAATGATGGATGGGAAGGACCACCTGAACAAAGGCTCGCACGATAGCCAAACGTATATTCTCGGAACTCAGGACTCCGCCACTAGTTCTGCACGTGGAGGACAACACCGCCTAAGAGCATCTTCAACAGTCGCGGCAAAAAGAGCGCCCGCGCGGTAAAAACACGTTTTAGCGCGCGCCGGCTGATTCCGCGCGCTCCAGCGGTGGCGGGAAATTACCGCGCGCGTGAGAAAGCGGCACGCGGCGCGGTAGATTTGGCGCGCCGCTTACCGCGCGCCTATAAATTGCAGCGCCTGCCACGCGCACCGCACACAGCCACGCGCCCTCCCCTCGCGAGCTCGCCGCTTCGCATCTTTTCGCGCCACCACCGCGCCACCATGCCGCCGGGGTGCTTCGGGCTATCGCGGCATCCGCGCGCGCCCCAACGGCTGGTTCTCCGCCGAGATACAGTCTGGCGACGTGCGGCTCGGCCTCGGGACATTCCGGAGCGCGCACGAGGCGGCCCGCGCGTACGACGCGGCGGCGTGGCGCTTGGACAGGCCCCGGTCGCAGATGAACTTCCGGGACGTCTTCACGCGCGAGCAGGCGCAGCGCGTCACCCCTCCGCCGCGTCTCATCACCGACCTCGACCGTGCCGACCATGCTCGGCGGCAGCGCCGCCTCCTCGTCGCCGAGGAGGACGAGCGAGCCATGGCGGAGTGGCGCCGTCGCCACCCGGAGGACGTTGCCGACGAGCATGCCTACTGGGCGGAGAGGACGGCAAGGCGCCGCTCGGAGCGGGCGAACCGGCGTCAGCGGAAGGCAGTGACGAACGAGCAGTGTGACATCGTCTCCGCAGGTGGGAGGTCGTTCTTCACCTCGGACGATGAACGTTGGGACGACATCTGGCTCTCAACCTCGGACGACACCAACGAGGATGACGATGGTGATGGCAGCGACTTAAAGTAGTTTTATCTATGTATGCCATAGTAATTTCTATCTATCTATGTATGTTGAACTATCTATCATCTATGCTGTAGTAGTTGCAAAATATCTATGTATCGCTTTTTCTATCTATGCAATTTTAATTAAAAAAATATTTATAGAATGAGCGCAGGCGCTACATTTTACTGCGCTTGCTGGAGCTGCGCGCGCGGGGTTTTTCAGCGCGGCTGCTGGAGCAAACGCTGCGAGCCACGCCAAACCAGGCGATAGGCGCACGTCAAATCTGTTTTTACAGCGCGGCGCGTTGGGGGCCTGTTGGAGATGCTCTAAACTGAGATAGAGGGCATGGAGCGACCATTTTGACAGTATCTTGTGGATTTTCAGGGGCGTAATATCTCATGGATGCGTGGGCCTTCGACAACTCAGGTAACTGTTGAGTTTATCGGTTAGGCCAACGGTAAAATCCATTGTTGGGCATCATCGTTTTGAGTCCAAATGTGAGGCAACCAAACCAAGGGGATGCCTCTTGTCTACCTGGGCCGGCCCACAACAAACTTTTCTATTTTTCCCCCGACTTACGGAAGATTCTTTCTCTAGTTTTTTTTCTTTTCAGCGTTTTCTCTATCTGTTTAACTAGTTCCTTTCTTTTCCTATTTATTCATTTCATATTAATTTTTTGTTATTCTTATTTCTTCTTTACATTCTTACATTTGATAATATTTCTAAAAATTCCAGAACATTTGGTCAATTCTTAAACATTTTTAATATTTTATAAAAACATCCAGTAGCATTTTTTAATTTGCAGGAATTTATAAAATTTCATAAAACAACTTTTATTTCTTTGAAATTCAAGATGACTTCTAAAATAGTGAAGATTTTCTAAGTCCTTGAGCGCTTTTAATTATTGATTTTTTGATAAACTTTATGAACTTTTCCAAATTTACAAAAAAATCTATAAAAATCATTTAGTGAAAGTTGGGAACCTTTTTAGCTCATAGTAATTTTTTGAAAAATTCATGAACAGTTTCCAATTTAGGAACATCTGCAATCTGTGAACATTTTTAAATTTTGGAAACATTTTTAAAGTTCACAAATAATTCAACAAAATTGTGTTTTTAATTTTTTTGAATATTTACAATTTTCAATCCATTTTGAAAATTCATAACATAAGCAAATTCATGCATATTTTTAAACTCGCGACCTGAGCTAATAGTCAATCATTTTTAAACTCACAGACCTGAATACTATTCTTAACTGGCTGAAAAACCAAAAACTGTCTATCCACAAATGAATAGTCAATCGTTGAACAAATCGCAAATGGGCCTAATAAGCATCGCTAGAACATTTATGTAAGCATTTGCGAACCATTCCGCGTGTACCATGCCGAACAGGGGTTCCCACCCTGTCCTCCCATATATCTTTTAAAGGGTGGTGCACACCAGATAAAAGCTCATTTAGCTCAAAAAACAAAGAAGATGAAAACTCATGCTTGGAACTGTTTCCTTGTATTTTTAACATTCAAAAGTAACTGATTAGAAGAATGTGGTTTACCACGGAACAACGTAAGAATCTATAATCTATAATACCTAAATAGTTCATCCCCATTAATCTATTTCTCTTGACATGCAACCTATCCACATCAGCATAGATGCCATGTCAGCGGTTATCATCCAATCATTCTTCTCCTTTTGCATGTAAACAACCGAATAGTCTCCTAGTAAAAAAGACCACTTTTCAACTGACGACGAGGGCATATGAGGTCATCCGCCTGGCATTAAGGCCGTAATTCTCATGTGATTCTTAGACTTCCGTAACTGATGCCCTTTGGCTTTTCTAGAGAAATAAGTTGCTTTTCCATGGGCCACGGTTACTCCAGAATCATAAAATTCCACCACCGCGTGTGCGTGTCCTACTCCTTCCTTATCCCGTCTCCGCTGCATCTCTCGATCCTTCGATATCACACGCATCCTTCTCTGCTTATTAGTCGTCGGCCGCCTCATGGCGCCTTCATCTCCTTCTGCTGCACCCGTTCGCCTTGCCGCCGGTCGAACCATGCGACACCGTCGACCTACTACAGAGGTTAGGAGGAGTTGTGGTGTCACCGAATGCCCTGGGCAACGTTGATCTTGATTCTTGAGCAGCCGCCACCCCCTGTCTTTTTCTATCAGGCTGGATGCTCCGCACAAAAATCTGCATGGCTATTGGTGACAAGTGTTTCCCTGCTCCTTGTCACAGGGCACTGATTCAAGGAACACCCGACGTCATCTATGATCAGAGGAAAAAATTCTGCATGGACTCCATGAAACTGAGGAGGTATGTAACTACTATATATCATAGGCTTCTATGTTTGACAAGCTTTGGTAATGATATGAGATGGTCACTTTCCTTGATTTTGTTCAGAAGAGGTGTGGATCTATTATGTTTAATTTTGCCCCATGACGTATTCTTGCAAATCCCAGGAACTGATCAGATTAAAAGAGAAGTATGATGCCCATTTGTATGGAAATATTTCATACATTCATGGGAAGATTGATGGAAATGTTACCAAGAAAATGAATATACTGCATCAATGTATTCATTTTCTAAGCTTACTGCAGTATATTCAGAACAAGGAAAAGAGCAGATTACTGCAGTGTATTCTGAACAAGGAAAACGGCAGTTGTCCAACTTTTCTCCAGGTTATCTATGGTATGGGCTCAGTTTAAGTTTGAACCCTTTTATTTTATATTTTTCATAGTTTACAGTTTGCTACTCGTCTCTGTGCAGCAAGCCTTGATGGATCGTACATCCACATGTCCTCCTCTGTTTAAGTATCTTGCTTATAAATCCAAACAAATTAATCAGTGCTGGCTGCGTTATCTTCCTAACTATTCTGCAATTTGCATATGCTGAACTGACTAAATATGCCTATTTGTCCAAGGTCTGAACAAAACAATTCGTCATGTTTGAGATTTTAAACCACAAAAGTTGCCATTCTCTATTTTTTATTCACTTAATGTAGCTTATAAGGTTTCATGCATAGTTTCTTTTTGTTGCAACAAATTTTGTTTTCAACTCGACAATTTGGATCTCGGTGCTTATGTGTATAATTACTCATGCTCTATTCAGCCTAATGCTTTGAGCAAAAAGAATTGGTACTCACTTTGGCAAACAGAGAGAAAGGAATATGTTTCTTTGTTGATATTGGAGCTCCATCACTCACTGTCAAGTATTGCAAGCAAGCAACTAAAGCAACTACAGTGGCCAATAATGCATATATGAAGATTGATTTACAACAACAGCTCCAACATTTGTACATATTATTTCATATTATGTCTTTTTCCGAATCCCCGTTAGTGTGTTTATATACATTAATATCTATGCAAGTCAAACGAGATTACTTATGCCATATCAAGACGTGTCCATTGCAGTTTTATCATCTTAAGTTCTTAATACATTATGCAAAAAGTTATTCAATTTATCTATCATCATGTTCATAGGACTAAGAGTTTCCGTAGCAATGCGCGGGATATCATCTAGTATACTCCTACACGGCAACACCGAAAGAGGCGTTCTAGAAGAAGCACACATTGAGCAACCGAGACGTCCATGCTTTGAGCAACAGACAAGCATCTGACAAGAAAAAACTAATATAATTCTCTCCGTGCAATCAATGAAAACTAAAAAAACAACATATGTAGTGCAGGCTGATTAAATCAAACAATCACATGCCCTTAACTCGATCATCACATTGAATGATTGAAGCGAGCATAAAAACCATGGAATAGTCGAACCAAAATGCCCATCTAGCGATCAGACTATCACTTCATTTTCTACTTGCATCATTGCATTGCTTAGTACAACAACACAATGCTTACATAATAATTTTATTGTTGCTTTCCTAATAGACAAGATAAAGAACAGAGGACATAAGAGTTGTCATTTTGTTATGAAGGACCAGTAGCCGCTAAACATGCTTCGTCTATGGGCTCTAAGACAACCAATGGACAAGGCAATGTGCTCATGTTGTCCTTCTCTACATTGAAGCTCATTTTCTTAGTTCAAATCTTGGAAGTAAAAAAAGAACAAGTTCGAAACCTATAAATTTATCTCGGTTACATTTGGATTTTATTATTGGATATTTGCATTAAATTGCACATTTCTACTAAGTATATGCATTTTCTCGAATCCAACGAACACATAACATATAGAAATATATTTTAATATTGCGCCAAACTTTGTGCCAATTTTTTTTCTATGCATAGTTGTATTTTTTTAGAAAAGGAGGAAGACTCCCGGCCTCTGTATCTGAACGATGCATGCAGCCACTTCATTAATTGCTCACACAAGACCTTACAAAGTAATAAAAAAAGTAAGACTAAAGCCACCGTCTAGGCAACATCTGTCGCTACTCTTATCCAATTGATGCAGGGATGCTGATAGTCTGGGCCTAATACCAAACAGACCTCACAGCCAAACCTACCATCTAAGACCCGAGGTCCCATCCAGGACGCCTGCCGGTATGGCGCACTCCTCAACCAGGATGCCTGCCGGGTATGAGGCCGCCGCAGCCACCTGATACCAATCCATCTTCAGAACTGTACTGCTGCATCTACCTTTCCCGGTCTAGCTATCGTCGACGCCACCACGACGCCAGACCACGTCACCCTCCTGCGCGAGTCCATCTCCGCGCATCGGACACCGAGTCACCACAGCGGCATGCCGTCGAGATCCGCCGCCATCAATGAGTGAGATGAAGCACCGCTCCACCAAAGAATCCGTCCTCTGGTCCCTCGATCACGTGTGCACCTCCAACAATGACGCCCCAAAGAGGGGAACGACACCAGAGCGCCGCCATCATCTGATCATCCGATCTAGGGTTTTGTTCGGAGGTAGCAGAGAGTGGCCTTGAACTTCTCCACGACGATGCCTTCAAGAAGGGAACGATGCATATAGCGCCGCCACCGCCGGCCTTGGCAGTAAGCGAAAGCAAGGTTTCACCCAGATCTGTTCGAAGGAATCCAACTCCCGTGCACGGCCGCCGCCACCACCAGGCTAAGCACCCGCCGCCGCCACCACGCCTGACAGGCAGCCACGGCCAGGCCCGTGCACCACCCAGATCCAATCTGGGGTCAAGAGCCCTAGGTCGCGACCGATCTGCCACCACCACAGCGCCAGCGTGTCCACGCCCTGGCCAGATCCGCCCGGCGCCCCGCCACCCTGCCCGGAGCAACAAAGACACTAGCCGCATCACCACCACCTCACCAGGGCCGCCGGCCACTGCTACCAACACCAACCCCCACCATCTGCCGGATCTGGGCAGGTAATCCTAGATCTGCAGCCCCCGCCACCCACCACCACGGAGGGGAGGAGGCGGTGCCAACGAAGGACGCCAGGAGGAGGAGAAGGAGCCGAGGCAGGGCCGGCCCGACGCCCGACGCCACCAGGCAAAGGGGAACGCCCCGGGGAGTCCCCAACTGCGTGCGGGAGAGGGCCGCCCCGTCGCCGCTAAGCCACACGGCCTTTGGCCGGTGATGCGCAGGCGGCGGCGAGGGAGAGGGTTGAGGCGGAACGACGGGGGCGGCGCTAGGGTTTCCTCCCGGGGCGCCCGCGGGAGCACCTCGGGGAGGGAGGGGAGGGAATCTGCAGTATTTTCCTTAGATTCTCCTATGCATAGTTGTATACCATCTTCAATTTTCAGTGGTTAATGATAGAACAATCACTAGCCAGTGTAGGCATGTAGCTACACAGGTTGATGACTGGTAATCCTAATTGAAACCTTGTTTTACTCTCTCGAGATTCTCCAACATTCACAGCTGTTAGAGTGAAACTCTGCTCGTGCACCAAGGAACGTTTCTCAAATGTTTCAGGCTAATCTCCTGTTTGTACGTACGCGTACACCGCAGAGAAATCTCCTATCCATACATATAGTGCAAAGAATGAAATTTGTACCTACCGCATGGGTATAGTTCTGCCAGTTAAGTCAGATCGCGTTGAAATCTTGATAATGCTCACAACACAGAGAGGTATCAAGTAGGGAAAAAAATTATATCTTCGTGAGATCAGCAATAACTAAAAAACATCATGAATTCTGCAGCGCCGACTGATAAAACCTATCCGAATCAAACGATCACATATCTTTAACTCTCTCGATTGTCACATTTGAGAACTACAAATAACATAAAAATACGAGGTAAAAGCACAGCAGACCCAGGAACTTGTCGGGCCTGTGATGTTTCGGCCCACAAACTTGCAAAACCCCACTCCGCCATCCACAAACTTGCAGCCCATGTGCAAAAACACCCAAAGCCAATCCCGCTGCGACATCTGGCCGAGGCGGGGCCGAGGCGGTCGTCGCCCGCTTTTGCAGAAACCCCCCTGGCATTTATCTGTACTGAACCCGCACTCCACAACTCCATCGAAGGGAAAAATGCTTCAGACTATTGATTCAGTATAGAAAGAAGACTGGCTGTACCAAGACAAAACACTACACCTATTCGGTTGGCAAAGGACAATAGAGCACAACGGCAGATCCTGGGTTTGAAGCCCAGGCCAAACCTTTATCTTCTATTTTTTGCTAATTTCAGCATAGAAAAGATTCAGACTGTTGCTATTTTGAACATAGAAAAGATTCAGACTGTTGCTATTCTGAACATAGAAAACATAGAAATCAATTCAGAATTTGCTGTACATATGTACCATGACTGAAAAAATTCAGAATTTGATGTACATATGTACCATGACTGAAAAATGCAGAATTTGAGCACATATTTTAAGCAGCAGAGATTAGTTCAAACATCATTTAAACAAGTACAGCAAAAAAGAGTTTGCTATCACAAAATACACTTAAGCTTAGCAGCAGCACCATGGAGTTTGCTGTCACAAAATACATCACTAAAGGAAGTTCATCCATGGACTCTTACATTTGCTGAGACAAAATGAAGTTCATTCATGAACTTGTAGGTGTACTAATGGAATGGCCTACAAGTTGAGATCTGGAATTTCTGTAGCCCTGTCATCTCCGAACAACCAGTAATATGCATCTCTTCCAGTACCAAATCCAAGTCCTAAAGATGTGTCAACACCTGAAGATATTCCAGCACCTCTTCCAGTAGTACTTGCTGTAGTGTTCCTTCCCCTTCCAGCTCCTCTTCCAGCTCTACCTCCTGCAGTTCTTCCAGAGTTCCTTCCCCTTCCAGCTCCTCTTCCCCTAGCAGCAGCTGCAGATGTGCCTGCAATATCAGCAGCTCCTCTTCCAGCTCCCCTCTGTCTTTTATTACCTCTTGCAACATGTTGGGATCCTTCCCCTGTTTCAGCTCTTCGGGTTGCTCTTGTACTCCTACCTATGTTCATTTCGGTTGTAATAACTCTAGGTTGTGGAATGGAATCACCTGCAGCTGCAACAAAAAGAGGATTGCTGAGGCAATGGTCCATGCTCTCTATGAGGAGCTCTGAATGATCTCTCTCTTTGTGCCATGTTGAAGACCATTGATTGTGGCTGCTGTGAGGGATCTAGCATAGGATTTGCCAGCCCAGGGAAAATGTTCTGCACATAGCATACAATCATCATCAGAAAAAGGGCTCTAACATTTTAACAACAGTGTGAGAAAAAATGTCATATTTGTTAGAAGTTACCTGAAGAAAAGAAGGGTCATCATAATTTTCATCTATTTCATATCCTCCTCCAAGTAGGGCCTCCTGGTACTTGTAGTGGCCCTTCCTGTTGTGGTCAGGCTTGCCACAAATAGAACAGTGCATAGTTACTCCTTTTTTGTTCAAATACCTCACACCACCTTTGATTTTCTCCTCTGGAGCTTTCTTCCTATTTTTCTTTGGCCTTCCCACCTGCTTTGTGAACACTGGAGGATAGATTTTGTCAGCTTCAATCTTCTCCCAGTCTTTTGGATCTCTTAAAGGAACCAGGGTATAACCATATGCTTTCAGGTAGGTCTGCACTGTGTAGCAATCATGCACCATGTCCTCAGGGTTAATTCTCTCTTCCCTCATGCAAGCAATGCTATGCCCACAAGGAACACCAGACAGTTGCCACCTTCTACACTCACATTTGTGCAAGCACAGATCCACTAAGTAGCTTGAGTTGCCTGATTGCACTCTAAACAGTTCTTGACTAGCTGGAGAAACATGGCAATTAGCTTCATAAGCTATGTTTTTCTCAAGTTTTTTCAAAGTCTTAGGACAAACTCTGTTTCCTGTCCACTTTTCCACTGCCTCTCTCTGCTTAATCATCATCCTGTGCATCATCTTATAAAAGATATTTTCTAGCATAGATAGAACTGCCATCTCTCTGGCATCCAAAATATAGCTGCACATGGAAATGATAAGCCATTCCGAACATATGTATGATAAGCATAATAGGCTATGTATGACAAGCACAATAGGCTATGGATGATAAGCACAACAGGCTATATATAATAAGCACAATAAACATGATAATATGCAAGTGTGTTTATATGATAAGCAGAACAACATCTTGTGACAAATTACCTGTTAAAAACCTCTGAATTGTTGTTTAGCAGAATATCACACTTGCTGAAATCACTAAAATAAGCTTNAACATCTTGTGACAAATTACCTGTTAAAAACCTCTGAATTGTTGTTTAGCAGAATATCACACTTGCTGAAATCACTAAAATAAGCTTTAACCCATGTCTTCACATCCAATCTTTCAGTCCAGTGAAATGCAGCAGAGCAGTGCCCATCCATCCTTTGGCAGTTCTCTCTCCATTTAACTTTATTTGGAGATCTTGCTATGGCCCATAGATCCTGCTTCAGCACTTCCCCTTTGTGTTTTTCATGGAAATTCTGGTATATATGTCTCACACAGAATCTATGCTCTGAATCTGGCCAAATCTTCTTAACTGCATTTATTAAGCCCTTTTGCTTGTCACTCATTATTGTAAATAGAGCAGTGTTTCTCACATTAAGATCATCTCTTACTGTGGTTAAGAACCACTCCCACGAACTAGTGCATTCCACTTCTACCCAGCCCATGGCAACAGGGAATATACAATCATTTGGGTCAATGCCAACAGCACTCAGCAAAATTCCCTTAAACCTGGTCTTCATATGACATCCATCAATAAAAATAATTGGTCTACAGCCCTTGAGCCAGCCTCTTTTACATGCATCATAAGACCAGTAAAGGGTTTTCAAGCATTTCCTCCCTAATGGAAAATTTGTGTCCTTCACAAGAGCAGTGGATAGGAGAAATGTGGAACCTAGGTTAGATCTTCTCAGTTCACTTCCATAGTCCCATAATTTGTTGAACTGCTCCTCCTCATCTCCATGTATCTCCTTGAGAGCTTGTTTCCTTGCTCTAGCTAACTTCCATCTGTTTGGTGTCACATTGAACTCCTTTGTAACCTTCCTCGAGAAAGTTCCAAGTGACATCTTCTGATCATCCCTAAATTCATCTATGAAGTATGCTGTTAGAAATTTTGAAGTAAGGGACCTCAACTTCCATTTTTTTGGACATCTGTGCTCAGCTGCATATGCCTTGATGACAAAACCCCCTGTTCTGTTGTCTTTACCAGCCTTCAACATCCAGGGGCAACCTTTCTGACATACTGCATCTAGCCTAGATGGCTCATTTTTTACCTTCCTGATCTTAACTCTTTGCCTAATAGAGTATGCTGTCAAAGCATTTCTGAGCTCCTTCACATCAGCAAAAACCATGCCAACTTTAAAAATAGGTGATTTCATGTCAACTTTTGCATTGAAAGCCCTGAATTTGTATTTCAAGTACTCTTCTTCTTCTTTTGTCAGGTCCAAATCTTCATCATCAAGAACATACTCAGATTCTACATCTGGCTCCTCCACCTCCTCTTCTTCATGCACATCAAAATCAATGTTGTCATCAAACAAATCATCATCTCCCTCATCAATCTCATAATCACTATCACTGAAGTCAGTATCTGTGTCTGCTAGCTGTGCTTCCTCATTACCATCTTCATTGACATTATTTGCTTCTGCTGCCATCTCAGATATGGGATCTTCATTCAAAACTTGAGCTTCACAAACAACCCTACTTGGCATTTTTGTAGGACTGCTAACAACTGGCAATGTTGGGCTTCCTTTATATATCACATCATCCCTGCAGATTTGTATGAAGTTTGAATGATCAACCAACATGTGAAGTACCTTGTGATCTGCACCTACTTTGATCATAGCTTGGACATCTGAATCTCCCCTAATATGCACCAATCCATCTGATAACTCATGCCCAGGTCCGCACCAGTACATGCTCTGCTCATCAACACCATAGCCTAGCCACTTCAGATGCTCTTGGAGGA
>LR880966.1:764834376-764852069 GCA_904067115.1 Aegilops sharonensis | reverse complement strand
CAAGTTGGTGCTGTTTTAACCTTCGCAAGGACCGGGCGTAGCCACACTCGGTTCAACTAAAGTGAGAGAGACAGACACCCGCCGGTCACCTTTAAGCAACGAGTGCTCGAAGCGGTGAAACCAGTCTCGCGTAAGCGTACGCGTAATGTCGGTCCGGGCCGCTTCATCTCACAATACCGCCGAACCAAAGTATGACATGCTGGTAAGCAGTATGACTTATATCGCCCACAACTCACTTGTGTTCTACTCGTGCATATGACATCAACGCATAAAACCAGGCTCGGATGCCACTGTTGGGGAACGTAGCAATTTCAAAAAATTTCCTACGCACACGCAAGATCATGGTGATGGCATAGCAACGAGAGGGGAGAGTGTATGTCCACGTACCCTCGTAGACCGTAAGCGGAAGCGTTATAACAACGCGGTTGATGTAGTCGTACGTCTTCACGATCCGACCGATCCAAGTACCGAATGTACGACACCTCCGAGTTCAGCACACGTTCAGCTCGATGAAGATCCCCGGACTCCGATCCAGCAAAGTGTCGGGGATGAGTTCCGTCAGCACGACGGCGTGGTGACGATGATGATGCTCTACCGGCGCAGGGCTTCGCCTAAACTCCGCGACGATATGACCGAGGTGGAATATGGTGGAGGGGGGCACCGCACACGGCTAAGGAACGATCCGTAGATCAACTTGTGTGTTATGGGGTGCCCCCTGCCCCCGTATATAAAGGAGGGAGGGGGAGGTGCGGCCGGCCCTCATAGGGTGCGCCTGGAGGAGTCCTACTCCCACCGGGAGTAGGACTCCCCCCTCTTGCCTTGTTGGAGAAGGAAAGGGGGGAGGGGAAAGAGGAAGGGGGGCGCCGCCCCCCCTCTCCTTGTCCTATTTGGACTAGGGGGGGAGGGGGCGCGCGGCCTGCCCTGGCCGACCCTCCTCTTCTCCCTTATGGCCCATTAAGGCCCAACATCCCCCGGGAGGGTTCCGGTAACCCCCCCGGTGTTCCGGAAAATTCCCGATTTCATCCGGAACCATTCCGATATCCAAATATAGGCTTCCAATATATCAATATTTATGTCTCGACCATTTCGAGACTCCTCGTCATGTCCGTGATCACATCCGGGACTCCGAACAAACTTCGGTACATCAAAACTTATAAACTCGTAATAAACTGTCATCGTAACGTTAAGCGTGCGGACCCTACGGGTTCGAGAACTATGTAGACATGACCTAGAACTATTCTCGGTCAATAACCAATAGCGGAACCTGGATGCCCATATTGGTTCCTACATATTCTTCGAAGATCTTTATCGGTCAAACCGCATAACGACATACGTTGTTCCCTTTGTCATCGGTATGTTACTTACCCGAGATTCGATCGTCGGTATCCAATACCTAATTCAATCTCGTTACCGGCAAGTCTCTTTACTCGTTCCGTAATACATCATCTCACAACTAACTTATTAGTTGCAATGCTTGCAAGGCTTATGTGATGTGTATTACCGAGAAGGCCTAGAGATACCTCTCCGACAATCGGAGTGACAAAACCTAATCTCGAAATACGCCAACCCAACATGTACCTTTGGAGACACCTGTAGTACTCCTTTATAATCACCTAGTTACGTTGTGACGTTTGATAGCACCCAAAGTGTTCCTCCGGTAAACGGGAGTTGCATAATCTCATAGTTACAGGAACATGTATAAGTCATGAAGAAAGCAATAGCAATATACTAAACGATCAAGTGCTAGGCTAACGGAATGGGTCATGTCAATCACATCATTCTCCTAATGATGTGATCCCATTAATCAGATAACAACACATGTCTATGGTTAGGAAACATAACCATCTTTGATTAATGAGCTAGTCAAGTAGAGGCATACTAGTGACTATATGTTTGTCTATGTATTCACACATGTATCATGTTTCCGGTTAATACAATTTTAGCATGAATAATAAACATTTATCATGAAATAAGGAAATAAATAATAACTTTATTATTGCCTCTAGGGCATATTTCGTTCAAGAATAGCTCAAATTAGCTGCACTGCAATAATCCAATATCTCTAGAGTAGCCCCATAATATTCCAGATTATTGCTTGGCCCACAAAAGAGACCATTCTGCTCAATTTTCAGAGTAAAGAAGATGCTCTCAACTGCTACTCCCATTGCAGAATCACAAACTGCAAAACAGCAAACACAAGTTGTGTTTATTAGCTACAAATTAAACATACAACCTAATAATGATGCTGCAATCAAAATCCCTCTTCACATATAAATCTTGTTGAAATTCTCAAATCACAAACCATCTTCAGCAGCAGCAATGCATGTGCACATACAATCCGATAAAAAGTAACAAATTTGACATGTCATACGACATCCAACCAAATTTCAAACTACAGACACCCAAACAACCAAACCCTAGCACAAATCCATCGGCTCACCAAGAACATCCATCCATCCTAATTACTTCACCTGCAAACAGCCGTTCGAATCATCTATATTTCCGTCTGAATCCANGAAGATGCTCTCAACTGCTACTCCCATTGCAGAATCACAAACTGCAAAACAGCAAACACAAGTTGTGTTTATTAGCTACAAATTAAACATACAGCCTAATAATGATGCTGCAATCAAAATCCCTCTTCACATATAAATCTTGTTGAAATTCTCAAATCACAAACCATCTTCAGCAGCAGCAATGCATGTGCACATACAATCCGATAAAAAGTAACAAATTTGACATGTCATACGACATCCAACCAAATTTCAAACTACAGACACCCAAACAACCAAACCCTAGCACAAATCCATCGGCTCACCAAGAACATCCATCCATCCTAATTACTTCACCTGCAAACAGCCGTTCGAATCATCTATATTTCCGTCTGAATCCAACCGATCGTCCTAGTTCAAGAACCCTACCAAACCCCCACCCCCACAAAAGACGCAACATGACTGGAACAGAACAGAGCATAACAGGGCATACCATAGTCTGGGGGGATAGCTCCAGGTTCACGCACGAAACCGACGGATTCCGGCGGCTCCATGCCTGCGCCGGTCGCCGGCGACGCCGCCGACACAGCTGACGTCATCTTGGAGCGGAACCGTCGCCACAACGCGCGAGTTCTGTGGAGACGACAGGGCAAAACAGAGTTTGCCAAAACAGTCTGAAGTATTTTTCCCTTCGATGGAGATGTGGAGTGGGGGTTCAGTACTGGTAAATGCCAGGGGGGTTTCTACAAAAACGGGCGACGACCGCCTCGGCCCCGCCTCGGCCAGATGTCGCAGCGGGATTGGCTTTGGGTGTTTTTGCACATGGGCTGCAAGTTTGTGGGTGGCGGAGTGGGGTTTTGCAAGTTTGTGGGCCGAAACATCACGGGCCCGACAAATTCCTGGGTCTGCTGTGCTTTTACCTACGGTGCGTAATTCATCGACACACACAATTCCCTATGACAAGACCTGAAATGGAATGGAGCACCGCCTTGCTCGTCCTCCTCGCCGTCATCCCCCGCATGGACCTGTTCTTCGCCTTTGTCGGCATCACCATCTTACTCCTGCTGTAACCAAGTGCCACCAGTTCCCGCGCACACGGTGATGACATGAGATGTTTGTTGAGGACACGGTACACGAAGGCGAGCTCAATAGTCGTACAACTGGCTCCCGCAGGCCCAACCGATGCGGAACATCGTTACCACCACCTCCTCCTCCTTCTGTTCCTTCCGCTCTCCTTCTATCTCCATTAATGCATCACCTAGATGCAGAGGCTGGAGGTGATTCCTCCTTTTCTAAAAAAAACCACTCAATGTACAACTGCTCGCTACCTTGTTATTATATCTTCACCCGTCACCGAGCGAATCCGCCCTGATCGAGAATGTATGAGCCTTAATTTGTTTTTGCTTATTTCGTACTTATTCGATGTAGTGGTAGGGCTACAAGAAAAGCTCGTGGCTCGTGAGCCGCTCGAGATCGATTCGTTTTTGACTCGACTCGAGATCGACTCGAAAAGAAACGAGCTGAGTTTGAACACTTTGTGTAGCTCGACCGAGAAACGAGCCGATTTTGAGCCAATGTTGGCTCGCTCGATTTTAGCTCGATAGCTCGATAGAATATCATTATGTTAAATAATCATGCCTTATATTAAATGGAAATACGATAATTTATTACCATCTATGTTGTCCATAATTTTTCTCCATTTTATTTACCAACGAACATGGAAACTTAACTAAGTGCAGAGAAGATTTAGGCCTCATTATGGCACGTGGTTGACAATGTGTTAAATAACCTATATTTTTGGCAAAGTTCCCAGCATATTCACCTTAATTTTTTAGTTTTTCATCCATAGATTCATAATTTTTTACCATCTCATTTAGCTCGAAACTAGCTCGAGATCGACTCGAGATCGTTACAAGCTGAGCACGAGTCATGTTCTATAGCTCGATCATGAGCTTCACTCATTTTGAGCTCGCTCAAATTTTCATATGAGTTGAGCTGAGCCAACTCCAACTCGCTCGAGCTCGACTCGTTTGCAGCCCTATGTACTGGCTGTTGAACGCAAGAAAGTTGCACACTTATGCAGGATTTTTTGGTGGGTGACAGATAGTAATGCGTTTCTAACTTTTTTATTATCGTAAGTAACACAGATTCAATACCCTGGTATCCTTCCACACTAATCCACCGGTTGTTTTTAGACGCCTGCATTTTGTTATGAACATGTCAACGTCGTCTGCCTTGTCTATGCACATTCGTGTATTCTTATTTCCACGACTGGGAAGAGCCAAAATGATGGATGGAAAGGACCATCTAAACAAAGGTTCGAACCTTTTGAAAACACATATCCTTTGAAATATGAATTCCATCACTAGCTCTGTAGTGGAGGACAACATCGCTTGAATTGGGGTGGAGGCATCGAGTGACCATTTTGGAAGCGTCTTTGAGGATTTTCAGGGCGTAATGTCCACCCATTTGTCGGGCATCAGCGTGAGGCAACCAACCAGGACATGTCTTTGTCTCGCTTATAGCGAGAAAGATGTACGCCTCGCCTTATAGAGAGCACGAAGTGGGCCGACCGAGTAGCATTAGTTCAGTAGTTTTGTTTGGTGTTCTTTTTTTCCCTTTTCTTATTTCGTTTTATATTTTAAATTATTCCAATTACATATATTCCAAAAAATAATGTACTTGAATTTATAAACGTGTATGTAGCACAGTAAACAAATCATGCAGAAAAAAATGTTCACGCATCTTTGAAAATGTTGATAGCATTTCAAAATGTTGGTGATATTTCAAAAGTATTTACAGGTTTCAAAAACATGTTTGTGAAATTCTAAAATAAGGTCTATATAATGTTCATACCATTCAAAAAAATCATGCAGTGCCAAAGCATGTTCGTGCATCTTTGGAAATATTGATAGCATTAAAAAAATGGTGACATTTAAATAATAATCAAGTGTCTCGAAAATTTGTTTGTGACATTCTAAAATAATGTTTATGCAATGTAAAAAAATGATCGTTCAATTTAGAAAATCTTCATACCATTCAAAAAGATGTTCGTGACATTTAAAAAATGGTCATGCATTTTGAGAAAATGTTTATGACATTACTATTTTATAAAATGTAAAAAAATTGTGTAATTTTTAAATGTCTCGTATCATTCAAAAAATGTACATGGCATTTCAAAAACTGTTCATTCTTTTTGAAAAAATGGTCTGGCTATTTAAAAAACGTTTATATAAACAATATTTACTACCATGCAAAAAAAAGTGTTCGCTCAATTTTTTTAAAAAATGTTCCTTAGAATTTGAACATTGTTCAACGTGTATTGGAAAAAATATTTAACATACATTTTACAGTGTCTATATATGGAAAGTTTGTGGGATTCTCAGAATGTGTTCCGTACACTACTAGAAAATCCGGGATTTTATTTGTGGAAGAAAGTTGTGAAGGGCACAAAAAATAGAAACGAAATTCAAAAAATTCCAATTTTTTTGTGATGCAAGATGCTCAAATGCGTGATGTTCGTGCAAAATTTTATGAAGTTTGGACATTTGAGGAGCCCGTGGCAAAAAACAACCAGGTCTTTGAGAAACATTTGAAAACAACACGGTTCACGCACGATTTTGTCTTTTTTGTTGCTTGCTCCTTGAATGTCCAAACTTCATGAAATTTGACACGAACATCACGTACATGCGCATCTTGTTTGTAATAAAAATTCATATTTTTTGGGATTTTTAACTATTTTTAATCATGTTACTGTTCACCGGGCTCATTTGAGCCCGAGCACCGGAGTGGATTAGCGCGTCACGGATTCCTTCCCAACCAACTCTGTCAACTGGTTGCTCAAAGAGTACAAGAGTCACACCCATTTAGGAATCGACATTGTTGACAAAATAACATAAGTATAAGCACCAGATAAACATCACAATGATTGACATTTCAAATAATGAATGAACTGAATATACGGAGGAGAATTAAATTTCTATGTTTTCTTGCAGCATCAAATTTGCACAAGTACAAACCATGTAGTTTATCAAGAACTTCAATTCCTTGATTTGCTATGTATGCTTCATTTGCATCCAAGATAAATGAGTAGACCAGATGGACACGCCTCATAGCGTTGAGAACTGCCATTTCTGAGTTCAAGTTTTTTCCCCCTACTTTTATATTCAAGATTTGAAACCCTTGTCCTCATTATTTTGCAGCCAATGAGCGGCTTCATTTTGGATCACAATTGGGATCTAATTTCATAAATAACCGAATTTAGCAATTTCGATCACGCAAGTCGTGTCTAGGCACGGCATTGGACACGTCCCAGAGCACCGCCCGGTGGCGAACTCCGTGCTCCTTGGGTGGATCATACTTCAAACGTGGCAATGTTTTGTTTTGGAATTTTTGATACGTACGTAGTATATTTTAACGTCATGTGTCCAACTGTCCATCTGCATGTATGGCGATTTCGTTATGGCCGATATCCAGTGCTGGTTCATTGCTGTGTACATAAAAAGTCGTAAATATTTTTGTACTTTTCAAAGAAGAAGACAATAAATCATGGGAGTACCTAGAACTCATCTAGATGAGATATAATTATATAATTTGGTCTCATTCACTTTAAAAACAAGAACAGATACAACTCATGTCAGCACACACGCATCTTGTAGCATCACATTCAATGACTATAAGAGATGAATGAGACCAAATTATATCTCATCTAGATGAGTTCTAGCAAAACTGATAAATCATGAGCTGTCCATGGCTATATCCCGTATTGCAGACAATTGCTTTCCGCAATTATCATGATTATACGCTATTTCCATACATAAAGTAATAAATGCCTTTCATCAAAGAAAACAATAAATCGTGAAATGTCCTTGACTGTATCCAGTCTGCAACACCTCGTTAAAGAGCACGATTACTTTTCCAGCTGTATCAGCGGGCCTCTCGTGTTTGAAACCTACCTATTAGCACACGCGCTTTGCATGCATGGCGATTACTGCGCCTAAACCCCCTAATCACGCGCCGATTTAATGATATTCATAAACGCAATCTCCAAGCACCGGTGCATTGATCTATATATAGAGAGATTTCTGAAGACCCAGTGTGGCAAAAGAAAAGCATCTCTCCAGGAGTAGGAAATACCAGTGCTCCCTCTACCTCTCGCCTTACCTGTGGTACGTAGCAAACAACAACCGCGCGAGATCGACCATGGCGACGGGCCACCTCCGTGCCTTCCTGGTTTTCGTCCTCGTGCAGGTCTGCCTGTTCCTGATCATGGCCGCATCGGCGAGGGTGCAGGGCAGGCCTATAGGCTTGGACGGGATTCCCCAGTGCTGCCTCTACCACCCCGAGTGCTGCCAGCGCCTGACGGCGGAAGCCCGGCGCCCCGACGCCGTTCTTTTCTGACGGCCTCGCCTGTGGCGGCCTGTGGGGTCGCTCTCCTCCCTAGAACTGTGTCCGTGAAGTGAGCGCACATTCTACTGGATCTGCATACACCGAAATGATTCTGCTGCTTTTCACGTGTCTATATATGCTTCAGAACTTTTTCTGGTGATTCCAATCATGTTGTGATGTGAAACCTTGGGTAATAAACTGGGAGGAGATTGCTGTCAGTTCTGAGCTGTTTTGTAAATTTTGTTTTCGTTCTCATTGTTTTGAGTACCGACGCTTTGACCCGCGTCTAGACTTTATTTTTCCATAAGGGCATCAGATCTATATCATCTATGGATCAAACAAGCAGCTAGAAACACCGCCCTCGACGTGTTTCTACTTTCTCCTTTAGGCACTGTTGAGCACTTGAGCTGCGCCGCAATTTGGGTCGTGTACGACCATGTATCGAACTATTTCGGTCTTTTCTCTGCCGTGCACCGCAATTTGGGTCGCGTGCGACCATGTATCAAACTATTTCGGTCTTTTCTCTGCCGTGCGCCGCAATTTGGGTTGTGTGCGACCATGTATCAAACTATTTCAGTGTTTCTCCGCTGTTTTTCTTTCAGTTTTGCTAGAACTCATCTAGATGAGATATAATTTGGTCTCATTCACCTTTATAGCCATTGGATATGATGCTATAAGATGCGTGTGTGCTGACGTGGCTTGTATCTGTTCTTATTTTTCAAAGTGAATGAGACCAAATTATATCTCATCTAGATGAGTTCTAGGTACTCCCTTTTTCTTTTGTTTCGTCTAAGACTTGATTAAACTTGTAAGGGCCTCCATTTAAGGCTGGCCAGATGCCTTCTATCTATCTAAAAAATCCTAAAGAAAATGCTCCTTTGGGGGTGATTATCTCCTTCCTGCCGAACGGGCCCATGGTGCACTGCCCACCGCTGTTTCTCCATCGTCACCAGCGTGTTATTGACGATCATGGATGGCAAGCCATGTTCCTGCCACCCCGGAAGATCTAGAGACACTGTGGATGGAGATTCCTCGTCGTGCAAGGTGAATAGAGCCTCTTTCTAGCCGCCTCCTCCTCCTCCAAGAAAAGTTAGGGTTCGTGCCTCTCGCCGGCTCCGCCGCAGGTCCGCCTCGTCTCCGGTGGCCCTAGGGCCATGGGGGCGTGGTGGATCCTGGCAAGGGCCGGCGGGAGGGCTCCGTTGTTAGTCGTTCCTTCAAATTTTGTTAGGGTTTGTGTCCTACTCAGGAAGACGAGACGGTGGCGGCTCCCTGAAGATGGAATAAAGGTCTCCCCGCCTAGTCCCCGTTCCGGTGGTGCGTCTAGCATCGTTGGTGGGCGTTTGGAGGTGTGTCTCCGGCGGATCTATCCTCGGTGGATTTGCTCGGATCTGGTTGTGGTTCGTCTATGTTCGTGTGTCTTCAGGTTGGATCCTTTCGATCTACGTTATTCTTCATCAGCGGCGGTTGCTGTTCTGATGCGCTGGTCCTACGGGGCCTTAGCACGACGACTTCCCGACTGTCTACTACAACAAGTTGTGCCCGACTCCGGCGAGGGAGCGGTGATGACGGCGGCGCGCCTTCGGCTCGTTTCAGTGATTGTAGTCGTCGCTAAGTGGTCTACGGATCTGGATGTAATTTTTATTATTTCTAGTGTTCGTTGTACTGCCGTGATGGAAGATGAATAGATTGAAAGTTTTCTCGCAAAAAAAAAAGGAAGATCCAGAGACACTAACCTTCAAAATAATGCATCTGTCCCAAATTACTTGTTATATTAACGTGTCTAGATATATCCGTATGTACATAAATCAAGGCCAACTCTAACAAATCTTCTATAACCGGTTAGAGGAGTAAAAATCCGATTTTACTTCTCAAACCGGGACCTAACCAAACTCTTAAAACTGTTAGAGGAGTAATTTTTTTCCTACGCCACTTATCTTGCGCCTATATTTACTCCGTCGCTCGGCGGCGGAGTAAAAATTCTTCACTTTTCACTTCACCGCTCTTCCTCTCCTCCTCCCCCATCCCCGTCGCCGGTGACCCCTCCCCCATTCGATGTTCCCTGCCACCTCCTCCTCCCAATGACTTGGATCCCATGGCTGGCGGTCCCTTCCACTGATCCGCAGCACGGATCCGTGCCGCCACGAGAGCTCAGCGTTCTCAAGCGGCGCCTCCTCAAGCTGCCACCACTGCAATGCTGCGGGCTCGTCGGGCCGCCTCGCCGGCTTCCCCGAACTTCCCACGTCGCGACAACTGCATAGGAAGTATCTCGGTGTCCAGCAGCGGGGGTGGGGGATGTGGGTGGCGGAAATCACGGACCACGACACCTACAAGCGCCATTGGCTCGGATCCTTTCACACGTGCGAACCCGCCACCCTCGAGTATGACCGGTTGCAGGTTTAGCTGCACGGCTCCGCGGCGCACCTCAACTTCCCGTTGGCGACGGCGCCCGTCGAGCTCGATCCACTGGCGCCGGGGGTGATGAGTGTGGCTGTGGCTAGGGGAGAGGGGATGTGAGGGAACGCATCGCGGCGGAGGCCGCCGACGAGGTATACATAGCGGACCTCCGCCGCCAGTACCACGAGCTCGTGGAGGCGGAGCGGAAGAACTTTGCATAGTGTGCATGCCATCGTCCGCTCCTCTCTGATGACGAGGAGCACGACAGCAACGACGGCGGCAACGACAAGGAGGAATTTGACATGGAAGAATGGTGGTCTTCCATGACTGGGGCGACGACGGCACTGGGCTAGAACCCACGGGCGTGGGATGTCGCAGGCGGATTGGCTCGCCCTCTACAAGGGTGATGATGATGTTTTGTTTTGTTTAAATTTATGTTTAGATTGAAGTTCACGTTCATGTTTAGGTTTAAAAACTAGACTATGTTTAGGTGGACGATTATGTGTTGAATTTCAGTTGCTTAAATCGAATCTATGTTGAAATTTGGTTTGTACTCCGTTAAACTTACGAGTTCGGCTAGGTCTGGCAAAAACTTAGTGGAGTAATAATCCTCCACTAAGTTTTACTCTACTGAATTACTCCTGTTTTTAGGGGTTAGGTTAGAGTTGGCCTAAGATCATCTACAACCACGCGCCTCAAACCGACCTCATACGCCCCGGCGGGCCGCCGGATCATAATCCGGTCACGTTTATTTGACCCAGACAGCCTCCAAACAACCCTCAAATGCCCGGGCTGACCGGCAACCCCCATATCCAGCCCAAATATGGGTCGGATATGGGGGCTGATAACCCACAAGTATAGGGGATCAATTGTAGCCTCTTTTGATAAGTAAGAGTGTCGAACCCAATGAGGAGCTAAAGGTAGAACAAATATTCCCTCAAGTTCTATCGACCACCGATACAACTCTACGTACGCTTGACGTTCGCTTTACCTAGAACAAGAATGGAACTAGAAGTACTTTGTAGGTGTAACGTGATAGGTTTGCAAGAATATGAAGAGCACGTAAATAAAAACTAGGAGTTGTTTTAAGTAAAGGAGCAATAAATTTAGTATAGCGAGTGTGGAAAAGTGGTGGTAGGAGTTGCGAAATTGTCCCTAAGCAATTGACTACTTTACTAGACCGATAACAAGTTTTATGTGGGAGAGGCCACTGCTAGCATGCCATCTCTGACTTGGAATTCTATGCACTTATGATTGGAACTATTAGCAAGCATCCGCAACTACTAACGTTCATTAAGGTAAAACCCAACCATCGCATTAAGATATATTGGTCCCCCTTCAATCCCGTATGCATCAATTTCTATGCTAGGTTGAAGCTTTTGTTACTCTTGCCCTCCAATACATAGTCCTATCAACATACAACTAACTCTATGGTGTGATCCACGCGCGCGCTCATATGATGGGCATCAAAGGACAACAACATAACCGCAAGCAAATTAAACTATTCATAGCAATTCACCAATTACCGATAGGACAACGAAAATCTACTCAGACATCATAGGATGGCAACACATCAATGGATAATAATATGAAGCATAAAGCACCATGTTCAAGTAGAGGGTACAACGGGTTGTGGGAGAGTGGACCGCTGTAGATAGATGGGGGAAGGTGATGAAGATGTTGATGAAGATGACAGAGGTGTTGGTGTAGATTGTGGTGACGATGATGGCCCCGGCGGCGTTCCGGCACCACCGAAAGCGAGGGGGAGAGAGCCCCCCTTCTTATTCTTCTTCCTTGATCTTCTCCCTAGATGGGAGAAGGGTTTCCCCTCTGGTCCATGGTCTCCATGGCGTGGGAGGGGCGAGAGCCCCTCCGAGATTGGATCTGTCTCTCTGTCTCTCTCTGTTTCTGCGTTCCCGTATCCTGCCCTTTCACCATTTATTAAATATCCGAGATCCGTAACTCTGATTGGATTGAAACCGTCCCCAAAATCATAAATATTCCAAAAATATTCTCCGTCCGTTTTTATCCATTTGGACTCCGTTTGATATGGTTTTCTGCGGAACATAGAACATGCAACAAACAGGAACTGGCACTGGGCACTGGATCAATATGTTAGTACCAAAAATAGTATAAAAACTTGCCAAAAGTATATGAAAGTTGAATAATATTGGCATGGAACAATAAAAAATTATAGATACGACGGAGATGTATCAGCATCCCCAAGCTTAATTCCTGCTCGTCCTCGAGTAGGTAAATGATAAAAAAGATAATTTTTGATGTGGAATGCTACCTAGCATAATCTTGATCACATAATCTAATCATGGCATGAATATTAAGACACGAGTGATTCAAAGCTATAGTCTATCATTTGACATTAAGACAATAATACTTCAAGCATGCTAACCAAGAATTATGTCTTATCAAAATAACATAGCCTAAGAAAGCTTATCCCTACAAAATCATATAGTTTGGCCATGCTTCATTTTCGTCACACAAAATGCTCCCATCATGCACAACCCCGATGACAAGCCGAGCAATTGGTTCATACTTTTTAACGCGCTTCAGCCTTTTCAACCCTCACGCAATACATGAGCGCAAGCCATGGACATAGCACTATGGGTGGAATAGAATATGATGATGGAGGTTGTGTGGAGAAGACAAAAAAGAGAAAGTCTCACATCGACGCGGCTAATCAACGGGCTATGGAGATGCCCATCAATTGATGTCAATGTGAGGAGTAGGGATTGCCATGCAACAGATGCACTAGAGCTATAAGTGTATGAAAGCTCAAACTGAAACTAAGTGGGTGTGCATCCAACTTGCTTGCTCATGAAGACCTCGGGCATTTGAGGAAGCCCATCATCGGAATATACAAGCCAAGTTCTATAATGAAAATACCCACTAGTATATGAAAATGATAACTCAAGAGACTCTCTATATGAAGAACATAGTGCTATTTTGAAGCACAAGTGTGGTAAAAGGATAGTAGCATTGCCACTTCTCTCTTTTTCTCTCATTTTTTTATATTTTTTTTGTGGGCTTCTTTGGCCTCTTTTTTTTATCTGGGCTTCTTTGGCCTCTTTTATTTTTCATAAAGTCAGGAGACTCATCCCGACTTGTGGGAGAATCATTGCTTCCATCAACCTTTCCTCACATGGGATAATACTCTAATAATGATGATCATCACACTTTTATTTACTTACAACTCAATATTACAACTCGATACTAGAACAAAATATGACTCTATATGAATGCCTCTGGCAGTGTACCAGGATGTGCAATGATCTAGCATAGCAAAGATATCAAAAACGGACAAGCCATGAAAACATCATGCTAGCTGTCTTACGATCATGCAAAGCAATATGACAATGAATGCTCAAGTCATGTATATGATGATGATGGAAGTTGCATGGCAATATATCTCGAAATGGCTATGGAAATGCCATAATAGGTAGGTATGGTGGCTGTTTTGAGGAAGATATAAGGAGGCTTATGTGTGATAGAGCATATCGTATCACAGGATTTGGATGCACCGGCTAAGTTTGCACCAACTCTCGAGGTGAGAAAGGGCAATGCATGGTACCGTAGAGGCTAGCAAATTGCGAAAAGGTAAGAGTGCGTATAATCCATGGACTCACATTAGTCATAAAGAACTCATATACTTATTGCAAAATTTTATTAGCCCTCGAAGCAAAGTACTACTACGCATGCCCCTAGGGGGATAGATTGGTAGGAAAAGACCATCGCTCGTCCCTGACCGCCACTCATAAGGAAGACAATCAAAGAAACACCCCATGCTTCATATTTGTCACACAACGGTTACCATACGTGCATGCTAAGGGACTTGCAAACCTCAACACAAGTATTTCTCAATTTCAAAATTACTCAACTAACACGACTCTAATATCACCACCTTTATATCGCAAAACTATTGCAAGGAATCAAACATATCATATTGAGTGATCTACAAGTTTTATGTAGGATCTTATGACTAACCATGTGAATGACCAATTCCTGTCATCTCTCTAAATAGATATAAGTGAAGCAAGAGAGTTTAATTCTTTCTACAAAAACTATGCCCACGCTCTAACAAATATAAGTGAAGCAAAAGAGCATTATGCAAATGGCGATTTTCTATGTCAAGAGAAACAGGCCATCCAAACTTCAAATGATATAAGTGAAGCACATGAAGCATTCTATAAAGCCATACTCAAAAGATTTAAGTGAAGTGCAAAGAGCATTCTGTAAATCAAACAAGGACTATCTCATACCAGCATGGTGCATAAAATAAAAGTGAAAACTAAACGCAAAAGACGCTCCAAGATTTGCACATATCACATGAACGAAACGAATCCGAAAACATACCGATACTTGTTGAAGAAAGATGGAATGCCTTCCGGGGCATCCCCAAGCTTAGACGCTTGAGTCTCCTTGAATATTTACTTGGGGTGCTTTGGGCATCCCCAAGATTGAGATCTTGCCTCTCCTCCTTTTCCTCATATCGAGACCTCCTCGATCTTCGAACACTTCATCCACACAAAACTTCAACAGAAAACTCGGTAAGACCCGTTAGTATAATAAAGCAAATCACTACTCTAAGTACTATTGCAAACCAATTCATATTATGTTTTTGCATTGTATCTACTATAATATAACTTTTCCATGGATTAATCCACTGATAGAAATTGATAGTTTCATCAGAACAGGCAAGCTATGCATCAAAAACAGAATCTGTCTTAAACAAGACAGTCTGTAGTAATCTGAATATTCACCATCTTCTGGTACTCTAAAAGTTCTGCAAAAATTAGGAAAAATAAACAATTTGTATAGAAAGACAGTGCAAAAAGTTTCTGAACCGTTTGACATTACGGTAAAAAAAAATGTAAAATTGCGCACTGCAGCCAAAGTTTCTGTCCTGCACTGCACAAACCAACAAGCATTGTAAACATCCTACAGGCAAGTCTTGGCACAATATTTTTATTACATAGTGGAATTGTACAAGAGGATAATTATTTTTGTTGAAAAGTTTCTGTAATCAAGATTCACAAAGTTTCGTGAGCATGAACAAAGTTCAAGGCTAGCTCGCACCTTAACAATGCTCGTCTTTCTCACTTTCGCTTTTCTTTTTGAAAAAGTTTTGGGTTCCCCTCTTTATTTTTTTGTTTTAAAACTTTATGAAATCACACAACATAAATAAATGACTCTCTAAAACTTCTGGGTTGTCTCCCTGGCAGCGCTTTCTTTAAAGCCATTAAGCTAGGCATATAGTGCTCAAGTAATGGATCCACCCGAATCCCAAGGTATATCAAAGCCAATTTTAATTAACAATGATTTGTGATTTAGTAGGGAGAACAAAGTAACATATATCATGTAGTGATGAAGTCTAACTCTCTTCCTATGCATCGGCATGTCATAAAAGAACAATTCATGCACACAAAGTAAAGGCCAATGCATAGTATAAACAGTTTCTTGCAATTTTATAATATTGGAAACATGGAGAGGTGGAGATGTAGTTCCTCTCTCATAATAATTGCAAGTAGGAGCAGCAAGCACATGCATATTATATTCGTCAAAATCATCATGTGTAGTAGTAAAAGGCAACCCATCGATATAATCCTTAATAAGTGCAAACTTCTCCAATATAGTGTAGTCGGGAGAATTCAAAAAGATAATAAGACTATTATGCGTGGGTGCAATAGAAACAATTTCATGTTTAACATAAGGAACTATAGCAACTTCATCTCCGTAAGCATAATTCATATTGGCATCTTGGCCACAAGCATAGCAAGCATCATCAAAAAGGGATATTTCAAAAGAATCAACGGGATCATAGCAATTATCATAGCATTCATCCTTCGGTAAGCACGAAGGGACATTAAATAATGTATGAGTTGAAGAGTTACTCTCATTAGAAGGTGGGCACGGGTAGCTAATCTGCTCTTCCTCCTTTTGTTCTTCACTCTCCTCATCATCTTTTTCATCCAATGGGCTCACAGTTTCATCAATTCCTTCTTTCATAAACTCCTGCAAAATATTAGTCTCTTCTTGGACAGTGGTGGAGTCCTCAATATATGGTTTAAAATAGGCATTAGAAGCATAATTATCATAACAATATTTAAGTATGGCAAAATTTTTAGATTTGCAAAGAGTAGCATCATACTTTCCAATCAAAGAAGCAATTTCATAAGCACCCTTAAAAGCAACAAATTCTTAAATTTGTTGAACATCATAGTAATTATAAACACCCTTAGCATACAAAGATACGATTCCATTATCACTGAACTCACATTGGTAGGGAAGGTGTTTCTTAGGGTTTTCAGAACAACAAGTAAAATCATATATTTCACATAAATTCCAAGCATAGCATTGCAAACGATGAATTTGATCCAGTAAAAGTTTCCCTTTTTAAGATAAGCGGTGTCGCACATAACAAGCATGCTCATCTAAAGATTTGCCCTCAACTAAGCTAGTTGGGGTTTCAGCACGAGCACATAGGGATCAAATATGATCCAAGTAAAAAGCTTCAGGAGTGTGATAGATTTTGAGTGGTTCTTCAACCATTGGTGTAGTAGGTACAACTATGTTTTTTGGTATTTTGCGTTTCCTACCCATAACTAAAGATAGAAAACAAGTTAGAACGACAAATAAAAATTACTTAGTGATAAAGAAAACAAGCACACACGAGAATATTCACCCCACGCTATAACTCCCCGGCAACGGCGCCAGAAAAAGGTCTTGATAACCCACAAGTATAGGGGATCAATTGTAGCCTCTTTTGATAAGTAAGAGTGTCGAACCCAACGAGGAGCTAAAGGTAGAACAAATATTCCCTCAAGTTCTATCGACCACCGATACAACTCTACGCATGCTTGACGTTCGCTTTACCTAGAACAAGTACGAACTAGAAGTACTTTGTAGGTGTAACGGGATAGGTTTGCAAGAATATAAATAGCACATAAATAAAAACAAGGGGCTGTTTTAAGTAAAGAAGCAATAAAGTTAGTATAGCGAGTGTGGAAAAGTGGTGGTATGAGTTGCGAAATTGTCCCTAAGCAATTGACTACTTTACTAGACCGATAGCAAGTTTTATGTGGGAGAAGCCACTGCTAGCATGTCATCCCTAACTTGGAATTCTATGCACTTATGATTTGAACTAATAGCAAGCATCCGCAACTACTAACGTTCATTAAGGTAAAACCCAACCATAGCATTAAGATATATTGGTCCCCCTTCAATCCCGTATGCATCAATTTCTATGCTAGGTTGAAGCTTTTGTCACTCTTGCCCTCCAATACATAGTCCTATCAACATACAACTAACCCTATGGTGTGATCCACGCGCGCGCTCATATGATGGGCACCAAAGGACAACAACATAACCACAAGCAAATTAAATCAATCATAGCAATTCATCAAC
>LR880966.1:764742990-764777001 GCA_904067115.1 Aegilops sharonensis | reverse complement strand
GATCTCCTACCATTGTAACCGACTCTGTGTAACCCTAACCTATCCAGTGTCTATATAAACCGGAGGGTTTTAGTCTGTAGGACGAACAACAATCATACCATAGGCTAGCTTCTAGGGTTTAGCCTCCTTGATCTCGTGGTAGATCTACTCTTGTACTACCCATATCATCAATATTAATCAAGCAGGAGTAGGGTATTACCTCCATCGAGAGGGCCCGAACCTGGGTAAAAACATCGTGTCCCTTGTCTCCTGTTACCATCCGCCTAGACGCACAGTTCGGGACCCCCTACCCGAGATCCGCCGGTTTTGACACCGACATTGGTGCTTTCATTGAGAGTTCCTCTGTGCCTTCGCCGTCAGGAAGGATGCCTCATCTCGTCTTCAAAGACGATACTATCGCCAAAGAAGCCTTGGCCGCTGGTCAGACTCTTCTGCTAGGTGGTTTTCTCATGACTGCCAATTCGGCCGCCGCGCCGACGATGACTTCTCGAGTCATCGAAACAAATCTCCACGTTAATTCGGAACTTGCCGAACAGTTAGATCCGATCGAGCTCTCCTCCATAAACGAGCTCTTGGATCGCATCGCCGCCCTGGGAGTCGCCACAGACTACGACCGGATCGGGCCTAAAACCGATCTGAGAGAGATCAACTCTCCCCAGGCTACCCATCATGTTGCTGTGATAGAGGAGCAATGCGGCGATTCTTCTTCTATCTTAAGGACTAGCTACGTCCGGATTCCCGATCCCTCCATGCCGGATTCCCGTAGAGGGACGGATGTCGATCAAGCCCTGAACTTAAAGTCAGGCGGCGGGTTGGATTCATTGGATATCATTAAAAAATCCAAACTTCCGAGTTCGGAAACTTCTTGGCCCCTGAGTCTTAAATTGGACGGGGTTCCGGATCTAGTTCCACCCGCCCACCCAAACATTAGCGATCTATCCCAAATTCGGCAAGAGCCAGCTGAAACAGTACATCATTACTGTGCCAGATTCCTCCTGGTTATGGACAGGATAAAGGACTGCCGAGAGGAGGACGCAATCCCACTTTTTTGCAACAATTGCACGAACAAGGGAATCCTAAACGCCATAAGTCGCCGCGAAATTACACGCTTTGCTGACTTGGTGACCATAGTACAAAAGTACTGTGCGATGGAGAGTGCTTGGAAAACCGAAAGTAAATTTTGGGATAATCCGGCCCCGAATACATCCCTAGTCCGAAATAAAAGGGTGCATCATCACCAAGCACCTGGGTTAAACATCAAAAAACCAAAACCCCCTAAAGGGTACGGAACCGTACTGGAGGGTTGGCTAAATGGACCCTGCAAATTTCATAGCACAGAGGGCGCCACTCCTACCCATAGCCTTCGAGCATGTTGGATACTACGGCAGGTGGCCAAAAGTGGCGAAGAGCCTCTAGCTTCAGAATCCCAGCCCAACAATACCAGTACGGTGTTAACAGTCTTCGAGACTTTCACATCAAATAATATGCGGAAGCGAACACTCCGCAACCTTGCCGAAGTCTACCAAGTAGTAACAATAAATCCATGGAGTGACACGGTTATTACCTTTAATGCCAGTGACGAACCCAAATTCCGAACAGCCCGAGCACCAGCCGCATTGGTCCTCAGTCCAATAGTGGACGGCTTTCGCCTTACTAAGGAACTCATGGATGGCGGCAGCGGACTAAACCTCATCTATGAGGAAACCCTCCGAAAAATGGAAATAGACTGGAACCGCATTGAGCGAAGCAGCACAACCTTTAGAGGAATAATCCCCAGCCGGGAAGCATGCTGCACAGGAAAAATCACACTGGACGTAATGTTCGGCTCGCCGGATAATTACAGGTCCGAGGAGGTCACATTTCAAGTGGCCCCGTTCAGCAGCGGATATCATGCTTTATTAGGGCGAGAGGCATTCACAATTTTTCAAGCTATACCCCACTATGGGTTCATGAAGCTTAAAATGCCCAGACCCAACGGAATCATCACTCTCGCTAGTGATCCGAACATAGCACTCCGTGCAGAAAACAAGACAGCCGCACTAGCCCTCGAGGCACTATCCGAAGCCCTAGCGGCCGAGGAACTCACTGCGATGCGCTCCACGGTGAACAGGGATGATGTGATACTTGATAAAAGATCCAAGTCCACCTCTTTTAAACCAGCGGACGAAATAGTCAAATTCCAAGTCCACCCAACGGACCCTGCAATGACGGCCTCCATTGGGGCACAATTAAACCCTGATGTAGACGCCGCACTACGAGAATTTCTATGAGAAAACTGGGACATTTTTGCCTGGTACCCTTCAGATATGCCAGGAATCCCACGTCGGCTGGCCGAGCACAGCCTAAATATCCTAAAAGGATTCAAGCCAGTCAAACAGGCTCTTGGGCGCTTTTCCGAACCCAAGAGACAGGCCATGGGAGAGGAGCTAGCCAAACTTCTGGAAGCCGGATTCATCAGAGATATCAAACATCCGGACTGGCTAGCAAACCTGGTGATGGTACCAAAGAAGGATAAATCCTGGCGCCTATGTGTTGATTTCAAAGACCTTAATAAGGCTTGCCCAAAGGATCCCTTCCCCCTCCCTCGCATCGATCAAATTATTGATGCTACAGCAGGACACGACTCATTGTGCTTCCTCGACGCGTACTCCGGCTACCACCAAATCAAGATGGCGGAGCCCGGCCAAGCTGCAACAGCATTCATCACTCCATACGGCCCATTCTGCTTCAACACAATGCCCTTCGGGCTCAAAAACGCCGGCGCAACATATCAGCGCATGATTCAGACATGTCTGACAAACCAGATCGGCAAAACAGTGGAAGCATATGTAGATGACGTGGTCGTCAAAACCAAGCATGTCGAAACTCTAGTAGATGATTTGAGGCTCACATTCGACAATCTTCGAAAATATGACATCAAGCTCAATCCGGAAAAATGCGTCTTCGGCGTTCCAGCCGGAAAGCTCCTGGGCTTCATTGTGTCCGGTAGAGGAATTGAAGCAAACCCAGCCAAGATCCGAGCTCTGTCACAATTGGATATTCCAAAAGACCTCAAACAAATACAAAAGTTGAATGGATGCGTAGCGGCTCTAAGCCGCTTTATTTCCCGTTTGGGAGAAAAGGCGTTACCCCTTTACCGCCTCCTCCGTCGCACCGAACACTTCGAGTGGACGGATGCCGCAACGGCCGGACTCGAAGAGATAAAAGCCATATTGGCAACAAATCCGGTCCTGGCCGCGCCCAACATGGGCGAACCAATGCTATTATATATCGCCGCAACACATCAAGTTGTCAGCGCGGTGCTCGTTGTCGAATGAGAAACGGACGGACACCGGTTCCCTCTACAAAGACCGGTTTATTATGTGTCCACTGTCCTCACTCCACGCAAGTCCCGGTACCCACATTATCAAAAGATAGCATACGCGGTGTTCATGGCATCCCGGAAGCTGCGACACTACTTTCAAGAGTGTTCGATAACGGTAGCCTCCGAAGTACCTCTTAATGACATTATAAACAACCGCGACGCGACGGGCCGGATTGCTAAATGGGCCATAGAGCTCCTTCCATTCGACATAACCTATAAGCCATGGCGAGCTATCAAGTCGCAGGTTTTGGCCGACTTCATGGCCGAATGGACCGAAGCCGAACTCCCTAAAGAGTACGGCGCATACTCCAATTGGATCATGCACTTTGACGGCTCCAAAATGTTGGCCGGCCTGGGGGCTGGCGTCGTCCTGACGTCCCCAACCAGGGACACAGTCCAATACGTCCTTCAGATAATGTATACGGACTCCAACAACGCAGCCGAATACGAGGCCCTTCTGCACGGCCTCCGGATGGCAGTCTCCATGGGCATTAAACGCCTAGAGGTGCGCGGGGATTCGAACCTCGCGATATCTCAAATAAACGGAGACTTTGATGCCAAAGATCCGAAAATGGCATCATACCGCAATGCGGTCCTAAAAATGTCAGCACGGTTCGAAGGGCTCGAATTTCATCATATAGCCCGGGATAACAACCAGGCGGCGGACATATTGGCATGCATCGGTGCAAAATGCGATGCCGTCCCGCCCAACATCTTTCTGGAACGGCTGTTCAAGCCATCCGTACTAGGGGAAGGGGAGTCCGGCAATAACAATCGGGACCCAACCGCACTGCCTGACGCCGAACACTCTGACACAATCGGAGGCTCTGCCACCGAGGTAACACCCTCCGACCACGAAATAATGGCGGTTATCGCCCCGTGGACAGAACCACTCCTAGCCTACCTAACTAGGCAAGAACTCCCCGAAGACCAAAATGAGGCTCACTACATAGTACGGCGATCGAAAGCCTATAAAGTCCATGAGGGAGAGCTTTATAAGAAAAGCACTACCGGAGTCCTTCAAAGGTGTATCTCCAAAGGGGAAGGGCGAAACCACCTGGATGAAATTCATGCCGGACTGGGTGGGCACCACGCCGCAGCCCGGGCCCTTGTAGGCAAGGCCTTCCGTACAGGATTTTATTGGCCGACGGCCCGGGCAGATGCGCATGATTTAGTCCAACGATGCGTCGGTTGCCAGCTTTTTGCTAACCAAAGCCACATCCCACCCACCGCCCTCAAAACTATACCCATCACCTGGCCGTTCGCGGTCTGGGGGCTTGACATGGTTGGACCCCTCAAGGGAGGAACCCACAAGCAAAAAATACCTATTGGTCATGGTGGATAAATTCACCAAATGGATAGAGGCCAAGCATGTTAAAACGGCCGAATCCGGACCGGTGATAGACTTCATATCAGGGGTAGTGCACCGTTACAGTGTCCCCCATAGTATCATCACTGATAACGACACCAACTTCACGGCCGATGAGGTCAAATTATGGTGCAAAAACATGGGCATCAAGATCGATTACGCCTCAGTCTATCACCCTCAAACCAACGGTCAAGTCGAGCGAGCAAACGGTCTAATCATGAGCGGCATTAAACCCAGACTAGTGCGGTCCCACAAGGAATCTAACACGCACTGGGTTGAGGAGCTCGACTCCGTACTCTGGGGGCTGCGGACCACGCCAAATCGTACTACCGGATTCACACCATTTTTTATGGTGTACGGCGCAGAGGCGATCTTGCCCTGCGAAATAATACATGACTCACCTCGCGTGCGCATGTATGAAGAAAGAGAAGCCGAGCTCGATCGGCAGGACAGTTTGGACGCATTGGAGGAGGAGCGCGACGTGGCAAAAGCTCGTTCCGCAATCTATCAACAGCAGGCTCAAATATATCAAAGCAGGGAAGTACGGGCCAAAGCTTATAACGTTGGCGAACTAGTTCTACGCCTGCCGGACAAGAAAAAGGACAAACTCAAGCCCAAATGGGAAGGTCCCTTCATCATCGACCAGGTCCTGACCGGCGGAGCATACCGTCTGCGAAGCGCATCGGATAACCGACTCGAGCCGAACCCATGGAACGCAGCCCGTCTACGAAGATTCTACGCCTAAGCGCCGGACTCCAAGCTCGTCTCCTTCCTCCGTCCACACTTTCTATTTTTGCTGTCTTTTATTTCTCTCCTTCCTCCTCCTTCTTCCTGAAGCCTTTAGAGGCTCGTTTGCGCTTTATTCGCACATACTTGACGCGCTGTACGCTCTCATTATACCTGGGGGCTTCTTTACCAGAAGCTTATTTATACGGGCTTTATGCCCAACACATGCGTCAAACTTCCGCATGTACCTTTTATTCACCATTATATGCATCGATATGACTTAAGTTTTGGCCAGGCTAGGTTGCCTGGCTCCTGTGCTTACCCCTACGTTCCTGATTGTTCGGCTAGGTAGTAAAGGGAGAACCTCTGCAAATGTTACTGCCAGGTCAGCCGGATGTGTACCTCAGACTGGGTGAAGCCGAAAGCTAGCGTTCTTAAGGGAATATTCGGTCGGTGAACTGAAAGATGATTTTTAACTATTTACCCATCTGTCCCCAGATGTTTTTCTGCTTTCCTAGCAGTTTTGACATGCACTTTAGGGCATGCATCCCAGCGAAAGGAACCCTTAACGGAACTATTCTCCCTGGAAGATGTTTCTTACTATCCATGTAATATAACATAACTAGTTGGGCACTTGTCTGATACAGCAATAATGACCCCTACACCTTGTCTCCATGCATACCCCGGTTCTTATATAACCACAAAGGTATTCGGACACACTCCGGACTATTGGGTCCTGAGGTCGAAGCGAAAAGGTCCGTTATGACAAACGATTTACAATCAGGCTAGAAGACATTTTTCATGTCATATTTAAATTACATAGTCAACTCGACTCATTGTATTCCTCCTCAATGCCATCTAATAGGCTATCTAATTTACAATCTTGCTGGGAATACTTGGCGGCCAATTCTACTTGGCCGTACACTAAGCTTACAGGGATCTCCTTCCCATCAGGCCCCACAGGTCCAACCTCGGCCATGTGGTTTGGGTCAGCCTTCGTGTACTGCGTCTTTACCATGGCCCAGGCCTCCCTGGCGCCTTGACGGCAAGCTGATATCTTCCACAGTCGGAAGCGCCGCCAAGCTCCTTGAAGCCGCTCCGCCAGCTCCCCAATGCCTTCAGGCAGGGAGATAGATGGCCACAAGGCCTGGCCGACGCCTTTCATCACCTGTCGAACTCGTTCGTGCAGCTGACACATTCGGGAAGAAGATCACCCGAAGAACTAGGCATCTCCTCTTCAGGACGACCTGTGAGCAAACCTATATACATGTTTATGTTAGTCGCCTTCCTCACCGAACTCTTTCAAAGTTCGCTCAAGCACTTACTGAAAATTCCGCGATGAAGCCGTCGATTCTCCTTTACCGAGTCAGACAACTGGGCATGAACATCTTTTAGTTCCTCACCCAGTCTGATGTTGGCATCTTGGAGGTTATTTTTCTCCTGCCGCACCCTCTTAAGCACGCTCTCGCCAGCCTTTACCCGGCGCAAGAGCTGTTGCTTGTCCGGATCTAGTCCGGCGCCATCTGCAATATTTTTTGTCAGATTTACACACCCGCCGCACTTCATAAACTATTTATCTTTTGAAGCATATATTACCAGAGGGGGTCTCTGTGGCTCCCCCTGTAGCGGCTAGTGCGTCCTCAAGTTGGGCCTTGCATTCTTCAAGCTCCTGGGACAGTCGGGTATTCTTTTTTGTAAGATCCTGCATAACAAATGATCCTTAAATCAGTTATTCTAACTATTTTAAGTCTCGGGGGCTACTGGCATATATAACTGTCAAATTTCCTTACCCGTATGTCCTTTACATACTGCTCCGTGGCTCTGGCTAGACCATCTTGAGCGGCACGGAGGTGCGCATCTCCCGAATTGAAGGCATTCAAGGCCTCTTGGGAGAAACATGCGTCACGAAGAACTGTCCGGCGATGCCTGTGATTCATGGCGCTCTCCACCTCGGAGTTGGTGGCGGACAATTTGTCGGCATCCTCTGTCAGAGGAGCATCCGACGCATGCCTCATGCTCGCCTCCGCTTCCGGACCCGGCTTTGGAGCCTGGCCGGCGGAGGCTCGATGGGCAACCTCTCCGGGCTCATTCTGGCGAGCGCTCTTTTTCCTGAAAAAAGCACCAGCGTTAGTACACCTTCCAGGAATCAATCCTGGGAATATGGTGACGCGCCATACCGTTGCGGCGGAGTTTCGATCCAGACCGCACTTCTTTTTAGCCTGCGGGGCCGTACTGCCCCTTGTTGGCCAGCCGCCGCGGGCTCAGCCTCCTGCCTCGAAGGCGCCCCCTGCGAAACACCATTGGTATACGGTGATCAAAAAATTAGCACGGATGGGTCATTATCAGAGTATTGGGACCTCGGTCTCAGTTACCTGTGAGGCTGGAAGTATTCCGGGGTAATCGGCCGTAATGGCAACCAAAGCATTGTCGATGCTAAGTTGGTAGAACACCCCGTCGATCAACTCCACCTTTATATCCGGATCCTCTTCGGAGGCCGGATCGAGGGACCGTTCCGGATCCTCGGGTTGTGGGGGCGGGCTGTGTATCTTCTCCACAGTCCGGCGCAGTTCCTGCGCAGAAACCGAGAAATGAGATATTTAATCACGGGAACATGGATCGGACAGGCAACAAAAATGTTTGCTTACACAACTTCGAGGATTATTCGAAGAAAACTCGCTCAGCGGGTTGACGCGGAGGAAATCTTCCTCCTCCCCTTTATACATGGCAGACAAGGTCTTCACCAGTTCGGTGACCGATCCCGGCCCTTTGCGGCCATGGCGGGTGGCATCGTCCTCCCCGTCGAAATCCCACATGGGGTGGCCCCTATATTGGAGCAGCTGCACTCCCCTCATAATGCAGATTGCCATGACTCCAATCATGGTCAATCCAACATGAGCCAGTAACCTTATTTCTTCTCATCAAGTAAAGGACATCCCGGTCATTTTCCCTTTGGGGGCTCCGCGGGCGCCAGCTTAGGCGCTTCTTCAGAGGAGCGTTGCTAAACTCTGGAAGGCCGATCTGAACAGGATCCGGCAGTGGGACGTCCTCCATGTAAAACCATTCCGAAGGCCAGTGTCGGTGTCAAAACCGGCGGATCTCGGGTAGGGGGTCCCGAACTGTGCGTCTAGGCGGATGGTAACAGGAGACAAGGGACACGATGTTTTTACCCATGTTCGGGCCCTCTCGATGGAGGTAATACCCTACTCCTGCTTGATTAATATTGATGCTATGGGTAGTACAAGAGTAGATCTACCACGAGATCAAGGAGGCTAAACCCTAGAAGCTAGCCTATGGTATGATTGTTGTTCGTCCTACGGACTAAAACCCTCCGGTTTATATAGACACCGGATAGGTTAGGGTTACACAGAGTCGGTTATAATGGTAGGAGATATACATATCCGTATCGCCAAGCTTGCCTTCCACGCCAAGGAAAGTCCCATCCGGACACGAGACGAAGTCTTCAATCTTGTATCTTCATAGTCTTGGAGTCCGGCCGTGATGATAGTTCGGCTATCCGGACACCCCCTAGTCCAGGACTCCCTCAGTAGCCCCTGAACCAGGCTTCAATGACGACAAGTTCGGCGCGCATATTGTCTTCGGCATTGCAAGGCAGGTTCCTCCTCCGAATACTTCATAGAAGGTTTTGAACACAAAGATAGTGTCCGGCTCTGCAAAACAAATTCCACATTCCACCGTAGAGAGAATAATTTTTGCACAGATCTGCTGACGTATTCCGCGGCGTGACATCACACCACGGCCAGGCCTTTATATGAATTGTTTTTTACTGTTTTCCACCTCAGCACCTTTAGCGAGGCGGTTTCCCTGGAACGTCTTATCAAAGCATAGATCGTGCCCCCTTATTCCGGTATTCCCATCAATACGGACGTGGGTAACCCAACCGTGCCCGTTGGCATGCCTCCTCTATCAAAGGCGAGTCCTAATCGACCACGGGGAGGGCTCTTGGTATTCAACCTCTTTATAATGAGACCAAGGCCCTCTTCCTTTTTACACCCTCCATCGAGTTCGCCTCGCGCTTCGAGTTCTAACACCCAAAGCTTCAGATTTAGGCGCTTCGGACTTTCGACGATGTCCGGCTCCGACCAGCTTGGCCGATGGATGTCTTCTTCCGTCACGGAAGAAGATGTGCTAAAGCTGTGAGACGCCAGGTATCTAACCGGCGAGATTTCGCATAGGCTTCGTGTTCCAGGGCAGGTCATTCCCACTCCCGAGCCCGGCGAGAGCGTGGTGTTCGTGTCACACTTCCTTCGGGGTTTAGGCTTCCCGTCGGATCCCTTTGTGTGGGGGCTCATGTTTTATTATGGGCTGGATTTCCATGACTTGAGTCCGGAGTCCATCCTCCATATCTCGTCATTCATTGTCGTATGTGAGGCCTTCCTCCATATTACCCCTCACTTTGGACTGTGGCTCAAGACCTTCAAGGTGGAGCCGAAGATGATCGAGGGGCAACAAGCAGAGTGTGGAGGGGCGGTCATAAGCAAGTGTGCTGATGCTCCATGGCCCAAGGGCTCTTTTCAAGAGGAGCTTGGTTTGTGGCAACGAGAGTGGTTTTATATTACCGCTCCCCGGGGCACCAAATGGGTGGCGCTTTCTGCCTTCCGCTCAGGTCCACCACAGCGGCTGGCGTCATGGGTCAACAAGGGGCTCGACTGGGGGCCGTCCAAGGACGTTCCTCTGTTGCAGGGCCGTATTCGAGACCTCCAAGAAAGAGAGATCAATCTGGTCGCAGTGGCGCAGGTTATGTTGATTCGGCGCCTTCTGCCCTGCAAACATCGCCCCCTCCGTCTGTGGGAATTCAATCCGGAGGGACCACGAGCTCTCCATCATTTTGTGGGTACGACACCCGTGGAGATGTATAAACTGTTCTTCGGATCACAAGAGAAGTGTCCGGACCTGACTAAGGACGCCGGACTGAGCTGCAATCGCCCAGATACTCAAGTAAGTAGTCCTGTACCCGGACAGGCTGTTCATTCATTTATCATATATATATGCCCTTTAAAGGAGCCGTTTCTTGAATATGAGTGGATAGCCAAGGCAAAGTTAATAAGGTGTCCGGCTCCCCTCCCAGAGACCACGCCGGATCCCATGCTGACCAAGATGTTGAAGGCCGCGCCTTTTGAAGAATACGAAGGGGGGAGCGGGGAAGCAACTGCCTCTACGAAGGAGGCTATCAAGGAAGGAGGGATTAAAATTCCCATCTTCCGAGGAGAGAAGAGGACCACTTCGGAAGATCCGGAGGTCAAGGCCTCAAAGAGGGGAAAGGAATCTTCGTCAGAGAGTCCGGCGCTGGGAAGTAACCCAGCCGCACTATTTCCCCAAGGGGATCAGCCCTCCGGCGAGCCGTAAGTAAAAAGAAGGGGTCATGTAAATAAGGAACATCCCTGCATTTATTTATGAAGATAACCGAAATTGTACCTTATAGTTCGGACCTCAGCCCTTCTTAGCAGAGCTCATCTTCGGGGGATCTTCGTCCGGAGATGATGGAGAGCGAAACGCCTGCACCTGTGGCACCTTCATGTGAGGCGGACGCCCCTGAGGTGTCGTCGCGGAGGGTTTCCCCGAGTCTGGCGGGGCCGGAAGGTCCGGCGCCAACTAGCGTGCGGTCGAAGGAGCTGAAGGATCTGCTTGGGCGAGCGGCTATCTCAGAAGATCACCGTGCTCTAATGGGTACGGTGATTGAAAGAATTGCATTCGCTGAGAGCAGATTGCATGAAGCCGTCAGAAGTTTACTGACGGGGTTTGAGGTACACAAAAATGATGTTCCTTCTGACAGTTATGCATGTAGAATGCGCCCTGTATAGATAGTAGCCCTGAGACTCGGTATGTTGTCAAAATTGACAGCGTGCCGAGGATCATAATCTCAGTTATAACATATCACCGCTCCTAAATAGGTGGCGGGGCGTCCGGTGGCCAGCCGGACTGATGAATACGCCGAACTAAAGCGGCAGCTTGACGAGGCGGATGCGGACATCGCGCTGGTCAATAAACAGTTTGACGAGTCACAAGGTATGTGACTTCTATGTGGACACCTGGTAAGGGAGCTTGACGCCCATGCCTTACTACTTGTATGCTTAATGCAGGTGGTGCCGCTGCTGTGGAGGAGCTGCGGGCGGAACTCGTCCGAGCTAAAGAGCAAGCCAGATGTAGTAATGCGGCCGCTTTAAGGGCAGCTGAAGAGCTAAAAGCCGAACGGGCTGCTCACTGCCGAAGCAAAGAGGAAATGGCCGATATGGCCATAAAGTTGAAGAATACTACCTACCGCTGCGAGGTTCTTGAAAAAGAACGCCAAGCGGAGCAAGAGGGCCTGAAAAAGGCCACCGCCGAATCCAAGGATGCCCGTTCCGCTTTGAGAGCTGCCAAGGAAGAGCTGAGTCAGGCCGGGGCTATTGCGGCTGGAAAACCGTTTCTGCTGCGGAGGAAATATACGGATCCGAAGTTTGCTCAGTTGGACAAGTTGTGGAGTTCGGAGGATGCTTATCTGGACTTAGCGGCGAGCGCTGCGGACGCGATTGAGCACTTCCGAGGCCAGAAGGGGCACAGAAGGGAAGAGCTATATTGGTCGCAATTCCATAGTCCGGAGCGTCCTCTTCCGTTGACCGATCGGTTGGCCGAATGGGCCGAGCTGAATCGATTTTCCGGACTTTCCATGAAGCATGTCATGACCCATTTGTGGCTAGGCGGACCCCACCCGAAGAGTTATTTTGGTTTAGTGCAGCAGTTCCTTGGTGTGGTACCGCATATCGACGCAATGAAGCGGTCGGCGTGTATTGAGGGAGCGCGGATGGCTCTGGCCCGTGTCAAGACATACTGGGCGGAGATGAAGGCCACCGACGTTGCATCCCAAGATTCGGACAGAAGCCGAGTACCTGCCGAGCACTATTTTGAGGAAGTCCTGCAGGGCGCTCGTTTAATAGAGACGCAGTGCTCGAACGATATTATGTTTAAATGACATGTATGATTTGTGAAAACAATGTTTCAATATAATATAAGAGCTTTTTATACTTGTGCGTTCAAGTAGTAAACTACTCCCAGTGCAGTCGTTGATGTATATGTATATATAACCTGAAAGATGGCAGTCCTTGGCTTCAGCCCCCACGCACATAGTGAGGGGGTGTTTGCAAAGAAAGCGCTTTTCCACACTTAATCCAACATCTTGGTCCTATTAAGGAGGTGGTAGCATAGCAAACTAGGCAACCGGACTATAATGCTTTATCACTTTCACTTAGCCATAGGAGTTCGAGGGTGGGGCTACTATATAGCCCCTGGGGGCACCGCACTCTCCTAATTCGGGGTGCGTATGTCCCTGACCGAAAACCGGTCCTTCGTTAATGCGGAGGAATTCTAAACATTCCGGTGAGTCATCGAGTGGTTGACCAGTCTCTCGCTATATCATGACAGTCAGTTTTCGGCTTTCTCTACTGAGATGCTCGCCCGGCCGAACCGGGGCACAATCGCAGTAGTTCTCCTAGTGCCGCGTTAGCTGATAGAACGGAACGTAAGGCAGCAAAACACAGGAGCCGGGCAAACCCAACATTTTACCAAAGACATGATTCGGAGCTGATGCATATAAGGCCTAACTCAAGACACCGAATACTACCTAAGGTATTCGGTCTTTATAAAAACGGGCAGAATAATGCCCTAAGCCCCTGGTGTCCAGGTACGCGCAAAAATTCTGGTGCGGCCAATGCTAAAATGCCAGCCTCCTCCTCGGTTATAGTAAGAAACCGGGGGATGTATAACAACAAGAGACAGTAAAAAAAGGTTTACGCAGGGTCTTAATCTGAAAAGAATCCTTGCAACGGGTCCCTACTGCACGTCTGCGCCTGTGTCTCCGTTGTGCCGTATACTGGACGGGTGTAGCATGTTTGTTCATCTGTAAAAGAGAGGAACTTAGTTTAAAAGAAAAAAGATCATGCGAAAGATGTACTTTATATTAAATAAACAGAGTACGATTCGAAGAAGTGAATGAAATTGAGCTTTATTGTCTCTTGTTGTACATGCATGCAGCCCCTTGTATGGGGGTATGCCGCTAGTAGGCGCCGGACTCGTCTAGCCGTGTCCGGGGTTCAAATTACCTATTCAGGTGCTTTGGTTAGCAGAGCCGGATTGGTGTGGGGCTGTTAAGGCAGCCTCGCATTCTTCCGTGCTCGAGTGACACTTAATACTCCCTTTTAATGAGATGATGACGCGTGGACCGGGCATTTTAAGTGTAAGAGATGCGTAATGCGGTATTGCGTTAAAGCGGGCGAAAGATTCGCGTCCCAATAGTGCTTGATAGCTACTTTTAAATGGGGCGACATGGAAGACTAACTTTTCGCGACGGAAGTTGTCGGATGAACCGAACACAACTTCTAGCAGTAGGGAGCCCGTGCAATGGGCATATGGGCCTGGCATTACCCCTTTGAAGGAGGTGTTGCTATGGCGAATTTTGGTTGGGTCTATCCCCATCCTGCGGATTGTGTCCTGATATATCAGGTTTATGTCACTGCCGCCATCCATGAGGACTTGTGTAAGTTGGAATCCATCGATTATAGGATCCACTGTCAAGGCAGTCCATCCTGCGTTCCGGATACGTTCGGAGTAGTCTTGATGGTTGAAGGTGATTGGTTTTGACAACCAGTGTTGGTACTCCGCTAGGGTAGTGTGTGCAGCGCGCATTTTAGTGGGCGCCACACTGTTTTTCCCTTTTATCACGTGAAGTGAGTTTACTATTTAACCTCTTGTGGGAAATTCTTTTGTTCTCCGGGGCTCTGCTTGTGGTGCTCGTCATCATCTTCACTTGGTGTGTCGAGCCCCTTGTGTTCGGCGTTGAGTCTGCCGGACTGTTTGAAGACCCAACAATTTCTGTGGGTATGGTTTGCAGGCCTCTCGGGAGTACTGTGGACTTGACATATCTTGTCCAAGATTTTGTTTAGGTTGGAGAGCTCATCGCTATTGTCCTTAAGGGGCAGTTTTTTATTGTTCTGTCGTGAGCTTTTGAATCCGGCATTGACTGCCGCGCTCTTTGGACCGTTCCCTTTAATCCGGCGCTGGTCCTTATTGCGCCGTGGTTTCCCATTTCCGTCCCTGACTTCGGATGTACTTGGGTCGCTGGTGCTACATCTTGCTAGCCAGCTATCCTCTCCCGCGCAAAAGCTGGTCATGAGGCTTGTTAATGCGGCCATTGTTCTCGGCTTTTCTTGGCTGAGGTGTCTGGCGAGCCATTCGTCTCGGACGTTGTGTTTGAAAGCTGCTAAGGCTTCGGCGTCGGGACAGTCGACTATTTGGTTCTTTTTAGTAAGGAACCTGTTCCAGAATTTCCGGGCTGACTCTCCGGGCTGTTGAGTTATGTGACTTAGATCGTCTGCATCCGGAGGGCGGACATAGGTCCCCTGAAAATTTGCTCGAAACGCATCCTCGAGCTCTTCCCAGCTTCCAATGGTATTTTCGGGGAGTCTTTTAAGCCAATGCCGAGCTGGCCCTTTGAGTTTAAGGGGTAAGTATTTTATGGCGTGGAGATCATCTCCTCTAGCCATGTGTATGTGGAGGATGTAATCCTCAATCCAGACTCCAGGGTCTGTTGTTCCGTCGTATGCCTCTATGTTTACGGGTTTGAATCCCGCTGGAAATTCATGATCCAGCACCTCATCGGTGAAACATAGGGGATGTGCGGCGCCCCTGTATTTGGGTGTGCCGTGATGTTCGGATATTTGGCGTGTTGCATTGCTTTGAAGAGCTTGCTTTCTCGGCCCATAGATGGACCTAACTAGGCCATCCTTTTGATGTGAATCCTTATGTGGATCGCGTACCGGCTTGTGTGCGGCGCCGTTTGCCGCTCTCTTTTTGCCGTGGGGTCATCCATCCGACCGGGTGGCCTTCTTACTTTTTGATTGTGGGGGCTCTACGGCCTCCTCATCAAATTCGGGCAGTAGCTTTCTCTTCGAGTAGCTCTTTGTTCGGCGACTGTCGCCGTATTTGTCTGCGGTGTTGAATACTTTGCTCCATCTGATTCTGAGTGCATCTTCCTCCGTTTTGAGCTTCCGCTTCTGCTTTTTCAGGCTACGCGCAGTGGCGACGAGCCTTTTGTGGAGGTTATTCTGCTCCAACAATTTGTCCGGTGTGAGATCGTCCGGATTGTTATCTTCGCTGGGGACGGGTTGTTTATCCAAGTTGTCTTGTTCGGACGATTGCTCGATAGCATGTTCGTCGTCCACCGGTTTGCCCTGCTCTATGGCTGGGTCTTTGTTGAGGCGGGACTTGGTTCGTCGTTTACGTTGCCGTTTTGACTGCTTTTCGAGGGATTTATCCTTCGTAGCATCCCGTTGTTCCTCGCCTTCGTTTCCTTTAGGTGTATCCACCATGTATACATCATGGGGCGAGGTGGTTGTCCAGCATCCTATAGGCGTTGGTTCATGGTTGTCTCCTACATCGTCGTCCATACCGTCGATGTCTTCAGAGTTGAAATCGAGCATGTCGTGTAAGCTTTCGATAGTTGCTACGAAGTGGGTGGTAGGTGGGCGTTGAATTTCTTCGTCGTCCGCATCCCAACCTTCCTGACCATAGTCCGGCCAGGGCTCTCCGGATAAAGAGAGAGACTTTAGTGAATTCAGGGTGTCGCCAAAGGGCGAGTGCGAAAGATGTCCACGGCAGTGAACTCCATGACCGGCGCCCAATCGGATTCGATTGGCAGGGGCGCGGAGGGTTCGGAGTCCAGAGAGGAGTCCGGCACCTTGGAGTCACGGTCTTCGCAAAAGACAGGGATTGTGTTCGGCTCAATCGCCGTAGAGATTTCAGCCCCCGAGGTGGTGTCCAACCAACCGTCCTCGATCAGCGAGATCGGCTCCGAATCGATGTTCGGAGCGGACACTAGTGCGGCCTCCAGGACACTGTTCGGCGGCAGAGTTAGATCATGCCCATCGAGACAGTGCGGCGCGCTTGGCTGTGGCTCGAATCCGTCGAAGATCAAATCTCCGCGGATGTCGGCCATATAATACAAGCTTCCAAATCTGACCTGATGGCCAGGGGCGTAGCTTTCGATCTGCTCCAGATGGCCAGGTGAATTGGCCCGCAGTGCAAAGCCGCCGAATACGAAGATCTGTTCGGGGAGAAAAGTCTCACCCTGGACCGCATCGCTGTTGATGATCGAAGGAGCCATCGGGCCTATAGGTGACGGCACAGAGGAACTCTCAATGAAAGCACCAATGTCGGTGTCAAAATCGGCAGATCTCGGGTAGGGGGTCCCGAACTGTGCGTCTAGGCGGATGGTAACAGGAGACAAGGGACACGATGTTTTTACCCAGGTTCGGGCCCTCTCGATGGAGGTAATACCCTACTCCTGCTTGATTAATATTGATCATATGGGTAGTACAAGAGTAGATCTACCACGAGATCAAGGAGGCTAAACCCTAGAAGCTAGCCTATGGTATGATTGTTGTTCGTCCTACGGACTAAAACCCTCCGGTTTATATAGACACCGGATAGGTTAGGGTTACACAGAGTCGGTTACAATGGTAGGAGATCTACATATCCGTATCGCCAAGCTTGCCTTCCACGCCAAGGAAAGTCCCATCCGGACACGAGACGAAGTCTTCAATTTTGTATCTTCATAGTCTTGGAGTCCGGCCATGATGATAGTTCGGCTATCCGGACACCCCCTAGTCCGGGACTCCCTCAGCCAGTCTTCGGACGCCTTCTTCGGGGTTCCGGATAGATATCCGGTCCCGGCGATACGCCATAGTTCGGCTCCGCCCACTTGATATATTGACCCCTCATGAGAACGGGGTACTAGGCAGAATAATCTCTTCCACAGCGCAAAATGAGCCTCGACGCCCAAGAACAGTTCGCAAAGGGCCACGAAGCCCGCGATGTGCAAAATGGAGGCAGGCGTAAGGTGGTGCAATTGGAAGCCGTAGAACTCTAAGAGCCCCCGTAGAAACGGATGGATTGGAAATGCGAGTCCTCTTACTAGATAAGAGATGAAGCACACCCGCTCTCCTTTAGAGGGATCGGGGACACTCTCCGCTTGCTTTCCGCCCTTGTAGGTGGCAAGTCCGGCTCGAACCGGAACCATAAAGGCCGGGGGAAGAAATCGCTTGGTTTGGAGTATAACTAGCTCGCTATGCGGGACTGAGCATCTCTCCCAATTTCCAGGCTGAGGGCTGGGAGCGCGAGAGGAGGAGCCGCGTCGACTGTCCATGATGGAATGGGCTTTGGTCAGAGGCGCTCCGATGAAAGCTCGCGAAGGGGGGATGGTGTGACTCAGATCTAGATCCTCGCCCCTTTTATAGGCAGCTCATTTGCGCAGCTAGGGGGGTAAGTGTAAAAATACCCTGGCTTTTTGCATTCATTCAAACGCGTGGAAGATGGCCATTATTGGACCTAGAGGCCAAGGAGCGCAGCATTTATCCAAAGCCGGACACTATTCGACAAGTATATGGAATTTGGAGAAGAACCTGCCTCGGAATGCCGAAGACAATCAACGCGCCGGACTCATCATCATTGAAGCCTGGTTCGGGGGCTACTGAGGGAGTCCCGGATTAGGGGGTGTCCGGATAGCCGAACTATCACCGTTGTCCGGACTCCTGGACTATGAAGATACAAGATTGAAGACTTCGTCCCGTGTCCGGATGGGACTTTCCTTGGCGTGGAAGGCAAGCTTGGCGATACGGATATGTAGATCTCCTACCATTGTAACCGACTCTGTGTAACCCTAACCTATCCGGTGTCTATATAAACCGGAGGGTTTTAGTCCATAGGACGAACACCAATCATACCATAGGCTAGCTTCTAGGGTTTAGCCTCCTTGATCTCGTGGTAGATCTACTCTTGTACTACCCATATCATCAATATTAATCAAGCAGGAGTAGGGTATTACCTCCATCGAGAGGGCACGAACCTGGGTAAAAACACCGTGTCCCTTGTCTCCTGTTACCATCCGCCTAGACGCACAGTTCGGGACCCCCTACCCGAGATCCGCCGGTTTTGACACCGACAGCGATCTACACCAACACCTCCATCATCTTCAATAACATCTCCATCACCTTCCCCCCTCTATAGAATGCTCATTGCACTTCACTTAAATCTTCTGAGTATGGCTTTATAGAATGCTTCATGCGCTTCACTTATATCTTTTGAAGTTTGGATGGCCTGCTCTTCACATAGAAAACCGCCATTTGTAGAATCCTCTTTTGCTTCACTTATATTTATTAGAGTGTGGGCATATCTTTTGTAGAAAGAATTAAACTCTCTTGCTTCACTTATATCTATTTAGAGAGATGACAGGAATTGGTCATTCACATGGTTAGTCATAAAATCCTACATAAAACTTGTAGATCACTGAATATGATATGTTTGATTCCTTGCAATAGTTTTGCGATATAAAGGTGGTGATATTAGAGTCATGCTAGTGAGTGACTGTGGATTAGTAGAAATACTTGTGTTGAGGTTTGTGATTCCCGAAGCATGCACGTATGGTGAACTGTTATGTGATGAAGTCGGAGCATGATTTATTTTTTGATTGTCATCCTTTTTGTGGAGGTCGGGATCGCGTGATGGTTAACTCCTACCAACCCTTCCCCTAGGAGCATGCGTGTAGTACTTTGTTTCGATGGCTAATAAATTTTTGCAATAAGTATGTGAGTTCTTATTGACTAATGTTGAGTCCATGGATTATACGCACTCTCACCCTTCCATCATTGCTAGCCTCTTCGGTACCGTGCATTGCCCTTTATCACCTCGAGAGTTGGTGCAAACTTTGCCGGTGCATCCAAACCCCGTGATACGATACGCTCCATCACACATAAGCATCCTTATATCTTCCTCAAAACAGCCACCATACCTACCTATCATGTAATTTCCATAGCCATTCCGAGATATATTGCCATGCAACTTCCATCATCATCATATACATGACTTGAGCATTCATTGTCATATTGCCTTGCATGATCGTAAGATAGCTAGCATGATGTTTTCATGGCTTGTCCGTTTCTTGATGTCATTGCTACGCTAGATCATTGCACATCCCGGTACACCGCCGTAGGCTTTCATATAGAGTCATATCTTTGTTCTGGATATCGAGTTGTAATATTGAGTTGTAAGTAAATAAAGTGTGATGATCATCATTATTAGAGCATTGTCCCATGTGAGGAAAGGATGATGGAAGCTATGATTCCCTCACAAGTTGGGATGAGTCTCCAGACTTTATGAAAAATAAAAGAGGCCAAAGAAGCCGAAATAAAAAAAGAGGCCAAAGAGCCCACCAAAAAAAATAAGAGAAAAAGAGAGAAGGGGCAATGCTACTATCCTTTTACCACACTTGTGCTTCATAGTAGCACCATGTTCTTCATATAGAGAGTCTCCTATATTGTGACTTTCATATACTAGTGGGAATTTTCATTATATAACTTGGCTTGTATATTCCGATGATGGGCTTCCTCAAATGCCTGAGGTCTTCATGAGCAAGCAAGTTGGATGCACACCCACTTAGTTTTAGTTTGAGCTTTCATACACTTATATCTCTTAGTGCATCCGTTGCATGGCAATCCCTACTCCTCGCATTGACATCAATTGATGGGCATCTCCATAGCCCGTTGATTAGCCGCGTCGATGTGAGACTTTCTCCTTTCTTGTCTTCTCCACATAACCTCCACATCATATTCTATTCCACCCATAGTGCTATATCCATGGCTCACGCTCATGTATTGTGTGAAAGTTGAAAAAGTTTGAGAATACTAAACTATGAAGCAATTGCTTGGCTAAAACCGGGGTTGTGCATGATTTAAATACTTTGTGTGGTGAAGATGGAGCATAGCCAGACTATATGATTTTGTAGGGATAACTTTCTTTGGCCATGTTGTTTTGTAAAGACATGATTGCTTTATTAGTATGCTTGAAGTATTATCCTCTTAATGTCAAATGATAGACTATTGCTTCGAATCACTCGTGTCTTAATATTCATACCATGATTAGATATATGATCAAGATTATGCTAGGTAGCATTCCACATCAAAAATTATTTTTTTATCATTTACCTACTCGAGGACGAGCAGGAATTAAGCTTGGGGATGCTGATACGTCTCCGTCGTATCTATAATTTTTGATTGTTCCATGCCAATATTCTACAAATTTCATATACTTTTGGCAACTTTTTATACTATTTTTGGGACTAACATATTGATCCAGTGCCCAGTGCCAGTTCCTGTTTGTTGCATGTTTTATGTTTCGCAGAAACCCCATATCAAACGGAGTCCAAACGGGATAAAAACGGACGGAGAATATTTTTGGAATATTTGGGATATTTGGGAAGAAGAATCAATGTGAGGCGGTGCCCGAGGGGGCCAAGAGGCAGGGGGCACGCAATAAAGGAGGTTGCGACTCTTCTTTGGCCGCAAGAAAGCTAATTTTCGGAAAAAAAAATCATGGCGAAGGTTTCAATCTAATCAGAGTTATGGATATCCGAATATTTAAGAAACGGTGAAAGGGCAGGATACGGGAATGCAGAAACAGAGAGAGACAGAGAGACAGATTCAATCTCGGAGGGGCTCTCACGCCTCCCACGCCATGGAGACCATGGACCAGAGGGAAACCCTTCTCCCATCTAGGGAGAAGGTCAAGGAAGAAGAAGGGGGGCTCTCTCCCCATCGCTTCTGGTGGCGCCGGAACACCGCCGGGGGCCATCATCATCACCGAGATCTACACCGACACCTCCATCATCTTCACCAACATCTCCATCACCTTCCCCCCTCTATATTAAGCGGTCCACTCTCCCGCAACCCGCTGTACCCTCTACTTGAACATGGTGCTTTAAGCTTCATATTATTATCCAATGATGTGTTGCCACCCTATGATGTCTGAGTAGATTTTCGTTGTCCTATCGGTAATTGGTGAATTGCTATGATTGGTTTAATTTGCTTGTGGTTATGTTGCTGTCCTATTGTGCCCTCCGTGTCACGCAAGCGTGAGGGATTCCCGTTGTAGGGTGTTGCAATACATTCATGATTCGCTTATAGTGGGTTGCTTGAGTGACAGAAGCATAAACCCGAGTAAGGGGGTTGTGGCGTATGGGATAAAGGGGACTTGATGCTTTAATGCTATGGTTGGGTTTTACCTTAATGATCTTTAGTAGTTGCGGATGCTTGCTAGAGTTCCAATCATAAGTGCATATGATCCAAGAAGATAAAGTACGTTCGAGAGGCCCTGATTTCTTCTGAATCTGCCTTGGCCTCCGTCTGGGCCGAGCTGTCTTCCCTTCAGCGACAGATCAAGGACACTGCGTCCCTAGCGGAGAGGACTGCGGACGAAGCGAATCACCGCCAGACGCTGCAGTGCGAGCACACCTCGATGCTTCAGGACCTCAGGCTCAGAGCTAATTCCGCCTTGGGCACTATTTGCGACGAGAGCGCTCCTCACCCGGCGTGAGCGTGACTATGCTAGCCACATGAGCTTCTTCACTGACATCGTGACCCACCTGGAGGCTCGGGTGCAAAATCTTACGAGCTTGTAGTGGAGAGGATTCGTGGTCTTCTGGGGCGCATTCTCGCGTGTCTTCAGCCATCTCCTCAACCGCGACCCCCACTTTAACTTTGACGCTGTGTTAGCTCCCGTGCGCCCGGTTGTCCAGGACAACCTAGCTGGATGGGTAGATGACCATGTGGACGGCTTGGTAGCAGAATTCGCCCCAGAGGACGACTCGGTGGTGATCGCGGCCAGAGAAGTTGGCGCGAGTGGTGATGACGAAGAGGACAACAGCCTTGGCGCGAGCAGTGCGGAGGGATCTGATGAAGGAGGCGCGTCCACCTAGGCCTGTGTTTTCCTTTTGCTTTGACCTATATGACGACAACTTGAACGCATTCTTGTGAGAGCATTTTGGGAAGGGGGTGCCCCTTATGATGTATGAGATTGTAAAATGCTTTTGAAGTAACACACAGGGCGGGGCCACATAGGGCTGTAGGCGGCTGAGCAAGATAGCTATTTTTTACTTATCTTGGGTTTTGTGGGTCCTGAGCGAGGCCTGGTGTTGCTGCAGCGCCCCTTCTCCTGAGGCGGGTCTACTGCCGGCTCGCGAGGCCCTGAGCCTCTTGAGGGGCCTGCTGGCCTGCCGCCGAGTGCCTCGCGAGGAGCTAACTGCCAGAGTATGGCAAGGTGGGTGCGCCAGGCGGCCGCACCTTCGAGCCCCCAAGGGGAGCGGTCGGCACTAGCGCGTACACTGTACCGAGCCCACGGTCGTGAGGCGCTAGAGGGTAGGGTAGCGGTCACGAGCTTCCAAGAAAAGAACGCAAGAAACGAAGCGAGAGAGCGACACGAATGAGAAAAGAAAACTTCCCCCATTTTATAAACGCGCAGAAAACGAACTGCTTCGAAAAAACGGCAAGCATGTACAAAAGGAGAGGCAAAAAACAGGCGGCCGCGTCCGGCGTCCTACTGGTCTTCAGTCTTCGGTCTTCAGTCTTCTCACTAGCACGGAGCTAAGTGCTTCCACTAGGACATGGGCGGGAGCCCCCATGATGCCCCAGGGCGGCACTCAGGAGACTCCAGGGCATGTACAGCCCCACTCATTATTACGTGAGAGTGTCACAAGCGCAAACCTTCATAGGCCGGAGCCTTGCTTCAGCTCGCCCGATGAGGACCCACCATGCGCCGCCCCCGACCACCGTTGGGGAGACAGGAAACCAGGACAAGACTAAGGGGCAAGGGGGATGCTGGCGGCGTCCTCGGCGACCGTAGGCCCCCCGCCAAGGAGAAGGGCCCGCGGGCGCCTTCCCCGGCAGGAAACCTACCTCCAGGCAGGGCCCTGCTTCGCGCGGCGCAAGGAGGGCCTTGCCGCCAGGCTTCCCCAGCGCTGGTCCCAACGTCCTTCGCGCTCCTGCGGGGGATCCGGTGTCTTGAGCGTCCTGGTGGCTGTTGCGTCTTGGTTCACCTGCGATCCATGGTCAGTGTAAGCGTGCCCCTGCGGCATTAGTTTGTCGGTGTACAAAAAGAGGGGTACACTTTTTGTACCCCTATAACTGTGCACGGGCAGTCTGAACCGCGGGCACCACCGCACTGAGCAAGGCAAGGGAGGTGAGCCAAGGTAAGGCCGAAGCTCAAAAGGAGCAGAATGACGCCAAGACCAAGACCACAAAGAGCAAAGGGGACGAAGCGATCTTGCCGGGAGGCGGTTTTAGCAAACCCGGCAGGACCCTTGCCAGGGCGGCTCGCCCCACGCCTACGGAGTGAATCACCCTTGAGTCCACTGCCCCCATGGGGCAAGGATTCGGGAGACATCCCCGTGGTGGCATGCAGATCTTTGTGAAGACATTCAAAATCAGATACACATCATAGAAGATGACGACCCTTGGCGAGATCCCAGCCAAGAAGGACCACAAGGCCCCCGGCAAGAGCCTTGCCGGGGATGACAGCAGGCGCCACGGCAAGACCCTTGCCGGGGCCAAACCCTTGCCGGGGCTACGGCAAGGCCCTCGCCAAGAGCACCCGTAGGGCCACCATCAGGCCCATGTCAATCAAACCTCCACCACCGTTCGCATGCAGCTGCCGACCCAACCAGTTGGGCAGGCACCTGCGTGGCGGCAAGCGGATCTTCGTGGAGACCCACCGCTGCGCCACCTCAGCTGCCTGCCTGCCTACATGGCACCGCGGGCACCGCTGGCCAGGGCGCGTGTCGACACAAGAGGAAGCGGCGACGGGCGAGACAGGACTCTCCCCCGTCCCCGTAGAGCAAGGACACCTAAGCAAGACGCATTAAAGGCACCTTGTCATGTAATGCGAGGGATAAACTCGCATCACTGTACCCTTTCCACCTCCTGTGTGCCACTGTGGCAACCCCTTTCCCTATAAAAGGAGGCGGCTTTTTGGAGCTCCTCACGCCCCATTGCTAGTTCAAGAACGCAGATAAACAAACCACCAAAGCAGGAGTAGGGTTTTACGCATCCTCGCGGCCCGAACCTGGACAAAGAGACCGTGTGCTATCTGTTTGATCCGCTCTTCTCACGACCCCACGCCCCGCAACCGTAATAGGGATTCTTGTGATCCCATAGGTGTCGTTCCCACCGACATCTTTGGCGCGCCAGGTAGGGGGCGCAGTTGTGAGAATCGGCTCTAGCAGTTAGCCCGACACTCCTTCATCTTCGTGACCCTTGAAGAAGAAAGGAGGCCAGCAGGTCGACAGTAGAGCGATCGCAAACAGAAGCTAAGTTGCACTAAACCCTTATTTGTGCTACCTTTCTTATTTGAGGTTATTCCCCCCTCCCCCCCTGGAGATGTCACGCCTTTGTATGAGAAACCTGCACGCCAGGGGGCTCTCCCACGATCGGCAACGCCCTTGCCCTGTTTAGAGTCCGCTCAACAGCTCAAGCGGCCGCGTCGAGAATGGCAGAGTAACCTTCCGCGATCGACAATGCCCTCGATTCTGACTCGAGTCAAGCTCGACAGATCGAGCGGCCGCGTTCGGAACGAAAAGGTGGCTCGTCCGGCAGCATGCGTACCCGGCAGGCCCTGGGGATCCGTCCCCAAAACGCTGCTAGGGGCTTCCGCGCCGGCAAGCCTACCCGATCGACGTGGGGCACACATACAAAGAGGAATTGAACGGGGAAATAACATGCATGAAAATTAAGAGTACTTCAAAGTTATATTACACCACGTCATAGCTGCGGTTCTAACTAAAGATAAAATTTGTCTTGGTTGAGAACCCGCAGCGGCGAAGAAGAACGGGATGCCTAATCCCGACGCTGGCCTTCCACCCTCTTGATTTCGTCGATGTAGTCGGTGATGGGCTTGATGCGCTCCTTGAGCACCATGATGTCAACACCATCCGGCAAGCTCTTCATCGATCGCGGCCGCGAAGTCAAGGTCGGGAATCCAATGCGCCACCTTGGTGAGGACCTTGGTCACGACGCTCCGGCAAAGTCTCCGGGCCTCTTCGGCCAGCGTGGCCGTCCTGGTGGAGTGAAAATAGGCCAAGGCTCCGAGGACGCCCTCGAAGAACTGGGTCAGCTTGGCGTTGGCGGTCCCGCTGCGCTCGGGGGCGTACCTCACGTTTGGCAACCCCATGGTGGCCAATTGCGAGGTGACCTTGCCGGCAACGACCTCCAGATGGCTGATCCACCTGTTCTCGCCCACCACATATTCCTGGTGGGAGGCAGCCTCGTTTGCCCGCAGCTGCTTCTCCTCCTCAAGGCTCCTGGTCAAGGTCTCCTCCCGAGCCCTGCTCTCCGACAGCATCTTCTCGAGACCCTTCAGCTTCAGCTTGAGGTCTCTGATGGAGTTCTGCGCGTCGAAGAGCTCCCCAGTCCTGCTGATGACTGCTCCTTGCGCCTCTACCAAGGCGCGGTTGAGCGTGTTCTTCTCGCCAGACAGCTTGAGGGCCTGCTCCTTCAGCTCATCCCGCTCTGCTTCCAGCTCCTTCACCTTGTCGGCATGGGCCAGAGCTTGGGCATCGAGTGCCTCCTTGTGCCTCTGCTCCAGCTCGCGAGTCCGTTACGCGACAAGGGCCTCGAGCTCCTCATCCTTGCCGCGGAGCGTTGCGCTAAGCTTCGCTTCACGTGCGAAGAGGTCCTCTTCCTAGGATTCCAAGGCGGCTTGATGCTGGTTCCGGGCGGCTTCGGCCGCGGCAGCCAAGTTCGCCGCCTCTTCCCGGGCCTTCTCGATGTCGGCCATTTTCATGGTGAGCTCCACATCGCGCTTGGCCAGTTCCTCCTGAAAGGCCCTCTGCTCCTCGCGAGTCTGGTGGAACCAGGTCTGCGTCTCAGCGACGCGCGCCTTGAAGTCCACCTCCGCATTGTCCACTGTTGCCATCCTGGACTTGACCTTGTCCAGGCGGGCATGGTAGAGCACTTGGAGCTTCCGGAAATCGGCCCCCATGGCGCGGAAAAGCTGCTCTTCTGGAGAACCGTCGCCGCCAATGCTCGGCTCATCAACCACCTCAAGCCCGGTGGCGGCAAGCACCTCACCGTAAAAGGCTTCCCCTTCGGCGGGCGCTCGGCTTGACGCCCCTGGAAGATGTACGAAAAGATCGTCGCCCACCTTCAGATATCTGCCGGGGCCTGAGGTTGAGGAGGAGGGAGGCTGGTCACCCGCCACCTCTTCCTCGGCGGAAGCCTTGCCGGCCTCACCGGCAGGTCCACCGCTGGCGCCCTCGGCAGAAGCCTCGCCGTTCGCCTTGGCGGCCCCCGCTGCGGCATCCTCGGTAGCACCCTTGGCGGCTTCGTCAGCGGCGGTCTCATCATAATCTTTGGTGGCCTCCTCCGCGGCCTCCTCAGCAATATCTCCAACAACAATGTCCACTTCCTCCATGTCTGTTGAAAGAGGGCCTGGGCAGCAATGGGAGCAATGAAGTCAAGAAAAGAATAAGGGAAAAACAGAGATGAAGGACATGCGACTCACCAGTGCTAGGCTGTGAAGCAGAAGCCCCCTCTCCGCCAGCATTTGGCGCCGCGGCAGAGTCACCAGCGCCCAAGTTCCCCTCTTCCTCCATGGGTGTGGGATCCGTGCCTGATGCCCTTGTCGGGGACGCCCCCCGCGGCGGCGTAGTCGATGGGAGTGGTGTGTTAGGAGTAGCCCTCTGTGGCTCCTCCTGCTGCCGCTCCCCTCCTGCGAACCCGGCAAGGTCAGCATCATAGCATCGAGCGCCTACCACATGTCGAGTAAGAAGAGGGTGACGAACTTACGCTGGGGGCTGCGCCGGGGGCTGCTGTCCGGGCTGCTCAGCACCACCAGTGGTGTCTCTGAAGCCCCAGCCGGGGACTGACTGCTCGCCAAGGTCCTCGCCCTCTTCACCCTCTGGGCCAACGTCTCTGTCTCCCTGCAAAAGCAAAAATGGATCAAGACAAGCGACCCGATTCAGGGAAGTGGAAATGACAGTAAGGAACGGAGTACTTACTCGTCGTCCGTCTCCTCCTCTTCCACCAGTTTCCTTTTCCTCTCCGGGCTGAGAGGCCCGAGATCAAAAGGGAGGTCCACATCATCATCCGAGTCGACGCCTGCCAGAGGAGGCGAAGAAGGCGGCGGGGTTTGTGCGCGCCCGGATGTGGAAGGGGCTGTCGCCTTCTTCTTCTCAGCGGCCTTCGTCAGCCCCTTCGCTGCTGCCGTGGCCCTCGTGTGGCGCCCGGACCCCTCCAGGGTCAATTGAGGCCGCGTAGCCCTGCCGGGCCGGACCGGCTCGCCGGAGCCAGCCCGCCACAGGACTCGCCCTCTTCCCCTGGTTGGCGTCGAGCCCGCCGCCACGTCCTCCTCCGACGACGACTCGTCGGCCGCGTCCTCGACAAGCGGAGCTCCAACGTCGAAGCTGCCGGCCTCCCCGGCGGCCGCCGCCCACAGGGTAAACTGTTCCTCCTCCGCAGTCGTCGCGGCCTTGTCCTCCACGCCCCCGGCGCTGCCGGCCTCCATGGCAAGCTGTGCCTCCCTCGCCCTGGTGGCGATGTAGTCCAGCTCCGCCTGGGTGTTGTCCATGACAAGTCGCCGCTCGGCGTCAGCATTGACGTATATCTCGATCAAGGAGTCGAAGAATTGCTGCACATCTGCGTTCGTCGGCTCCTTCCAGCTCGGGACAGGGCCGTGCGCGTTGCAATCCGGCATCATAGCAATGATCTCGGACCGGCGTGAGTTATTGCACAACGGGACCACCCCCGCTGGCAACTTGAAGAACGACCCCTTGACGGCCTTGCCGACTTTTGCGGCAGCCCTCGCGGCCTTGCCGGTCCGTTCAATCTCGCCATCGCGACCCACGTCAAGCTGGAAAAGCCGCTGGCAGAAGTGGGCATCCGCCATCACCGTGAAGTTGTGGTCGAGGCCAGGGCGGAGCCGCATAATGTCAGCCGGGTTCGTAAAAAGCCAGGCTGGCCTCCCCTTGTTATGCAGCGGGGCGATCCGACGGTGAATGAAGTCCGCCCCGATCATCTCCAGGGTGAGCCCAGCCCGGGTCAGCCGGAGGATCCTGGTGGTGGCGACAGTAAGCCTCCCGTCGGCAGCATCGACATCACTCCAATCGCTGCCACGGACCGGCGGCACTCGACGGACCTTGCAGAATTCCGGCGGGTCTTCGTCTTCAATCCAGCACCACCGGCCATGCCATTCATCCCACCTCTCCTTCATGGCACCGTCCGGGTACGCCCCCTTGGATCTTGAGATCCAGGCGAAGCATCCGGAGACGGCGCCTCCGGGCTGGATTTGAGGGGAGAAATAATGGCGAAAGAGTGCCGTGTTGGGCTGCACTCCGGCAAAGCCTTCGCAAAGATGCGCGAAGAGAGCCAAGCATGCCATCGCATTCGGAGTGAAATCCAAGAGGCGAAAGCCGAAGGTGTGCATGATGTCGCAGAAGAAATCGGAAAAAGGGGGGCATAACCCGCAAGAAAGGTAATCGACAAAAAAGGGATACCGATTTGGAGCAGGATCGGCGCAAGGGGCAGGAATGACGCACGTCGCCGGGTGCCCCGAATTCTCTCCCCCCGTCTTCACTCCCCATAAGGGCTTGAAGGAGGCCCGGAGCTCATGAACACCAATCGACGATGGGAAGAAGAAGGCGGACTTCGTCCGGTCCCCCGACAGCGCGCTCTCCGGCGGCTCCACGGTCCCAGAGCTCTTAGCCACCCCATTGCCCTTGGCGGATTTGGGCGCCATGGCGGCCGAGAAGTCTAGAGGATTGAGGAAGTGGGGTGGCGAAGCAGCAACGGTGGGCGACGGCGAAAGCTTAGGAAGGAAGGAAGAGAAGAAACGGCGGCCCTGAGATTGGAAAAGGTACGAGAGAAGAGGAGGAAGCGAGCAGCGCGCCCACGGTTATTCCTTCTTATGGGGGAAAACGCGGGCCGCCTCCTTTCACATTAACTGCGACGTGACGCATGCGCGCAGAGCTCAGCCCCACGCATGCCGCCGACGTCACGCGCACCTCCCCACGCCGAGCCACGCGCGGGAAGCATGGGAAGCGCGGGACGCGAAGAGATTTACCGCGGTAAAAACCACCCCGCCTGCCCGCGCACCGTTTTTTGGGCCTAGCCCAACGACGCGATTGCGCTTACGTGTGGCCCAGGCCCGGGGGCTCCTGTCGGTATACAAAAAGAGGGGTACACTTTTTGTACCCCTATAACTGTGCACGGGCAGTCTGAGCCGCGGGCACCACCGCACTGAGCAAGGCAAGGGATGTGAGCCAAGGTAAGGCCGAAGCTCGAAAGGAACAGAACGACGCCAAGACCAAGACCACAAAGAGCAAAGGGGACGAAGCGGACTCCCCCGGCAAGATCCTTTCCGGGAGGCAGTTTTAGCAAACCCGGCAGGACCCTTGCCGGGGCGGCTCGCCCCACGCCTACAGAGCGAATCACACTTGAGTCCACTGCCCCCATGGGGCAAGGATTCGGGAGACATCCCCGTGGTGGCATGCAGATCTTTGTGAAGACATTCAAGATCAGATACACACCATAGAAGATGACGACCCTTGGCTGGATCCCAGCCAAGGAGGACCACAAGGCCCCCGGCAAGAGCCTTGCCGGGGATGACAGCAGGCGCCACGGCAAGACCCTTGCCGGGGCCAAACCCTTGCCAGGGCTACGGCAAGGCCCTCACCAAGAGCACCCGTAGGGCCACCATCAGGCCCACGCCAATCAAACCTCCACCACCGTTCGCATGCAGCTGCCGACCCAACCAGTTGGGCAGGCACCTGCGTGGCGGCAAGCGGATATTCGTGGAGACCCACTGCTGCGCCACCTCAGCTGCCTGCCTGCCTACATGGCACCGCGGGCACCGCTGGCCAGGGCGCGTGTCGACACGAGAGGAAGCGGCGAAGGGCGAGACAGGACTCTCCCCCGTCCCCGATAAAGCAAGGACACATAAGCAAGACGCATTAAAGGCGCCTTGTCATGTAATGCGAGGGATAAACTCGCATCACTGTACCCTTTCCACCTCCTGTGTGCCACTGTGGCAACCCCTTTCCCTATAAAAGGAGGCCCAAGGCGACCTGGAGGAGGATTCGGCTTTTTGGAGCTCCTCACGCCCCATTGCTAGTTCAAGAACGCAGATAAACAAACCACCAAAGCAGGAGTAGGGTTTTACGCATCCTCGCGGCCCGAACCTGGACAAAGAGACCATGTGCTATCTGTTTGATCCGCTCTTCTCACGACCCCGCGCCCCGCAACCGTAGTAGGGATTCTTGTGATCCCATAGGTGTCGTTCCCACCAACATACTTGTACCCAGAGGCCGCCTCCATTGGAGGCGTCGGCTGGGGTTGGTGGTGGTTCGAAGGTGAGCTGGGCCTCGTGGATGTCTAGCGCCCAGCCTGGCGTGGGGGATCGGTTGGGGGCCTCTCCTCGCGCATGCCTTGGGTCCATCGCGACGGGGACGTAGGCTTCCAGGCTGTTCGTGCCAGAAGCGCCGCCCGGCTGCCTAACGCTCCCGCCTTCTTCAACTGCCCTTTGATCCTGTTGGCCAGGGGCCTGCACTCCAGCGCGGTCCCTGGTGATGCCTCCCAGAGCAGCCCCGTGCCGAGGGGGGCGTTTAGGGTGGTGCGGGCTGCTCCGCGGGGCCGGTCAGCATCGAGAGGCTCTTCACGACCACTGGGAGGGGGCGCGCGGTTGGGTCGAGGATGAGCGCGCGCCCCCACCACCGCCTGCGACGTGGGCAGGGTGCAGAACGGTGCAGCCCCCCTGCATGCCGCATCCAGCAGCTCGGCGACTCGTTCCAGCAGCGCGTCACGGCCGCTCTCCAGCAGCTTGCACCGCTGGGGCTCCCGATCCACGATGACCGCCACCCTCATGTTTGCTTGCTCCCTACGCGGATGCGGGGCGGTGGCTGCAGCGTAGTTTGCAGATCGCGCGGCCGCGCGTCTGGGCACTGCGCCAGCAGAGAGGGTTGCGCCGCGCGCCCCCCGCGACCGTCCGCCCCTGGTGGAATGCGGGCCGCGAGCAGGGCAGAGTGGAGGTCTTCTTTGTCGGTGGGTGCTGCGGAGGAGGTCTGGACGACCCAGTGCTCGACGTGCACCCTCGGGGTGTCAGCCATGGTGTTGGTGGAGTAGCGGAGGGCTGGTCGGTGGAAGAGAAGATCCGACGCACCCCTACCTGGCACGCCAAATGTCGGATATCGGGATCCTGCAACCCGTGATAGGTTCGAACTCAGGGGTGTGTGTGGAGATCCCAACCTGCCCAGCCTAACTACTCGTGATCTCATTAGGCCTAGCGCGTCGAGCTCAAAGAGACACATAGACACAAAGATTTATACTAGTTCAGGCCACAATTGTGGTGTAATACCCTACTCCAGTGTGGTGTGGTGGATTGCCTCGAGGGGCTATGGATGAACAAGTACAGAGGATGAACTAGCCTCAGGAGGTGAGGTGTTCTTGAGCTGGTGTAGTGTTCTACTTGTGCTGGTTTCAGTCCGAATGGATCCGTCCTCCTCCTATGGTGGTGGCTAAGTCCTATATATAGTGACCTTGGTCCTCTTCCCAAATATGAGCGGAAAGGGATTCCACAACGACGGGATTTGAAAGGGGACATGTAGGACAGTCTATCCTGACAAAAGTAGTCTTCGCCTGCGCAAAGCCTCTGGTCGTGACGCTGCGGTGGGCTCGGTGATGACCTCGGTCCTAGCGTCCTGGCGGTCTTGGTCTTGTTGTACCAGAATGGAAACCTTTGGCTGATTCCTCGGGACTCCGCGCCTGCCGCTTGCCTCCCTTACACCGAAGAGGAAGCCTGCCCTCTGCGCCCGTCTGGCCTTGGTCGTCGTAGCTCATGTCCGCTGAGCCTCACGAGGTAGCTGCATAGAACTCTCCGCCCCACTCAGGAGCGCTCCTGAGAAGGCTGCTTCCTTCGAGGGTCTTGGCGTCGTCCGCCTCACGAGGCTTGGCCCCTCGCGAGGGTCTTGTAGTGTTGGTGCTGAAGCTGGGCCGTACGAGGCCGTCGACAAAGCCACGTGGTGGGCCGCAGGCACACAGGACTGGACACCCCCAAGTCCAGGACGCCGACAACCTCTTCGAAACATCGAGTGACAAATCCTAATCTTGATCAATGCCAACCCAACAAACACCTTCGGAGACACCTGTAGAGCACCTTCATAATCACCCATTTACGTTGTGACGTTTGGTAGCACACAAAGTGTTCTTCCGGTATTCGGGAGTTGCATAATCTCATAGTCTGAGGAACATGTATAAGTCATGAAGAAAGTGTTGGGGAACATAGTAATTTCAAAAAACTTCCTACGCACACGCAAGATCATGGTGATGCATAGCAACGAGAGGGGAGAGTGTCGCCCACGTACCCTCATAGGCCGTAAGACGAAGCGTTATGACAACACGGTTGATGTAGTCGTACGTCTTCACGATCGACCGATCCTAGTACCGAAAGTACGGCACCTCCGCGATCTGCACACGTTCAGCTCGATGACGTCCCCACGAACTCACGATCCAGTAGAGATTCGAGGGAGAGCTTCGTCAGCACGACAGCGTGATGATGGTGATGATGAAGCTACCGGCGCAGGGCTTCGCCTAAGCACTACGAAGATATGACCGAGGTGGATTATGGTGGAGGGGGGCACCGCATACGGCTAAGAGATCAATGATCAACTTGTGTGTCTTCGGGGTGTCCCCCTCCCCCGTATATAAAGGAGTGGAGGAGGGGGGAGGGCCGGCCCTCTATGGCGCGCCCTGGAGGACTCCTACTCCCACAGGGAGTAGGATCCCCCCTTCCCTAGTTGGACTAGGAGAGAAGGAAGGGGGAGAGAGGGAGGAAGGAAAGGGGGGCGCCGCCCCCCTCCTAGTCCAATTCGGACCAGAGGGAGAGGGCGCACGCGGCCTGTCCTGGTATCCTCTCTCTATCTCTCCATTATGGCCCAGTAAGGCCCATACACTTACCCGGGGGTTCCGGTAACCTCCCGGTACTCCGGTAAAATCCCGATTTCACCCGGAACTATTCCGATGTCAAAATATAGGCTTAAAATATATCGATCTTTAAGTCTCAACCATTTCGAGACTCCTCATCATGTCTGTGATCATATCTAGGACTCCGAACTACCTTAGGTACATCAAAACACATAAACTCATAATACCGATCATCACCGAACGTTAAACGTGCGGACCCTGCGGGTTTGAGAACTATGTAGACATGACCGAGACACGTCTCCTGTGAATAACCAATAGCGGAACCTGGATGATCATATTGGTTCCTACATATTCTACAAAGATCTTTATCGGTCAAACCACATAACAACATACGTTGTTCCCTTTGTCATCGGTATGTTACTTGCCCGAGATTCGATCATCGGTATCTTAATACCTAGTTCAATCTCGTTACCGGAAGGTCTCTTTACTTCTTCCATAATGCATCATCCCGTAACTAACTCATTAGTTACATTGCTTTCAAGGCTTATAGTGATGTGCATTACCGAGAGGGCCCAGAGATACCTCTCCGACAATCGAAGTGACAAATCCTAATCTTGATCTATGCCAACTCAACAAGTACCATCGGAGACACCTGTAGAGCACCTTTATAATCACCCAGTTATGTTGTGACGTTTGGTAACACACAAAGTGTTCTTCCGGTATTCGGGAGTTGCATAACCTCATAGTCATAGGAACATGTATAAGTCATG
>LR880966.1:764694128-764729177 GCA_904067115.1 Aegilops sharonensis | reverse complement strand
CTGTGGTGTTCCAGGTGGCGTTAACTGTGAAACTATCCCATGTTGTTTCAAATGAAGATCAAACTCGTAACTCAAATATTCTCCTCCACGATCAGATTGTAGAAACTTTATTTTCTTGTTATGATGATTTTCCACTTCAATCTTAAATTCTTTGAACTTTTCAAATGTTTCAGACTTATGCTTCATTAAGTAGATATACCCATATTTGCTCAAATCATCTGTGAAAGTAAGAAAATAACGATACCCGCCATGAGCCTCAACACTCATTGGACCGCATACATCAGTATTTATTATTTCCAATAAGTCAGTAGTTCGTTCCATTGTTTCGGGGAATGGGGTTTTAGTCATCTTGCCCATAAGGCATGGTTCGCAAGCACCAAGTGACTCATAAACAAGTGATTCCAAAAGTCCATCATCATGGAGTTTCTTCATGCGCTTTACACTGATATGACCCAAACGGCAGTACCACAAAGAAGTTTCACTATCACTATTAACTTTGCATCTTTTGGCATCAATATTATGAACATGTGTATCATCACCATGAAGATCCAACAGAAATAGACCACTCAGCAAGAGTGCATGACCATAAAAGATATTACTCATATAAATAGAACAACCATTATTCTCTGATTTAAATGAATAATTGTCTCGTATCAAACAAGATCCAGATATAATGTCCATGCTCAATGCTGGCACCAAATAACAATTATGCAGGTCTAAAACTAACCTCGATGGTAGATGTAGAGGTAGCGTACCGACGGTGATCACATCAACCTTTGAACCATTTCCGACACGCATCATCACCTCGTCCTTAGCCAATCTTCGCTTGATCGTAGCCCCTGTTTCGAGTTGCAAATATGAGCAACATAACCATTATCAAATACCCAGGCACTACTGCGAGCATTAGTAAGCTAAACATCAATAATATGTATACCAAATATACCTTTCACTTTGCCATCCTTCTTATCCGTCAAATACTTGTGGCAGTTCGGCTTCCAGTGACCAGTCTCTTTGCAGTAGAAGCACTCAGTTCCAGGCTTAGGTCCAGACTTGGGTTTCTTCTCTTGATCATCAACTTGCTTGCTGTTCTTCTTGAAGTTCCCCTTCTTTCCTTTGCCCTTTTTCTTGAAACTAGTGGTCTTATTGACCATCAACACTTGATGCTCGCTTTTAATTTCTACCTCCGCAACCTTTAGCATTGCGAAGATCTTGGGAATAGTATTGTTCATCCCTTGAATATTATAGTCATCACGAAGCCTTTATAGCTTGGTGGAAGTGATTGAAGAAATCTGTCAATGACACTATCATCGGGAAGATTAACTCCCAGCTGAGTCAGGTGGTTATGGTACCCAGACATTCTGAGTATGTGTTCACTGACAGAACTATTCTCCTCCATTTTGTAGTTGTAGAACTTGTTGGAGACTCCATATCTCTCAACTCGGGCATTTGCTTGAAATATTAACTTCAACTCTTGGAACATCTCATATGCTCCATGACGTTCAAAATGTCTTTGAAGTCCCGATTCTAAGCCGTAAAGCATGGCACACTGAACTATCGAGTAGTCATCAGCTTTGCTCTGCCAGACATTCTTAACGTCATCAATAGCATCTGCAGTAGACCTGGCACCCAGCGGTGTTTCCAGGACGTAATTCTTGTGTGCAGCAATGATGATAATCCACAAGTTATGGACCCAGTCCGTGTAGTTGATGCCATCATCTTTCAACTTGGCTTTCTCTAGGAACGCATTAAAATTCAAAGGAACTGTAGCACGGGCCATTGATCTACAATAACATAGACATGCAAAATAACTATCAGGACTAAGTTCATGATAAATTAAAGTTCAATTAATCATATTACTTAAGAACTCCCACTTAGATAGACATCCCTCTAGTCATCTAAGTGATCACGTGATCCAAATCAACTAAACCATGTCCGATCATCACGTGAGATGGAGTAGTTTTCAATGGTGAACATCACTATGTTGATGATATCTACTATATGATTCACGCTCGACCTTTCGGTCTCAATGTTCCGAGGCCATATCTGCATATGCTAGGCTCGTCAAGTTTAACCCGAATATTCTGCGTGTGCAAAACTGGCTTGCACCCATCTTAGCACCGGTGTCGTCTCGCCAACTATTTTTACTACGACTATCGCTACCGCTTAGTGATAAAGTAAAACAATTACATGGCGATTGCATAACATACAATAAAGCGACAACCATATGGCTCCTGCCAGTTGCCGATAACTTTGTTACAAAACATGATCATCTCATACAACAATTTATATCACATCATGTCTTGACCATATCACATCACAGCAAGCCCTGCAAAAACAAGTTAGACGTCCTCTACTTTGTTGTTGCAAGTTTTATGTGGCTGCTACGGGCTTCTAGTAAGAACCGTTCTTACCTACGCATCAAAACCACAATGATTTTTCGTCAAGTGTGCTGTTTTAACCTTCGCAAGGACCGGCCATAGTCAAACTCGATTCAAAAGTTGGAGAAACTGACACCCGCCAGCCACCTATGTGCAAAAGCACATCGGTACAACCAGTCTCATGAACGCGGTCATGTAATGTCTGCCCGGGCGGCTTCATCCAACAATACCGCCGAATCAAAGTAAGACATTGGTGGTAAGCAGTATGACTATTATCGCCCACAACTCACTTGTGTTCTACTCGTGCATATAACATCTACGCATAGACCTGGCTCGGATGCCATTATTGGGGAACACGGTAGTTTCAAAAAAATTCCTATGATCACGCAAGATCTATCTAGGAGATGCATAGCACCGAGAGGGGAGAGTATGTCCCCGTACCCTCATAGACCGAAAGCGGAAGCGTTTAGTAATGCAGTTGATCTAGTCGAACTTGTTCGCGATCCAACCGATCAAGCACCGAACGTACGGCACCTCCGCGTTCAGCACACGTTCAGCTCGATGACGTCCCTCGTACTCTTGATCCAGTTGAGGCCGAGGGTGAGTTCCACCAGCACAACGGCGTAGCGACGGTGATGATGATGCTACCGACACAGGGCTTCGCCTAAGCTTCGCAATGGTATGATCAAGGTGTGTAATTGTGGAGGGGGCACCGCACACGGCTAAAAGAATAACTTGTGTGTTCTAGGGTGCCCCTTCCCTCGTATATAAAGGAGCAAGGGGAGGCCGGCCAGCCCCTAGGGCGCGCCCCCCACAAGGGGAATCCTACTAGGACTCCGAGTCCTAGTAGGTTTCCACCAAGGGAGAGAGGGGGAAGGAAGGAGAGGGAGAGAGGGAGAAGGAAAGGGGTGCGCCGCCCCACCTCCTAGTCCAATTCGGACTCAAGGAGGAGGGGGCGCGCGGCCAGCCCTGGCCGCCCCTCTCTCTCTCCACTAAGGCCCATGTGGCCCATTAGTTCCCCCGGGGGGTTCCGGTAACCCCTCCAGCACTCCGGTTTTATCCGAAACTTCACCGGAACATTTTTTATGTCCGAATATAGTCGTCCAATATATCAATCTTTATGTCTCGACCATTTCGAGACTCCTCGTCACATCCATGATCTCATCCGGGACTCCGAACAAACTTCAGTCATCAAAATCACATAACTCATAATACATATCGTCATCGAATGTTAAGCATGCGGACCCTACGGGTTTGAGAACTATGTAGACATGATGAGACACATCTCCGGTCATTAACCAATAGCAGAACCTGGATGCTCATATTGGCTCCTACATATTCTACAAAGATCTTTATCGGTCAAACCGCATAACAACATACGTTGTTCCCTTTGTCATTGGTATGTTACTTGCCCGAGATTTGATCATCGGTATCATCATACCTAGTTCAATCTCGTTACTGGAAAGTCTCTTTACTCATTCCGTAATACTTCAGCCGCAACTAACTCATTAATTACAATGCTTGCAAGGCTTATAGTGATGAGCATCACCGAGAGGGCCCAGAGATACCTCTCCGAAACACGGAGTGACAAATCCTAATCTTGATCTATGCCAACCCAACAAACACCTTCAGAGACACCTGTAGAGCACCTTTATAATCACCCATTTACGTTGTGGCGTTTGGTAGCACACAAAGTGTTCTTCCGATATTTGGGAGTTGTATAATCTCATAGTCTGAGGAACATGTATAAGTCATGAAGAAAGCAGTAGCAATGAAACTATCACGATCATAATGCTAAGCTAACGGATGGGTCATGTCCATCACTCATTATATGTGATCATGTTCATCAAATGACAACTCATGTCTATGGTTAGGAAACATAATCCTCTTTGATAAACAAGCTAGTCAAGTAGAGGCATACTATGGACAATATGTTTTGTCTATGTATTCACACATGTACTAAGTTTCCGGTTAATACAATTCTAGCAGGAATAATAAACATTTATTATAAAATAAGGAAATAAATAATAACGTTATTATTGCCTCTAGGGCATATTTCCTTCAGATACAACGTCGTCATTGAAGGCAAGTTTGGGGGTTACTGAGGGAGTCCTGGATTATGGTGTCCTCGGGGAGCCGGCATATGTGACATGGGACGGACTAGTGGGACGTGAAGATACAAGACTGAAGGCCTTCTCCCATGTCCGGATGGGACTCTCCTTTGCGTGGATGACAAGCTTGGCGTCCGGATGTGTAGTTTCCTTCCTCTGTAAACCGACTTTGTATAACCCTAGTCCCCTCCGGTGTCTATATAAGCCAGAGGGTTAGTCCGTATTGATCAGCATAATCATACATGCTAGACATNGAGACACCTGTAGAGCACCTTTATAATCACCCATTTACGTTGTGGCGTTTGGTAGCACACAAAGTGTTCTTCCGATATTTGGGAGTTGTATAATCTCATAGTCTGAGGAACATGTATAAGTCATGAAGAAAGCAGTAGCAATGAAACTATCACGATCATAATGCTAAGCTAACGGATGGGTCATGTCCATCACTCATTATATGTGATCATGTTCATCAAATGACAACTCATGTCTATGGTTAGGAAACATAATCCTCTTTGATAAACAAGCTAGTCAAGTAGAGGCATACTATGGACAATATGTTTTGTCTATGTATTCACACATGTACTAAGTTTCCGGTTAATACAATTCTAGCAGGAATAATAAACATTTATTATAAAATAAGGAAATAAATAATAACGTTATTATTGCCTCTAGGGCATATTTCCTTCAGATACAACGTCGTCATTGAAGGCAAGTTTGGGGGTTACTGAGGGAGTCCTGGATTATGGTGTCCTCGGGGAGCCGGCATATGTGACATGGGACGGACTAGTGGGACGTGAAGATACAAGACTGAAGGCCTTCTCCCATGTCCGGATGGGACTCTCCTTTGCGTGGATGACAAGCTTGGCGTCCGGATGTGTAGTTTCCTTCCTCTGTAAACCGACTTTGTATAACCCTAGTCCCCTCCGGTGTCTATATAAGCCAGAGGGTTAGTCCGTATTGATCAGCATAATCATACATGCTAGACATCTAGGGTTCTAGCCACTATGATCTCGAGGTAGATCAACTCTTGTAACCCCTATACTCATCAAAAGTTAATCATGCAGGACGTAGGGTATTACCTCCATCAAGAGGGCCCAAACCTAGGTAAAACATCGTGTCCCCTGCCTCCTATTACCTTCGATCCCTAGACACACAGATCGGCCCCCCTACCCGAGATCTACCGGTTTTGACACCGACAGTGATCAACTGGGATAGGGTGTCTGAAGCAAAGCTATTGTACAGAAACTACTTTGCTCCCATGCTTGCTTTCCTGGATGATCCATGGTCTTGTCACCGTTTTCGCATGCGGAAAGCATTGTTCTTGCGCATTGTGGAGGGAGTGGAGGCACACGACGACTGCTTCAAGCTCACAAGCGATTGTTACGGACAACTCTCTTTCTCTCCTAAGTAGAAGTGCACAGCTGCTCTGAGGATGCTTCACTTGGTACTGTTGCAGATGCCGTTGGTGAGATGGTCGGGATGGGGGAGAGCACGTGCTTGAATACTATTGTCAGGTTTGCCCGCGCCGTCGTGGAGGTGTTTAGACCTGAGTATCTCAGAGAACCAAATGTGGAGGACACGGAGAACTTGTTGGCTATTGGACAGGCAAGGGGATTTCCAGGAATGCTCGGGTCAATTGATTGCATGCATTGTCAATGGAAGAACTGCCTCAAATGTTTGTGGGGAATGTATCAAGGTCACACCAGAGAGGCCACCATCATACTAGAAGCGGTGGCATCACATGACTTATGGATTTGGCATGCTTTCTTTGGAATGCCGGGTTCTGACAATGACATCAACGTGCTTCAACGATCTCCAGTGTTCAGGAGACTTTGCAATGGGGAATCACCGCCGTGCAACTACACCATTAGCGGTCGAGACTACAACATGGGATACTATCTTGCCGATGGTATCTATTCTCAGTGGGTGGCGTTTGTGACGACCATATCCGAGCCGCGTGGCAAGAAACAAAGCCACTTTGCAACAATGCAGGAAGTGGCTACAAAGGATGTGGAGAGGGCATTTGATGTGCTTGAAGCTCATTGGGGAATTATGCGGAGTGCTGCAATGATATGAGAATCAGAAACTTTGTGGCAGTTGATGACATGTTCTGTCATTTTCCACAATATGATTGTCAAGGGAGGGTGATGGTGTAGCCCAAACCCATGATTTCGAAGCACCTGGGGAACAAGTTGAAATCCCGAAAGATCAAGATGCGGCTCAGCTGATGAACTTTCTTTAGATGCATCAGAATCTTCAAGATCAGCAGGTGCACACACGACTACTCAATAATCTTGTGGAGCACATGTGGACCCATAATGACAGCCAAGAAGCCAATGCTTGAGTTTGGCACTTCAAATAAATTTTATGTAAACACTACTATGCTTCATACCAACATTTTCTATTTACGTGAGACATTGCCTTGTATGATTGACGTGCATGTATTTGCATGGATTTGAGAGTCTGGATTTGAGATATGTGGATGCTGGGACAAAAACATGCGGGCCTGCCTGGATGCCCCCGCGAGCGTGTCCGGGCACGTCCGCAGACGTATAGGAAGTCGGATTTGCCAAGTCCGGCTATAGATGCTCTAAGAAAAGTAATTCGGGCTGGAGTAGTTTGTAGGCCTCATGCCGGCACAGGAGGCCGTTACCAACGTGACAGAGAGGAGCTCAAAGGACCAAACTATAAAGTGAATCCGTTTACGCACGCCGAGAAACCCACGTGGACTTGGATTTGGCGAGAAAATGTCGTGCTAAGGCCCCATAGAACCAACGCACTAGAACAACAATCGCCGCCGATAAAGAATAACTTAGATAGGAAGGATCCAACCCAAAGACACACGAATGTAGACAAACAACGACGAGATCCGAGCAAATCCACCAAAGATAGATCCATCGGAGACACACCTCCACACGCCCACCAACGATGCTAGATGCACCGCCGGAACGGGGGGTAGACGATGAGACCTTTATTCCATCTTCAGGGAGCCGCCACCGTCTCGTCTTCCTGAGCAGGACACAAACCCTAACAAAACGGAAAGAAACAACTAAAATCGGAGCCCTCCCACCGGCCCTTGCAAGGATCCACCGCGCACCCATGGCCCTAGGGCCACTGGAGACGAGGCGGGCCTGCGGCAGCGCCTTGGCGGTATGAATCCAATGGTGTTTATTCAGATCTTTGTATGCTGAGTGACTTTTAGAGGAGTCAATCCTCTGTTTTTACGTGTTGTTTGGTGACTTTGGTCATTGAAAATTTCTCAATGCTCCCCCGCATAAAAAAAATCTCAATACTAAAATTCGGCTTTGAAGGGAGGAGGTCTGGCGTATGGTTCTGAAAAATCGTCGAAACTGGAGAGTGATCTACAAGGGAAAAGAATGTGGGATGTTGGAGAGGTTTATTCAATATTTGATGAGAGAATGTAAAACCCTGATGGAGGCACCTACATGGTATGGATCAACTGCAGTTGGAGGACTTTCAGCTATGTAATAAGAATCGTGCTCACTGAACCTGTGAAGCGAGGAGCCTGATGCGAGCTGATGTAATATTTGCTTGACTCCTAGAGGACTTTACTTTTTTTCCTTTCTTCATCTTTAGTTTGTAGCTTGTCGGACAGGGGTTCTTTTGACCCTGGTTAAGATGGTGCTTGTTTCTTTTGAAATGGAACCGAGGAGATGATCCCTGATGATGTAGAAAAAAAGAAACAACGAGTAAAAACAGCACCTACATAGCTTGCGAATTGTGCCTGTTTTCGCAAAGGCATGCTTCGTCGAAGATGACTCGGCACAGCTTAAGGCTTTCATCCCGCTTTATATATAAAGTAATGATCATCAATCACCCGGTACAAACGCACGCCACCACAACACAAGCACACATCCAAGGCAGGATACATAAGCGCTGAGCGCAGTAACATCATCCCTAGCACTAAGGCCACCGCGAGGAGATGAAGCCACATATCACGAACCGTGGGCTTCAAGGCGGTGCCTTTAGGAAGTTCATGACACCAGAGCGCCGCCACCGCCCGATCCAAGGATTAGAGTTTCCCCCGGAGCATCACGACGGACAATGAGAGCCGCGACGACGCCTTCAAGAAGGGAACGAGCTTCACCGCCGCCGATCCGTCCGAAGAGAGAACAGGTTTTCACCCCGGCCAACACTCACCGCTACCGAACGCCACACCACAGCAGCCACACCGCCCACACGGCCATGGCCACCGGGCAGCACCAAGCCACGGGCTCTGCCCAAGAGCACCGTGCTACCACCACCAGGGCCGCCGCCCCGGCAACCAAGACCTTGACACCCCCTCACCTGAAATCCGCCGCTACCCCAACCAAAGAGACGAGCGGAAAGGCCCCGTCTTTCGCACCTTTGGCCGGCCCCCAGTGCCGAGACCCAATAGGTCAGCCAAAACTAACCTCCATCGACCGTCCTGCCGCACCGGTTGCGAGACGAGCTCGGTCCTGCTGCACGTGCGCGAGACGAGCTCGGTCCTGCTGCATCGGGCGCGAGACGAGCTCGGTCCTGCTGCACCGGGCGCGAGACAACGATGGACTGCAACTGGGAGAGAGTCAACTCTTCGACGGAAATAGCGCCAAGATGACGAGAAGGGGGATCGAAGGCCACTCGGATCGACGCCACCGCCGGAAGACCGCCGGGAGCCCCATCCACCACCGCCACACCCGCCACGAGCAGCGGGTGCTACACCACCCGCAGCAAGGATGAACACGACAACCGCCCGCAGGCTCGCGGCGCCCAGATCTGGCCCGCCAGCCCCGGCCGACACCGCATCATCCCCACCACCGCCTGGGCCTCCACGCGGCCGCAGAGCCCTGCCCGCCGCCCGCCGTGGACCGCCGCCGCTCCCAACCACTGGGCCTCGCGGATCTGGCGCGCGCCGCCGCGCCCCAACGAGGAGAGGAGGGGAGGGGTGGAGGTTACCCAGGAAGCCACCCCGCCGCCGCCCTCACTGGAGCCCGCCCGGGCTTCGCCGGCGGCGCCTCCGGCGGCGGCGAGACGAGAAGGGGGAGGGAGAGGACCTGGCGGCGGCGCTGGAGGAGTCGCCCCCCGTGTCACCAGAGGAGGGCGACGCGGGGGTGATTTATTCTATTCCCCTCTCGGCACAGCTTACTCAATGACTGGAATTCGACTTTGAAGATCCTGTCGTTTTTTACTTTGCAAAGCGACCACCAGATGAAAACAACCAGGCAGTGCTTAGTGGCAGTCTAGACTGAATAAGCGAGAGAGTTTGGCTGGGCGTTCCACGGTTCCACCAATAAGCGAGAGAGGACACATAGCATTTCCTTCTAATCTCTGTTTGGTGGTAATTATAGGAGAGCAGCTAAAAAAACAATTATACGAAAGAAGATACACTGTATATTACTCCCTCGTCCTATAATATAAGAGCGTTTCCAACACTACACTAGTGTTAAAAATGCTCTTACATTATGGGACGGAGGGAGTAGTACTGTAACAGTTTCCTCTGTTTGGTTGAGAAGTGATAGATATGGTCCAGCAGTGGAGCGCAGCTCAACCAAATCCCCAAAAGATCTGGTGTAGGCCAAGGCATTTATGATTGGAATGCTTGGAAGGATAACAGCACCATAATCCCAAGAGTTGGAAGCTTCAGTCTATTCTGCCAATCCCCCACGATTCTCAAGCATCCACATCTGCTACAGTAAAACTATGCTCATGCAACAAGGAACGCTGCTCAAACGTTCAGGTCAATTGCCTGCCCGTAATACTCCTATACATCGCAAACAAATCTCCTATCGGCAGTACATAGTACATTGAAAAAAAAAATCCTGCCTCTACCTACCGTACGGCTATACGTTGCGCCAGTTCAGTAAGATTGCGTTGAATTGAAATCTTGAAAGTGCTCCTTACAGAGAAGTACTCCATTTAACAGGAAAAACGTTTTTATATTACGAGACGGATCACGGAGGAAGTATAAGGCAAGAAAAGTAAATAAATCTCGTTAGATAAATTCTCTTCATGCGCGATCATCGAAAACTAAGAAAATCACTAAAGAAATCAGTAGAGCAGACTGATAAAAGAAATCCGAATCAAATTATCACACATCCTTAACTCGCTCGATCGTCACATCCGACGATAGCAGAGAACATAAAAAACATGGGTACCATCGCAAGTTGCATATTTATTCATCGGCATACATGATTCCCTATGACAACTTCCTACTGCAGGTGACAGACCTGAAAATGGAATGGAGTACCGCCTTGCCCGTCCTCCTCGCCACCGCCCTGCGCCTGGATCCGTTCTTCGCCTTCGCCGGCACCGATGTCCTACTCCTGCTCCTACCGGTTGCCGCCGGTTCCTGTGCACACGGCGACGCCATGAGGTGGTTGTCGAGCACACGGTACACGGATGCAAGCTCTACGGAGTCGTACAACTGGCTCCCACAGTCCCACCCACGGCGGAACACCGCCGCGGCCTCCTCCTCCCCCTTATTTTCCTTCCGCTCTCCTTCCATCCCTGCTAACCCACTACCGCTCATCAGGAACCTCTTATTGCCTTGTTATTATACCGTCACCCATCACCGAGCGAATCTGGCATGATCAAGATTGTACAAGATTTAACGTGTTTTCTGTTTTTGTCGTTCTTCAATGTATTGGCTGTTGAGCATACCAACATTTATTATGACAGACCCCGCATGGGAGGAAACAGCTCAACGCGTTGAAATTTTTCGGATGATGATAGATAGTAGTAGCGTGTTCCTGTCTTCTCGTTATGGTAAGTAACGAAGAGGCGATCCCCTCGTATCCTTCCACATTAATCTCCGGGTTGTTGTTATTTATTTTTTTGCATGATAATACGTGTCTCATTCATAACATGATCTTTTCAGTTTTGTCATGTCGGTCATTCCGGGTTGTTGTTAGACGCCTGAATTTAGTTATGAACATGTCAACGTCGTTCTTGTCCTTGCACATTCACGTGTTCTTGCTTCCACAGCCAAGAAGAGCCAAAACGATGGATGGGAAGGATCACACATCCACGAGACGTTACACTCTGAAAATCCGAAAGATTAAAGATACCACCCTCCATGCCTTGATTCTAGAAAAAATGCCTCCGTCCTCCACGCACAGAGCTAGTGGTGGAGTTCGGGCCACAGAGGATATGAGTTTTCAGCTCGTGCGAGCCGTTGTTTAGGTGATCCTTCCCATACATCATTCTCGAGCTTCATCGTCCGAGTCCCAGTAGATTTTCTTTCTTGTATTTCTCTCCGGTTTTGAGAAGGTTCTAAAGGCTCAATTTTTTCTTTTATGTGTTTTCCTGATCGGTTTTGCCAATTTCCCCTTTCCTTTTTCTATTTTCTGTTTTGGTCTTCCATCTAACTTTTTACTTTTTTTTTTCCTTTTTCAATTCCCAACCATTTTTATAATTCAGACAAAAATTTCAATTGATAAACATTTGAAAGTTTGGAAATATTTTCAAATTCATGAACTTGTTAAAAAGTTAGGAACATCTTCCAAAATTTTCAACATATTTTTTACTTTATGAACATTTTTTAAAAGTTCATGAAGATTTTTAAAATAATTTTTAGCATTTAAAAAAAATTAATCACGAAATTTTATAATATTAGCAAAAAGAACTTAAAATGTAGTGTGTTTTTAAAATTTTAAGAGTATATTTTAAATTCAGGAATTCTTCCTAAAATTCTTGAACATTTTAAAACTATCCGAGCTGAGCTAACGGATCATCATTTCTAAACTTGTATATACACTTTTTAACTTGCTGGAATCTCTGACATCCAAAATCTTGGCAAACACATCACCAGTTCGCCCTCACCCAAGGATCTGCTTGTTTAGCTTATATGAATCACCCAAAACATCAGGATGATTTTTGGCCCCTGCCCAGGTGCATTTGTAACATCAAGGAACTCATTTAGCAGAACAAATTTGGGTTGGATGAATAAACATATACATCTGGCCCGGTCTAAATCTAAATAGCACTGTAGTACTCCCTCCGTCCCAAAATAAATGTCGCCGATTTAGTACAAAATTGTATTAACTTTGGACTAAATCAAAGAATCTTTTTTTGGGGGGCGAGGGGAGTAGTGTCATGTAATGATGTGTTACTATTTCGCCTAGTGTCTACATAACTACACCATGCGATAGTCGTCAGGTGTGATACCGACTACACTCTACACTGAATCCGCTGATTTATGATTATGAAGTTTGGAGAGGACAAAGGCCCCATCTTCATTTCTGAATAGAAATCACACATACACTTGTTTTGACATGGGGGTAAACCAATAATCAGACTAAAGAAGATATTGCTCTAAATAGGCAACTCCACGCCTATTTTTTTTTAAATGACATAATCCTCGCTTTCAGATCGTATAGGTGGCCATGTGAAGGTTTTTTTTTAGGAAAATGTAAAGGTATTTTTAACCCCATTGGATAGCCGAATTGTAGTTTACTCAAGCTCCAAACTATATTTACAACTGGTTATATTTTTAGGTCAGTACAATATCTTGAATGTGGAGAAGTATACGAAAGATTTACAAGAAATGATGTTCATGAGTGAGTCATTACATACCAATCCATTAATGTTCTCCAGATGAAAGAAGCCATCATGGCCTTGAGCATTCTAAAACTTGTAGAGGTCCAGAAGCTGATGATAGAAGTTTTATAAGTAAAGAAGTACATGGTTCAGGGAGTAGAGATAACAATCTGATTTGGTTTACTCTTAAGATCCACAACTTGCAAGGAAGAGAACAATAGCTTTTCAACAAGCATGAATACAGCAATATTATGCTTGGAGATATCGGAGCATAAGCATTGGAAAGGCAGCATATTAATACTTGGTAGCAATAAATAACTCACAACTAACAACATAATTTTCGCAATCTTGGACAGAAATATCTGCAACATTATATGAAAAAAAAAACTGAAAGCTTAACTGTATATATGAATGAAATAACAATTTTATAAAAGGAAAAATCACCTGTACAGGACTACCTTCATAGCCACCATATAATGGATCTTCAGATAATAGAACAAGGGTTTCCAGGTAAATAAATCTGCCATCATTTCCAGTTTGAACCAGTAAATTTTTGTGTAGGGATTTTTCAAAATTAATTGACCGGAAATAACAAGACCCAACTGCTATATGACCAGCAAAGCCCAGGGCACTAGTCTCGGCCATACCGGTCATCATAAGTGCAACAACAGCTTTTCTTGCAGCATGAATTAGTGGAAAGGCTCCAGCCCCTAAAATAAAGTTGAAGGGCTCCAAGAAGCACTAACTTTGAAAAATTAATGTTAGTAATATTTCCATGTATTATTTTCTGGGCGTCAAGTCAAATGTGACTACTTCTTTTTTAGGAAGTTGCAACTACTTTCATCAGCAGCAACAACAGCTTTGTATTTTGTCCATAGCAGGAAACACTAACGTCACGGAGCCCTTCCCAATCAACTCTATCAACTGGTTGCTCAAAGAGTACAAGAGTCACTCCCATTTATGAACCGGCAGTGGTGACAAAATAACTTAAGTATAAACACCAGATAAACATCACAGTGATTGAGATTTCATATAATGAAAGAACTAAACATACAGAGAAAAAAGCAAAGTTCTATCTTTTACAGTATCATCAAATTTGCACAAGTACAAACCATGTAGTCCAAGATAAATGAGTAGTCCGGATGGACAAGCCTCATAGCATTCAGAACTGCTATATCCCAGTTCCATTTTTCCCTACTTTTATGTTCAATATTTGAAACCCTTGTCCTCAGTATTTTGCGGCCAATTGAGCTGCAACATTTTTGGGTCAAAATTGGAATCTATTTCAAAAATAACCGAATTTGGCAATTTTGATCACGCAAGTCATGTCTATGCAGGGCATTGGCCACGTCCCAGAGCACCGCCCTCGGAGCCGGACTCCGGGCTCCCTGGGTAGATCACACTTCAAGCAGGGCAAAGTTTTGTTTTGGAATTTTCCATACGTATTTTAACCTCATGTGTCCAACTGTCCATCTACATGTATGGCGATTCCATTATGGCCCATACCCATATGCTGGTTCGTTGCCGTGTTACTAGCTAAGTCACTCCCCATCTAATAGTGGGGAGTAACCTGGAAAATACACATGAGCTCCTAGGTTCTCCACAATCCTAACGATATTAAACGTAAAAAAATACCAAAACAATTAAAAAAACTGAAATTTGGGGATATCAAGCCTGGGTTCTCAATCTACTAATGTGTGAAGTTTTGACCCCTCAAAAAAAATTGTGAAGTTTTGTGAAAAATACCAGAAAAATGTATCCGTGGCGAAGAAAATATTGTCCGAACAAAAATTCATGCAAACAGTTTTTTTGTATACGTAGGAATTTTTTGTTTTTTTGCCACGAATATGTTTCTTGGTATTTTTTCATGAAATTTCACACTGGAGTAGATTGGAAACCCAGGTTTGGTATCCCAAAATCCCAGGTTTGTTTTTCAAATTTCTCGGTATTTTTTTGAATTTAATGTTCGTATAGGTGTGTGGAGCACCCGGGTGCTACAAATTCGCTTCCAGAGTAACCTATGTCACAAACTAGTCTAAGTTACTCCCCATCTAATAGCGGGGAGTAACCTAAGGCTAGTACTAGTGGGAAGTAACCTAATAGTGGGGAGTAACATAAGGCTAGTCCTAGTAGGGAATAAACCTAATAAATTAAGCTTTGCATATGGGGAGTAACTTAGGCCAGTTCTTTTGGCAGCTTAATAAATAAGTTGCCTCACAGCGTCGTCATCATTGCATCCCTTCTTGAAGGTGCTCATTGGTACCGGTGCTTCGGAGGCTTGGAGCTTGGTGGGCGTTCTTCGGTGGGTGCAGCGGCCACGAGGCTTCTTCGTTTTTTTGTCGATCCGCCATTGTTGGCATTTGTTTCTCTTGTATTTTCTCTTCTTCTTTTTTGGGCGTGACTGTGCTGCTTCTGTCCCAGCACCTATCGTTGGATGTATCGGTTGGTTGCTTTATATACAAAGCGGGGGGAAACCCTTTTTCGGTAATAAATAAGTTGCTTCCTCCCCAGCTTTTCCATAAGCCGCCTCTTTTATTCACTGAGGCTTCTAAACTAGTTATGGTATAACCGATTTAGAAGTCTCAACAAATTTAAAGGCGGCTTATTTTTTAAGCTGGGGAGAAGCACCTTATTTTTTAAGCCGCCGAAAAGAACTGCCGACTAGTTTGTAACATAGATTAGAACCGTTTGGAGTAACTTAGACTAACCTAATACTAGCATCAAATTTGCACGAGTACAAACCATTTAATTTGTCAAGAACTTCATTTATAGTAGCATCAAATTTGCAAAAGTACAAATATTTTTAGTTTGTGAAGAACTTTAATTCCTTGATTTTCTGTGTACGCTTCATTTGCATCCAAGATAGATGAGTAGTCCTGATGGACAAGACTTATATATAGCATTCAGAATAGTTATATCCGAGTTCAAGTGTTTTCCTACTTTCAAGGTTCCAAGCCCCTTGTCGTCGTTATTTTGCGGCCAATTAGAATCTTATTTTCAGAAATATCTAACTTCAGCACTTTCCATTAAGCAAGTCGTGTCTAGGGAGGGCATCGGCCACTTCTCAGAGCACCGTCGCACTCCGGGCTCCCTAGGTGGATCACACTTCACACTTCAAACGCGACAATGTTTTGTTTTGGAATTTGCGATAGGTATTTCAACCTCATGTGTCCAACTGTCCACCTACATGTATGGCGATATTCGTTATGGCCAATATCCTCGCGGTGCCGGTTTGTTGCCTATACATAAAGTAGTAAACGCCTTTCAAGAAGAAGACAATAAACCATGAGTTGTCTATGCATATCTAGTAGGAGTACGCAGTACCACAATAACGACATGATTGCTTTCCGCAATTATCATGTCTATACGCAATCTCCAAATAAAAAGTGATAAATGCCTTTCAAAGAAGACAATAAATCCTGAGTTTTCCTTGACTGTATCCAGTATGCAACACCTCNAGCACCTTATTTTTTAAGCCGCCGAAAAGAACTGCCGACTAGTTTGTAACATAGATTAGAACCGTTTGGAGTAACTTAGACTAACCTAATACTAGCATCAAATTTGCACGAGTATAAACCATTTAATTTGTCAAGAACTTCATTTATAGTAGCATCAAATTTGCAAAAGTACAAATATTTTTAGTTTGTGAAGAACTTTAATTCCTTGATTTTCTGTGTACGCTTCATTTGCATCCAAGATAGATGAGTAGTCCTGATGGACAAGACTTATATATAGCATTCAGAACAGTTATATCCGAGTTCAAGTGTTTTCCTACTTTCAAGGTTCCAAGCCCCTTGTCGTCGTTATTTTGCGGCCAATTAGAATCTTATTTTCAGAAATATCTAACTTCAGCACTTTCCATTAAGCAAGTCGTGTCTAGGGAGGGCATCGGCCACTTCTCAGAGCACTGTCGCACTCCGGGCTCCCTAGGTGGATCACACTTCACACTTCAAACGCGACAATGTTTTGTTTTGGAATTTGCAATAGGTATTTCAACCTCATGTGTCCAACTGTCCACCTACATGTATGGCGATTTTCGTTATGGCCAATATCCTCGCGGTGCCGGTTTTTGCCTATACATAAAGTAGTAAACGCCTTTCAAGAAGAAGACAATAAACCATGAGTTGTCTATGCATATCTAGTAGGAGTACGCAGTACCACAATAACGACATGATTGCTTTCCGCAATTATCATGTCTATACGCAATCTCCAAATAAAAAGTGATAAATGCCTTTCAAAGAAGACAATAAATCCTGAGTTTTCCTTGACTGTATCCAGTATGCAACACCTCGTTAGTTAGCATTCTTATCTTCCAACTGTCATACTAATATGGAGGGTTGGCAATGGAAAGAGAATTCAGATTAGTAGAGACCAATGGGTCCCACGGAGAAGTGGCCTGAAAACTACGGGTTTCAAGAGGCGTTCAAGATTGAGGTGGGTAAATCAACTTCTAAATGGAAACAGGAGAGAGTGGGACGAGGCACTCATACACCAATTGTTTCACCCTCATGATGCAGAGGAGATATGTAAGATTAAAATTCCTAGAAGCGAAGTGGAGGACTGCGTCGCATGGCATGAAGAGAAGTCCGGTGTGTTTACTGTCCGGAGTGCATACAAGCTGGGTGCAAACCTCAAACAGCATAACAATGCGCTGGCATCGAGCTCGAGGAATGATGCAGATGATAGAAGTATTTGGGATCTCATATGGAAAACTAAGGTACCAGAAAAAGTAAGGATCTTCGCATGGCGAGTGGCGACAAATACGCTCCCAACTAAAGAAAATAAATGGAAAAGAACTCTGGAACTAGACAATACCTGCAGTATTTGTGGGAGTGAAGTTGAGAATGAATTCCATGCGACAGTAAACTGTACAAAAGCTAAGGCTCTTCGAAAGGAAATGAGATCACATTGGGTCTTACCAGAGGAGGAGCATTTTCGGTTTACTGGAGTAGATTGGCTACAGAACCTGCTGGCAAAACATGATGCAGAAACAAGGAGAAGGACTCTGCTCCTGCTGTGGCGCGCCTGGTGGTTGCGTGATGACTGCATTCATGCTAAAGGGAATGCGAGGATTGACCAATCGACGAGTTTCCTTGTTAGATATGCTGAGGAGACAAGATTGGGAGAAGCAGACTGTATGACACATGAGTTGGATGCCCACTTGAACGACCAAGTGTTGGATCCAACAGAACAGCGACGCGTAGAAATTAAGGAGGGGAAGAAAACAAAGGAGCTGGGCTGTATGAGCAACCAAAGGAACACTGCTCCTGATGGGATACATGAAAGCCAAGCAGGACTGGTGACAATGGGATCCAAGCAGTTTGAGCGGAGCAAATGGGAACCGCCTAAAAAAGGGTGGTGGAAACTGAATACAGATGCTTCCTTTCTAATTAAAACGGGTGATACAACGGCTGGCTCCATCGTTAGAACACACCAGGGTGTGGTGGCTTTGGCTTGTGGTCAACGCGTGCAGGCATGTAAGGACCCGGAAGAAGCCGAATTATCAGCTGTTTTGTACGGGCTCTCTACCCTGAGTAAGTACTATAGGGGCCCGGTGTGCGTGGAATCAGACTGTGCAACAANCCTGATGGGATACATGAAAGCCAAGCAGGACTGGTGACAATGGGATCCAAGCAGTTTGAGCGGAGCAAATGGGAACCGCCTAAAGAAGGGTGGTGGAAACTGAATACAGATGCTTCCTTTCTAATTAAAACGGGTGATACAACGGCTGGCTCCATCGTTAGAACACACCAGGGTGTGGTGGCTTTGGCTTGTGGTCAACGCGTGCAGGCATGTAAGGACCCGGAAGAAGCCGAATTATCAGCTGTTTTGTACGGGCTCTCTACCCTGAGTAAGTACTATAGGGGCCCGGTGTGCGTGGAATCAGACTGTGCAACAATCATCACAACCCTGAACAAAAGGGCGACAAACCACTCGGCGTTTTTTCCCCTAGTTTCAGATATCTGGCACCTCGGGGAGTTGTTCAAGGAGGTGTCGTTCAGGGCCACAAGAAGATCCAGCAACAAGATGGCGCACGAGCTCGCTGCTCTTGCGAGGAAACAAGGAGACTACTTCAAACTGGGAGACGTTCCCCCTGAGCTGAAAAGTATCCTCCGGGAGGACTGTAATTGTTCTAATTCCTTGTTCGTTGTAAAAATCGTGGCTGTGTTGATCCTCAAAAAAAAAATCTGTTAGCGATATGGCGAGACCAGGCGCACGATCTCAGAACGCGACAGGCCGAGGCCGGTAAGCCCAACGACGACGGGGCCCAGGGTTTTCTCCACGCTGGCACAGAGGAACTGCGGGTCCTTGGCGACGAGGGCGGCGACGTCGGCAGCGGACAGGCTGAAGCCGGCGAGGAAGGCAAGGACGGCGTCGGGCTTGGAAGGGGACTTGAGGTGGGAGAGCTTGGCGGGGCTCGGGTGAGGCCGCAGGTGGCGACGAGGTAGTCCTCCACGGCAAAGCTATGGTTCGGGGAGACGGCGGGCACAGCGGCGGAGAAGAGGCGGCTGAGGTCGGAGATGGGAGAGGCGGGGGAAGACGAGAGGAGCTGGGAGAGGACGGTGTGGCGGAGCCGGAGCATGGCGGCGGCGCCGCGGANGATATGGCGAGACCAGGCGCACGATCTCAGAACGCGACAGGCCGAGGCCGGTAAGCCCAACGACGACGGGGCCCAGGGTTTTCTCCACGCTGGCACAGAGGAACTGCGGGTCCTTGGCGATGAGGGCGGCGACGTCGGCAGCGGACAGGCTGAAGCCGGCGAGGAAGGCGAGGACGGCGTCGGGCTTGGAAGGGGACTTGAGGTGGGAGAGCTTGGCGGGGCTCGGGTGAGGCCGCAGGTGGCGACGAGGTAGTCCTCCACGGCAAAGCTATGGTTCGGGGAGACGGCGGGCACAGCGGCGGAGAAGAGGCGGCTGAGGTCGGAGATGGGAGAGGCGGGGGAAGACGAGAGGAGCTGGGAGAGGACGGTGTGGCGGAGCCGGAGCATGGCGGCGGCGCCGCGGAGGAGGAGATTGACGGGGCGGTGGCGAGGGAACGGGGAAGTGATTTGCATGGATCTAATCTGATCTGGTTCGACTTTTTTTTTTTGAGGGTTGATCTGGTTCAACTCAATCCTGGCCAAATGGGCCGGCCTGGCCTGAGATAAACGGGCCAGGCACGGCACGGCCCGCTGAGGCACGCGAACTAGTCGGGCCGTGCCGCGTGCTGGCCTTTGAGGCCCAAGCACGGCCCCTGTCTAAACGTGCTGGCCCGTAGGCACGTCTGGCCCGAGATGGCCCGCCAGCACGAGGTGGCCCAATTTTTTCAGAAAAAAAAAACACGTTGGCTGGAGCAGGCGCGCAGGGGCGGTGCAGCCGTGCAGGGCTGCAGGCGCGCTCGTCGGCTTGTGCCATATCGATGCAGCAACACAGGGCTGCAGCCTCACGTTTTGCTGCTTTTTTTAAGTAGTACATGTTTCGCTGTCCCTGGTATGTGGTACTAGCACGGTAGCAGCACTAGGTTTTTCGTATGCTTGCAAGTGACTTGCAATGTCTAGAAGAGTGTGCATCATTAAAGGAGATGTGGGATAATAAACCCAGACAAAGTAATTGTATCATCATAAAATAACTCTAAAAACTTGCACAATGCTTTAGCAATAACCCAAGTATCATCACTGAGATGTTCTCTTCCCATATTTGCATTAATTCATCCCGAGAATGCAACTTCATCACGGACATCATAAATGTAGAGTTCCATCTAACAGGCATGTCTAGATTATATCTATGAGGAGTTTGTTCTATTGCTATTTAATATCTCTTGTAGCTACTAATTCGCTCATTAGAGTTACCAAGGAAAGAAATTGCAGTGCGCAAAATCTCGATCTCTTTCTTGCATATCTTCATAGCACATTTAGCGATAAGATTAATGATATGGCAAGCACAACGTTGATGCATTAAAAAAGATGCAGCATATACAGAAAATAGAGGACTAAGGCTCTCCATTGCAATGGAAAAGGCTGCTCAGGTGGCCTTACAATGCATCTGTGCAGACTATAATTCTAACACCGGCCATGGTTGCTTCTGCTCCTGTTCGTTCTGGGCGGCGCCGTCGGTGTCATCCCCTGGGATTCGGATCTCCATTATTGCCCGTGTTCGCCGTACTGGCATGTCTGTTTCTTCTGCCGTTTCTTTGTCGGTGACGATAGGCGCTGATGTGCGTCGTCAGTTTGCTCGCCGTCCGTTTCGTTCTCGCCGGCCTGGTGGGTTTATCTATTTTTCTGTGTTTGCACTTCCGTTTGGATTGTACTTCTTCCTTTTGTTTGGAATGCAGTCATCTTATTTGCTTACTTGATTTTGTAGGTGGCCAGCGTTCTGACTCGCCAGCGACGTGCTCAGCTCTACACACCACGTCTGCTTGGCGGTGGCTCTTCTTCACCCGACGACAATGGCAGCGCCCTGATCGCATAGCATGCGGCCTTCCACAGCGAGCGGCGCGCCGATCGCGCTCGAGGTCGCCCTGCTAACCGTCTTATCACCAACGACGTCGATGATCGCGGCAAACTCGCCCACGGAGGGCACCCAGTGCAGCCCTACACCGTTCCACGGTCGTGCAGCGACGGCGGTTGCACCAGCTCCTCGAAGTCGCAGTTCTAGCTGAGAAACAGAGGGGCGCCACAGCGGACGGAGACGTCGACGACGCGGCATGAGGCGCAGAGCAGGGGCATGACGCCAGCGGAAAGAGACCGTGTTGGCGTCGTGGATATGGCGGTCGCATGGCAAGCAGAGCCCACTGTGTCTGCCCGGAAGTATACCACGGCCAGCGTGCGGGAGCATTAGCACTCCGTTGTGGGCACCATGTCGGCGGCAACCCCTTGCACCATGCATGTATTACTCCACGGAGGGAGTATGTAATAGGAGTAGCTTTTATCAGTAGCGAAGCCACGTTATACCTGTGCTGTCGGTTGACAACACAGGATTTTCGTAGGTAGTTGAATCCAAGGTACGCATTCCACGCTGATGAACAAACAACAATTGGAGTTTGACTACACGTCTACACGGACCCATCTATCATCTTTTTTTTTCTTGTGAAACAGACCCATCTAGGAGTATCATTTAGTATCTTTTTGGGTAACAACTGGTTGGGCCACTGCTGGGCCATATAGAAGTCCGAAATTACTTACCTGAACAAATCAGATCGGTTGATCCCCAAATCACGCGATTTCCTTCAACTTCTCGAACTACTGCATGATCTCGAATGACCGTGGACAACCGCCGCACCGGGCAGTGTCTTCCCGTCCTTCGCCTCACCCGGCGTTGGCGATCTCTGATCTGGCCGTCAGACGTGAGGCACAGCCGCCTCTGGCCGTCCGGCGAGCCACGAACCCACCCGCCAGCCGTCGTGTTGATCAACACTCATGTACTACTAGTCAACTCTATAGACTGTATCCGATCAAACACCAAGGGCAAGACCTTCCACTTTTTCACTTTTATTTGTAAGTTTTACTATCTGCCAACACTGCAATACTCTTCCTTATGTTTCATTTTCCCCCTCTCTGTAGCAATATTAGGGAGTAAGATATTGTTTCTATTTAGAAATAAGAATTGCATTCTTCATGATGAAACATATCAAGTCTGACCTGCGAAACTGAATAGGCTACAAATTTTTGTATCCTTGTCTCATTAATTCGTGAATTCCACTCCAGTACAATGCCATCATGCGCATGGATCAAAATATGCATGAGCGCAAAGGGCTGCTACCATAAATATGTCCGCAATAAAGTATGGTATTTTCTGTTATTGTTTAATTGTCTTCAAAAAAAATCAATGGAAAAGGTTGACATCACAAGCTTTTCATCCTGGCACCGCCACTGGTTTTTATAATAAACAGATGAAGAATGGCATGTGCATGTGGTTCTTGGCTAGATGCCACTACACGATGCGGCGATCCTGTATTTTCATGCAGGTTCATTGCACTCTACGCGTGCGGCAGTTGCGACACCTCGCATCTCGATCGATCCTGGTAAAGTTAATTTGTTTGCCGGCCGCCTCTATGCTATAGGAGCTATGCATATGTTTCATGATCGCGGCCTCTCTGAATTTAGAATATATGAATAGACCATGCATGACCGGGTGTATACATCCGTTAGTTCAATTGGCTAGCTAGCTAGCAAGGAAAAAGGCAGAACCACGAAAGAGATCGCATGCAAGCCTTTGTTGAGGTCTGTCTGTAGCTCGGTGCTTAGCTCTTTTGGCTTTTCTATATATACGGTGCAGCCGGTTTCGACTTGCATGTGTATTCTGAATTTAGAATATATGAATGTTTGTCTTTTTAGGAAATGCCTGTAGAAATTTGGATCTGAAGATACAATTTACGTACTGCAGAAAAAGTTTCTCAGTAATCAGACTTTGTCAAGCCAAAGAAGGACCTAGGCACTCACAATTTTGGAACTCCCTCATGGGATTTAAAGACCTGTTATTTTCTTTCTATACAAGGAAAATTGGCATCCCACCAGATTCTTGGAGGATCTGTCGATGGGAGTGGTTTTTCAGCTCTGGGTGCCCCTACACCCCCTCCGAGGCTATGAACTGTAAATTAAAAAAAAAACTGAAACTTTGCAACGTCAAATAAATTCACTGGATTGGCTCCGAACGTCTTGCATATATTAAACTAATTGTTCTTCTGTTACACTTACATGCTTCCAATCACTATTTTGAACAAAATTGGCGCAATTACCTGAGACAGTCCAATATACAAACAAGAATATGATTTTTTTTTTAAACTCAACAACAACTGAGAAGTATCTATACACAATATAATAACATAAACTATCATCTACAAGCAGACACTACTACTTTGTGATTCAGTGGATTGGCTCCCAACATCTTGCACGTATTAAATTAATTGTTCTTCTGTTACACTTACATGCTTCCAACCACTATTTTAAACANTGATTCAGTGGATTGGCTCCCAACATCTTGCACGTATTAAATTAATTGTTCTTCTGTTACACTTACATGCTTCCAACCACTATTTTAAACAAAATAAGCACAATTACCTGAGACAGTCCAATATACAAACAAGAATATGAAAAAAATATTAAAAAACTCAACTACCGAGAAATATCTATACACAATATAATAACATAAACTATATGCAATATAATAACATAAACTATCATCTACAAGCAGACACTACTACTATCACAACAAGCGCACTGCGGTATGGCTTAGATCGGTTCCCTCTGAGATTGATTTGTTGTATTCAAACGATTGTAACCACACTGGTTAATCAATGAAATCTCTTTTTTCTCGCAAAAAAAAAGAAGACACTACTACTTTGTGAAGAAGAAAAAAATCATTGCCAACATAACAATGCTCAACAAAGGTCAATTCACAAGGCAGACTAAAATGTTGGCAATGATATGTGGCAATGTTTCGAATATCATACCACTCCATATATATTACCACTTCGCATGTATCCCCTGCGTCCAGATAGCAACGATCCCATTATCACATACACGGCCGCGCACCCTCCCATCAGACGTGTGCAGGAATTCGCAAAATCACTTTACCACTTTATCACATGCACCAATCCTTCAGGAGGATATACTAGAAAGATCTAATCCACTAGCAACTACTTCTAGCTTATTTATGTAGTGTGTTTGTGTTTTTATATACAGTTCTCTATTTGCAGTGAACTGTATGTAGTTTGAATAACTGGTTTACTTCTGAAGTGTGCTACTTTTAATTTGTACCTTTGTATCCCTACGTTTGCAACATTTCAATAGCTTCGTATGTTCGATTTCTTCAATGTCTCTATATATTATTCTGAGATTAAATCAGCGTGCACTGATCCACTCTTGAATCAGTAGATTACACATTTGCGAGTGATCATCGAGCGCGGCGTGCCGCCGCACGGGTTAGGCTAGTCACCTTCTATGATGCTTTCCATATCATTTTCCTTCTGCCCAGAGATCGAATACCAGCTAACTTCATGGTCTGCTTGGTGAAAATACTAAAATTCTTGCAACAAACCACACCTATGTGACGCCCCCGATTCAATCGTACACTAATCATACACGCAAACGTGTACGATCAAGATCAGGGACTCACGGGAAGATATCACAACACAACTCTAAAAATAAAATNCTTCTGAAGTGTGCTACTTTTAATTTGTACCTTTGTATCCCTACGTTTGCAACATTTCAATAGCTTCGTATGTTCGATTTCTTCAATGTCTCTATATATTATTCTGAGATTAAATCAGCGTGCACTGATCCACTCTTGAATCAGTAGATTACACATTTGCGAGTGATCATCGAGCGCGGCGTGCCGCCGCACGGGTTAGGCTAGTCACCTTCTATGATGCTTTCCATATCATTTTCCTTCTGCCCAGAGATCGAATACCAGCTAACTTCATGGTCTGCTTGGTGAAAATACTAAAATTCTTGCAACAAACCACACCTATGTGACGCCCCCGATTCAATCGTACACTAATCATACACGCAAACGTGTACGATCAAGATCAGGGACTCACGGGAAGATATCACAACACAACTCTAAAAATAAAATAAGTCATACAAGCATCATAATACAAGCCAGGGGCCTCGAGGGCTCGAATACAAGTGCTCGATCATAGACGAGTCAGCGGAAGCAACAATATCTGAATACAGACATAAGTTAAACAAGTTTGCCTTAAGAAGGCTAGCACAAACTGGGATACAGATCGAAAGAGGCGCATGCCTCCTGCCTGGGATCCTCCTAACTACTCCTAGCCGTCGTCAGCGGGCTGCACGTAGAAGTAGGCACCTCCGGGGGTAGTAGTCGTCATCGACGGTGGCGTCTGGCTCCTGGGCTCCATCACCTGGTCGCGGCAATCGAGTAGAGATAGGGGGAAAAGGGGGAACAAGGCAACCGTGAGTACTCATCCAAAGTACTCGCAAGCAAGGAGCTACACTACATATGCATGGATATATGTGTAAAGGGCCATATCAGTGGACTGAACTGCAGAATGCCAGAATAAGAGGGGGATAGCTAATCCTGTCGAAGACTACGCTTCTGGCAGCCTCCGCCTTGCAGCATGTAGCAGAGAGTAGACTGAAGTCCTCCAAGTAGCATCACATAGCAATAATCCTACCCGGCGATCCCCTCCTCGTAACCCTGAGAGAGAGCGCCACCGGGTTGTATCTGGCACTTGGAAGGGTGTGTTTTATTAAGTATCCGGTTCTAGTTGTCATAAGGTCAAAGTACAACTCCAAGTCGTCCTGTTACCGAAGATCACGGCTATTCGAATAGATTAACTTCCCTGCAGGGGTGCACCACATTACCCGACACGCTCGATCCCATTTGGCCGGACACACTTTTCTGGGTCATACCCGGCCGCGGAAGATCAACACGTCGCAGCCCCACCTAGGCATAACAGAGAGGTCAGCACGCCGGTCTAAACCTATGCGCACAGGGGTCTGGGCCCATCGCCCTTAGCACAGCTGCACGTTGCGTGGGCGTCCGGAAGCAGACCTAGCCTAGTGGCGTTCCAGTCCAATCCGGCGCGCGCCGCTCAGTCGCTGATGTCACGAAATGCTTCGGCTGACAAAAACATGCGGGCCTGCCTGGATGCCCCCGCGAGCGTGTCCGGGCACGTCCGCAGACGTATAGGAAGTCGGATTTGCCAAGTCCGGCTGTAGATGCTCTAAGAAAAGTAATTCGGGCTGGAGTAGTTTGTAGGCCTCATGCCGGCACAGGAGGCCGTTACCAACATGACAGAGAGGAGCTCAAAGGACCAAACTATAAAGTGAATCCGTTTACGCCGTCACGCCGAGAAACCCACGTGGACTTGGATTTGGCGAGAAGACGTCGTGCTAAGACCCATAGAACCAACGCACTAGAACAACAATCGCCGCCGATAACGAATAACGTAGATAGGAAGGATCCAACCCAAAGACACACGAATGTAGACGAACAACGACGAGATCCGAGCAAATCCATCAAAGATAGATTCATCGGAGACACACCTCCACACGCCCACCAACGATGCTAGATGCACCGCCGGAACGGGGGGTAGACGATGAGACCTTTATTCCATCTTCAGGGAGCCACCACCGTCTCGTCTTCCTGAGCAGGACACAAACCCTAACAAAACGGAAAGAAACAACTAAAATCGGAGCCCTCCCACCGGCCCTTGCAAGGATCCACCGCGCACCCATGGCCCTAGGGCCACTGGAGACGAGGCGGGCCTGAGGCAGCGCCTTGGCGGTATGAATCCAATGGTGTTTATTCAGATCTTTGTATGCTGAGTGACTTTTAGAGGAGTCAATCCTCTGTTTTTACGTGTTGTTTGGTGACTTTGGTCATTGAAAATTTCTCAATACTCCCCCGCAAAAAAAAAATCTCAGTACTAAAATTCGGCTTTGAAGGGAGGAGGTCTGGCGTATGGTTCTGAAAAATTGTCGAAACTGGAGAGTGATCTACAAGAGAAAAGAATGTGGGATGCTGGAGAGGTTTATTCAATATCTGATGAGAGAATGTAAAACCCTGATGGAGGCACCTACATGGTATGGATCAACTGCAGCTGGAGGACTTTCAGCTATGTAATAAGAATCGTGCTCTCTGAACCTGTGAAGCGAGGAGCCCGATGCGAGCTGATGTAATATTTGCTTGACTCCTAGAGGACTTTACCTTTTTTCCTTTCTTCATCTTTAGTTTGTAGCTTGTCGGACAGGGGTTCTTTTGACCCTGGTTAAGATGGTGCTTGTTTCTTTTGAAATGGAACCGAGGAGATGATCCCTGATGATGTAGAAAAAAAGAAACAACGAGTAAAAACAGCACCTACATAGCTTGCGAATTGTGCCAGTTTTCGCAAAGGCATGCTTCGTCGACGATGACTCGGCACAGCTTAAGGCTTTCATCCCGCTTTATATATAAAGTAATGATAATCAATCACCCGGTACAAACGCACGCCACCACAACACAAGCACACATCCAAGGCAGGATACATAAGCGCTGAGCGCAGCAACATCACCCCTAGCACTAAGGCCACCGCGAGGAGATGAAGCTACATATGACGAATCGTGGGCTTCAAGGCGGTGCCTTTAGGAAGTTCACGACACCAGAGCGCCGCCACCGCCCGATCCAAGGATCAGAGTTTCCCCCGGAGCATCACGACGGACAATGAGAGCCGCGACGACGCCTTCAAGAAGGGAACGAGCTTCACCGCCGCCGGTCCGTCCGAAGATAGAACAGGTTTTCACCCCGGCCAACACTCACCGCTACCGAACGCCACACCACGGCAGCCACACCGCCCGCACGGCCATGGCCACCGGGCAGCACCAAGCCACGGGCTCTGCCCAAGAGCACCGTGCTACCACCACCAGGGCCGCCGCCCCGGCAACCAAGACCTTGACACCCCCTCACCTGAAATCCGCCGCTACCCCAACCAAAGAGACGAGCGGAAAGGCCCCGTCTTTCGCGCCTTTGGCCGGCCCCCAGTGCCGAGACCCAATAGGTCAGCCAAAACTAGCCTCCATCGACCGTCCTGCCGCACCGGTTGCGAGACGAGCTCGGTCCTGCTGCACGTGCGCGAGACGAGCTCGGTCCTGCTGCATCGGGCGCGAGACGAGCTCGGTCCTGCTGCACCGGGCGCGAGACAACGATGGACTGCAACTGGGAGAGAGTCAACTCTTCGACGGAAATAGCGCCAAGATGACGAGAAGGGGGATCGAAGGCCACTCGGATCGACGCCACCGCCGGAAGACCGCCGGGAGCCCCATCCACCACCGCCACACCCGCCACGAGCAGCGGGTGCTACACCACCCGCAGCAAGGATGAACACGACAACCGCCCGCAGGCTCGTGGCGCCCAGATCTGGCCCGCCAGCCCCGGCCGACACCGCCTCATCCCCACCACCGCCTGGGCCTCCACGCCGTCGCAGAGCCCTGCCCGCCGCCCGTCGTGGACCGCCGCCGCTCCCAACCACTGGGCCTCGCGGATCTGGCGCGCGCCGCCGCGCCCCAACGAGGAGAGGAGGGGAGGGGTGGAGGTTGCCCAGGAAGCCGCCCCGCCGCCGCCCTCACTGGAGCCCGCCCGGGCTTCGCGGCGGCACCTCCGGTGGCGGCGAGACGAGAAGGGGGAGGGAGAGGACCTGGCGGCGGCGCTGGAGGAGTCGCCCCCCGTGTCACCAGAGGAGGGCGACGCGGGGGTGATTTATTCTACTCCCCTCTCGGCACAGCTTACTCAATGACTGGAATTCGACTTTGAAGATCCTGTCGTTTTTTACTTTGCAAAGCGACCACCAGATGAAAACAACCAGGCAGTGCTTAGTGGCAGTCTAGACTGAATAAGCGAGAGAGTTTGGCTGGGCGTTCCACGGTTCCACCAATAAGCGAGAGAGGACACATAGCATTTCCTTCTAATCTCTGTTTGGTGGTAATTATAGGAGAGCAGCTAAAAAAACAATTATACGAAAAAAGATATACTGTATATTACTCCCTCGTCCTATAATATAAGAGTGTTTCCAACACTACACTAGTGCTAAAAATGCTCTTACATTATGGGACGGAGGGAGTAGTACTGTAACAGTTTCCTCTGTTTGGTTGAGAAGTGATAGGTATGGTCCAGCAGTGGAGCGCAGCTCAACCAAATCCCCAAAAGATCTGGTGTAGGCCAAGGCATCTATGATTGGAATGCTTGGAAGGATAACAGCACCATAATCCCAAGAGTTGTAAGCTTCAGTCTATTTTGCCAATTCCCCACGATTTTCCAGCATCAACATCTGTTACAGTAAAACTATGCTCTCTTTTTTTTTTTGCGAGATAGTAAAACTATGCTCATGCAACAAGGAACGCTGCTCAAACGTTCAGGTCAATTCCCTGTCCGTAATACTCCAATACATCGCAAACAAATCTCCTATTGGCAGTACATAGTACATTGTAAAAAAAAAATCCTGCCTCTACCCACCGTACATTGTAAAATCTACTATATGTTGCGCCAGTTCAGTAAGATTGCGTTGAATTAATGTCTTGAAAATGCTCCTTACAGAGAAGTACTTCCTTTAACAGAAAAAACAGTTTTATATTATGGGACGGATCACGGAGGAAGTATAAGGCAAGAAAAGTAAACAAATCTCGTTCGATAAATTCTCTTCATGCGCGATCATTGAAAACTAAGAAAACCACTGAAGAAATCTGTAGAACAGACTGATGAAAGAAATCCGAATCAAATTATCACACATCCTTAACTCGCTCGATCGTCACATCCGACGATAGCAGAGAACATAAAAAACATGGGTAAATAAAATAATTTTCGGTTCAACAACCTCCTAGATAAATAAAATCTATGTCACGTTGGTCGGCATAATTTTCATAAACAATAAATGAACCAAATAGTTATAAAAGATAATATATACCACATCCGAATCATAGACAGGACGAGGGCCGACGGGGGCGGATACCAAAACCATCGCACTATATAAGATGCAATAATAAAAGTAAGAAAATAATACAAGTATCTATCTAAACATACAAATAAGAATATTTTTTCTTTCAGAAAGAAGATAAGAACAAGAGGCTCACCACGGTGGTGCCGGCGATGAGATCGGCGCGGGTGATCAACGGCGGTGAAGACGGGGATGGGGCATGACAGACCGCTAAACCTAGACAAATATTGAGGAAAATGGAGTTTGGAGGTCGAGCTTGGAGAGGAGAAAGCTTAAGTAGTGTGGCTCGGGCATTCCGTCGAACACCTTGTGTGCATAGGAGGTGAGCTAGAGCACCACCAAGCCCTCTCCCCCTCAGCGGCCAGAAAAAACAAAGCAGTGTGCTCTACTCTCACGCGAAGGGGTATATATAGGCACCTCATTTGTCCCGGTTGATGGCTTGAACCGGGACCAAAGAGGAACCTTTGGTCCCAGTTCAAGCCACCAACCGGGACCAATGGTGGTGGGCCAGGAGCGAGGCCCATTGGTCCCGGTTCGTCCCACCAACCGGGACCAAAAGGGCCAGACGAACCGGGACCAATGCCCACGAGGCCCCGGCCGGCCCCCTGGGATCACGAACCGGGACAAATACCTTCATTGGTCCCGGTTCGTGGCAGAACCGGAACTAATGGGCTAAAACTGCCTGGGTCATTGCCCCCTTTTCTACTAGTGCTGGTTAGGATGGTGCTTTGGTTTAGTAGTTGTATTAGGGCTATCTAAGCATGGTTGTGTTTCTTTTAAAATGGAACCGAGGAGATGATCCCTGATGATGTAGAAAAAGGGAAACGAGTAAAAACAACACCTACATAGCTTGCGAATTGTGCCTGTTTTCACCAAAGGCATGCTTCGTCGACGATGACTCGGCACAGCTTACTCAATGATTGGAATTCCACTTTGAAGATCCTGTCGTTTCTTACTTTGTACAGCGACCACCAGATGAAAACAACCGGGCAGTGCTTAGTTGCATTCTTAGACTGAATAAGCGAGAGAGTTTGGCTGGGCGTTCCACGGTTCCACCAATAAGCGAGAGAGGACACAGAGCATTTCCTTCTAATCTCTGTTTGGTGATAATTACAGGAGAGCAGCTAAGAAAAGAATTATACGAAAGAAGATACACTATATATTACTCCCTCGTCCTATCCTATAATATAAGAGCGTTTTTAACACTACACTAGTGTTAAAAACGCTTTTACATTATGGGACGGAGGAAGTAGTACTGTAACAGTTTCCTCTGTTTGGTTGAGAAGTGATAGATATGGTCCAGCAGTGAAGCGCAGCTCAACCAAATCCCAAAGATCTGGGGTAGGCCAAGGCATCTATGATTGGAATGTTTGGAAGGATAACAGCACCATAATCCCAAGAGTTGTAAGCTTCAGTCTATTTTGCCAATTCCCCACGATTTTCCAGCATCAACATCTGTTACAGTAAAACTATGCTCTCTTTTTTTTGCGAGATAGTAAAACTATGCTCATGCAACAAGGAACGCTGCTCAAACGTTCAGGTCAATTCCCTGTCCGTAATACTCCAATACATCGCAAACAAATCTCCTATTGGCAGTACATAGTACATTGTAAAAAAAAAATCCTGCCTCTACCTACCGTACATTGTAAAATCTACTATATGTTGCGCCAGTTCAGTAAGATTGCGTTGAATTGATGTCTTGAAAATGCTCCTTACAGAGAAGTACTTCCTTTAACAGGAAAAACAGTTTTATATTATGGGACGGATCACGGAGGAAGTATAAGGCAAGAAAAGTAAACAAATCTCGTTCGATAAATTCTCTTCATGCGCGATCATTGAAAACTAAGAAAACCACTGAAGAAATCTGTAGAACAGACTGATGAAAGAAATCCGAATCAAATTATCACACATCCTTAACTCGCTCGATCGTCACATCCGACGATAGCAGAGAACATAAAAAACATGGGTACCATGGCATGTTGCATATTTATTCATCGGCATACATGATTCCCTATGACAACTTCCTACTGCAGGTGACGGACCTGAAAATGGAATGGAGCACCGCCTTGCCCGTCCTCCTCGCCACCGCCCTGCGCCTGGATCCGTTCTTCGCCTTTGCCGGCGCTGATGTCCTACTCCTGCTCCTACCGGTTGCCGCCGGTTCCTGTGCACACGGCGACGCCATGAGGTGGTTGTCGAGCACACGGTACACGGACGCAAGCTCTACGGAGTCATACAACTGGCTCCCACAGTCCCACCCACGGCGGAACACCGCCGCGGCCTCCTCCTCCCCCTTATTTTCCTTCCGCTCTCCTTCCATCCCTGCTAACCCACTACCGCTCATCAGGAACCTCTTATTGCCTTGTTATTATACCGTCACCCGTCACCGAGCGAATCTGGCATGATCAAGATTGTACAAGATTTAACGTGTTTTCTGTTTTTGTCGTTCTTCAATGTATTGGCTGTTGAGCGTACCAACATTTATTATGACAGACCCCGCATGGGAGGAAACAGCTCAACGCGTTGAAATTTTTCGGATGGTGATAGATAGTAGTAGCGTGTTCCTGTCTTCTCGTTATGGTAAGTAACGAAGAGGCGATCCCCTCGTATCCTTCCACATTAATCTCCGGGTTGTTGTTATTTATTTTTTTGCATGGTAATACGTGTCTCATTCATAACATGATCTTTTCAGTTTTGTCATGTCGGTCATTCCGGGTTGTTGTTAGACGCCTGAATTTAGTTATGAACATGTCAACGTCGTTCTTGTCCTTGCACATTCACGTGTTCTTGCTTCCACAGCCAAGAAGAGCCAAAACGATGGATGGGAAGGATCACACATCCACGAGACGTTACACTCTGAAAATCCGAAAGACTAAAGACACTACCCTCCATGCCTTGATTCTAGAAAAAATGCCTCCGTCCTCCACGCACAGAGCTAGTGGTGGAGTTCGGACCACAGAGGATATGAGTTTTCAGCTCGTGCGAGCCGTTGTTTAGGTGATCCTTCCCATACATCATTCTCGAGCTTCATCGTCCGAGTCCCAGTAGATTTTCTTTCTTGTATTTCTCTCCGGTTTTGAGAAGGCTCTAAAGGCTCATTTTATTTCTTTTATGTGTTTTCCTGATCGGTTTTGCCAATTTCCCCTTTCCTTTTTCTATTTTCTGTTTTGGTCTTCCATCTAACTTTTTACTTTTTTTCCTTTTTCAATTCCCAACCATTTTTATAATTCAGACAAAAATTTCAATTGATAAACATTTGAAAGTTTGGAAATATTTTCAAATTCATGAACTTGTTAAAAAGTTAGGAACATCTTCCAAAATTTTCAACATATTTTTTACTTTATGAACATTTTTTAAAAGTTCATGAAGATTTTTAAAATCATTTTTAGCATTTTAAAAAAATTAATCACGAAATTTTATAATATTAGCAAAAAGAACTTAAAATGTAGTGTGTTTTTAAAATTTTAAGAGTATATTTTAAATTCAGGAATACTTCCTAAAATTCTTGAACAATTTAAAACTATCCGAGCTGAGCTAACGGATCATCATTTCTAAACTTGTATATACACTTTTTAACTTGCTGGAATCTCTGACATCCAAAATCTTGGCAAACACATCACCAGTTCGCCCTCACCCAAGGATCTGCTTGTTTAGCTTATATGAATCACCCAAAACATCAGGATGATTTTTGGCCCCTGCCCAGGTGCATTTGTAACAACAAGGAACTCATTTAGCAGAACAAATTTGGGTTGGATGAATAAACGTATACATCTGGCCCGGTCTAAATCTAAATAGCACTGTAGTACTCCCTCCGTCCCAAAATAAATGTCGCCGATTTAGTACAAAATTGTACTAACTTTGGACTAAATCAACGAATCTTTTTTTGGGGGGCGAGGGGAGTAGTGTCATGTAATGATGTGTTACTATTTCGCCTAGTGTCTACATAACTACACCATGCGATAGTGCGAGGGGAGTAGTGTCATGTAATGATGTGTTACTATTTCGCCTAGTGTCTACATAACTACACCATGCGATAGTCGTCAGGTGTGATACCGACTACACTCTACACTGAATCCGCTGATTTATGATTATGAAGTTTGGAGAGGACAAAGGCCCCATCTTCATTTCTGAATAGAAATCACACATACACTTGTTTTGACATGGGGGTAAACCAATAATCAGACTAAAGAAGATATTGCTCTAAATAGGCAACTCCACGCCTATTTTGTTTTTAAATGACATAATCCTCGCTTTCAGATCGTATAGGTGGCCATGTGAAGGTTTTTTTTTTAGGAAAATGTAAAGGTATTTTTAACCCCATTGGATAGCCGAATTGTAGTTTACTCAAGCTCCAAACTATATTTACAACTGGTTATATTTTTAGGTCAGTACAATATCTTGAATGTGGAGAAGTATACGAAAGATTTACAAGAAATGATGTTCATGAGTGAGTCATTACATACCAATCCATTAATGTTCTCCAGATGAAAGAAGCCATCATGGCCTTGAGCATTCTAAAACTTGTAGAGGTCCAGAAGCTGATGATAGAAGTTTTATAAGTAAAGAAGTACATGGTTCAGGGAGTAGAGATAACAATCTGATTTGGTTTACTCTTAAGATCCACAACTTGC
>LR880966.1:764655228-764674299 GCA_904067115.1 Aegilops sharonensis | reverse complement strand
GCCCGCGGTCGCTCGAACAGGAAGGCGACCGGGGGAGCGTGGGGGGCTGGGCTGGCTCGGGTGGGTTAGGTGGGCCGGACCAGGCGGGTTCGGTCCAGGGAGGGGGGGGGGGGTGCTCTCTCTCTCTGCTTTTCCTTTTCTTTTCTCGAAACTTCTTTGTTTTCTTTTAAATTTCAAAAGGCAAAACAATTTTATAAAATACAAAGCTTGAACCTAAATTGTTATTATAATTTAGACTACTGCCACAATTAGTTTGGTAGTTAAATAAATTAGCTTAGCATTTTTATAAAACAAAAAGGCATTTAAACAACGTTTTAACCATTGTTTTAATTAGTTTAGGGCATTAAAACACTTTGCAAAAATTTTGGTTCACCATTACTACTTACGATTTATTTGACACAACCCAAACATTTTAGTTTTAGTTTTTGAAAACTTTTGTTATTTGCCTTTAATTCAATTTTGAAGTTGGATCGGTCTCGGATTAACGCAAGATTAGCAATAGTAATCGAAGTGACATGTCACCATTAGCAAAGAATTACTGTAGCTAAATTATCCGGGCGTCACAACCAAATAAGCTGAAAATAGTTTTTTTTTTTGTAATGCATCAAAGAATTGCCATCAAGGAACGAAAGTATCAGTCTCATCAAGAGCTAGCAGCGACCAAAGTAGCATGCAACAGACTAAACAAAAAAAAACTTAGCCACTAGTAAACTTAATACATGATGAAAGCAAGGTGCTGACAGTTGATGATAAAATACAGCTCCTGTTTTAACCCCGAAAATTATAACTATTGTCTCTATGGAGCAGATATGAAAGACTCCAGATTCGTTCTATTGTCTCGCATTTGCACTATACATGTAACTCCACTGGTGGTTTGCAATTTGCATTGTTAACCATGCAACAATAAGTAGGACCATATAGTGTTCAGAAGCGAGAGAGAAAAGAAATCAGTCGTTCTTCCTCACCAATATGTCACCCTAAATTCTTCCTCTTATTTTCCATGTCAGATCCGCACAACCAACATTTAGAGAAAATATTGAAGAAATTCCAGAAATAAGAACGATGCAATCAGCTAGCATTTCCAATTGGTATACATCACATGCCTTCAGTACATTAGATACTAAAAATGCACACTTTAAATTATATGGTAAAACAATTTTATTCGCACTTTTATATTGACATTTCTCCTTCGCTGAACCTGTATGAAAATATGCCCATTTTAATAGACTGAATTGAACATTTATGAAAACTACAGAATAGCTTTTTGCTCAGAAACCAATAATCATTGATGTTTTTTAAGATGAGAAAATTATTTCTCAACATAATTAGTTAACCCCAGTCCCAATGTTAGGAAAACTTAAGAACAAGTGTCATAGAGATGCCGCTGTGATAATAGAAAATACTGAGTTGTGGCTCTGAAGAGTCTGAAGCGAAGCGTCTATTAATGTTAGCCGTATTAGCTTCTGGCAGCCAAATATAGAAAATGCCGTGTTGGAGGGAATAAGTGCAGCAAAAAAACTTTGTTATAAGGTTGCTGTTAACTTTCTGCTCTGATTCAAGTTAAAAAATTTAAACACATACTATAGCTTCACACTTACTTGGGTGTAACCCATGAAGTCTGAAAGATTTGGAGTTAACAATCAACTCTGATTCAAATTCAGAATTCAGAGTAGAAAATTTACATCACACTTTCTGTTTACATGCATGCATGATTCGTTCATTATTTTTTTCAAATATAAGCGCACGGAGCTCCAAGTATGGATTGATTAAAGCACAAGATGCTGCTATTTTGTTCAGTTTGCCTCACTAAGCTGAGCTGATGAATCCGACAGGCATGCGACAGCAACTCGTTAGCCACCATGTTACAATCTCTAGTATAATACTAGAAGGTTTACTTTAACTTGCAAAATTCAAAAAAGAGACAAGTAGGAGCTTCCCTGAATAAAACTTACACCAGCGTCAGGCCATACTTGTCACTGAATCTTCAGGGCATCATCAACTTACAGAGCCTGCAGAATCATGTATAGTGCATCAAAGCCAATGCCCACATGTTTCACGTCGTTTCCTGGGAAAGAAAGCAGCATCTACAATTCTACATCCAGTTTCAGCACATCTTCAATTGCAAAAATTCAAATTCAGTAAATCAGTATGATCCTATTGCCCAGCCACTTTTTGCTTGAGGAAGAACTCCATATCTTCTCACCTGGTGGCTGGTGGTAAGTCACTTCATCAGCCAACCTGTTCACTTCGCCTACATTTCATTAATCTTGATTCTATAATTTCAACAAGCACCAGAAAAGGGCGGCACACAGCTGATCGTTAAATGCTACTCAACAATGGGCTGCTTTCACAACAGTTAATATCTTATAAACAAAGCTACTCCAGGAAGAAGGAATATTTCAGCTTAGAAGAACTAAAGCAAGCAACCAACCAACAAACTAGATCAAAACTGGATCTTCAACAGTGATCAGCACATCAACAAATCCAAAATTGCTTCCCAAGGAAAAAGAGGTTCAAAATTCTCATCCAAAGGGAAGGTTGAGACTTGATATCATCTTCATGGCCAAAATAAGACCATTCTTTCATGGAAATATTGATTGAGGATTGCATTCAAAACTGAAATGGCCATTTCAGAACATACAAACAGAGAGTGTGCAGAAATACTACTCATGGATACTTCAAAGAATTTGCAGAATACCCTGAACTCATACTCTCCTAGTTCCAATATGTGTGCAATATGGCAAAGACAAGTTCATCGCAGTGCGATGCTTTCTTCTCTACTGAATGAATGACATAATGAACATACCAATTTTCTTATTACCCTTGGTTCATGTAAAACTGAATCTAGCTGGAACCTCCCCTCTGCAAGCTGTTGCATAGTCTTCGGCGAGATGCGGTGCAGCATCCTTATGAGGGCATATGAACCTCTCCACGAATACCTTGTCGCTGATCATGACTGCAGCATAGAAGTCCCTGTCTTGATCTAGCAATCCATTTTCCTTGAGAAATTTGACGACATAGTACCGGGGTCTGAGCCGGCCCTCCAAGCTGTATGTGAATATTGCCGGACGACAAGCAATATATGCCGGTTCCAACCCCACCTCGGAGATGAGGAACCCTGACCTACGGTGCAGTGATTCCTTACTCTTCCTCAGCACAACTGGAGCCTTAGAAACAGCAATACCCACCTCGGCATCTGATCACCTGAACGTGCTCTTCAAGTAGTCCACTTTGGCGGTGATCTTCTCCTGGCTGAGAAGTGCGACAGCATGCAAGGCTCGTCTGAACATCCCAGAGCCACGTGGCACACCTATACCTTCGGCGCATGTCGCCATTGCCCGGAGGCGTTCCAGGTTGATGGCGGGCAGCCATCGCGAATGGATGCACAGCTTGGCAATAACGCAATTATCAAGCCCGCACTCCCGGAGGAAGGCGACGTTGGGCTTGACAACCTTGTCGAGGTCGCATCCGAGGAGATTGGGGCTGTGCTTGAGTACCCGGAACAGGTCGCCGTTGGAACCCAAGACTGATAGGAAGTAGGATAGCTTCAAGGCGACAGATCTGCGGCGGAAGAACTCACCGGCGAGCGAGACCAGGCGCGCGATCTCAGAACGCGAGAGGCCGAGGCCGGTGAGCCCGGCAACGACGGGGGCCAGGGTTCTCTCCACGCCGACGCAGAGGAACTTGGGGTCCTTGGCGACGAGGGCGGCGACATCGGCGGTGGAGAGGCCGAGACCGGCGAGGAAGGAGAGCACCACGTCAGGCTTGGCGGGGGATTTGAGGTGGGAGAGCTTCGGAGAGGCCTTGGCGGCCTGTGGTCGGGTGAGGCCGCAGGTGGCGACGAGGTACTCCTCCGCCGCAAAGCTACTAGGGTTGGGGGAAACGGCGGTGGAGAAGGAGGGAGATGGTAGAGGCGGAGGAAGAAGGGAGCAGTTGGGTGAGGACATACTTGTGGAGGCGGAGCATGGTGTACTGCTGTCGGCGGCGGCGCGGTGGCGCCGGCGGCGAGGGACGGCTGGTGCGAGGGCGAGAGAGAGTGATGGGGATGGATTTGCGTGGTCTGGTTCGACCTTGATGCTGACAAAATGACCCCACCAATCAGTGTCTGTCGCATCTAATAATGGGCTGGGCTGGGCTGGGCTGAAGCGACTCATATCATATGCATGAATTTCCCTCATCTTGTGACTGATATACTGCACTCAGCCCTAAAAAAAACTCACCCCTAGAAAAAACATACTGCACTCCGTCCCCTAAAAATAACCATATAGACTAAAAAGACACCCTTGATAATATTGTCGTAAGAAATGTTTGAGTTTTTTCCTTTATCTTTCTTTATGATTCATTTACATAGAATAAAAGGACACCCTTGATAATGTGTTGTTCAACAGAGAATGGGCATCGATCCGGCCAAAGACTGCAAGCGATGTAATCCGAAATTGCTCTGACCGCACCCACATCGTTCAACCAAGATCTAAAACTTGTTCATTGAGCGAAATAATGCCGAGCAAACCCGATCGTAATGTGTAGGAAGCGTGGTGCTAATTGCCTAGCCCATGTGTCCCTGCAGAATGACACACGGCAGTTTCAAAGCGTCGCCATTCCGTCGGCGGGATCAAGACTTGTGAGTGCTTTCACCAGTAAAATCAACACCGATTGTGAATATCGCAAGTGCGATCAAAAACTTGGTACCGTCTCTATTTGCCTTTCCTTTCGAGAAAGCGCAAAAACTTTGCGTTTCATTGTATTGAAAAGGAGGAGCTTGGTACAATCCTCTTAGGAGGCTGGTTACAAGGCAAGCACATGCACATTCTTCAACATCCCAGGTTTGTGGTAGGATGGCGCGTGGGGCCCCTGCTCTGGCCCAAAGTGCAGCCTCGTCCTTGATCACGTCCATCAGTGAGGTGGTCACCCTCGAAGACGCAGCCATTGCGACGCTTCCAAATCATCCATGGCTCTATTTGCCTTTCAACACGTGGTTGTAGCAGTCTGCACGATCTTGTGCTAGCTGCTCCGTATCTCTTTGGCACCATACTTGTCATGAACTCCCTCCGTTCGTAAATGTAAGTCTTTGTAAAGATTTCACTATGGACTACATACGGAGCAAAATGAGTGAATCTACACTCTAAAATGCATCTACATACATCTGTATGTGGTTCATAGTAGAATCTCTCCAAAGACTTATATTTAGGACAGAGGGAGTACAAGTCCAACACCATATTATGCATACACGTTAAATTTATGGTGTGAGTTTAAATCCACTGCCGAGTTGGATCATTAATTGGGGGCTCTTTTTTGTTTGTGCTTTGTAAAGTTCAGTTGTTGTTGTTTTTTTAGTGGTAAGTTCAGTTGGTAAATAAACATTGCCCATATTTCTATAGAGAATAGATGATCATCCTTTAGGAGTTGGGATTTTTGGCTTTGCGGATTCCATTACTAGAGACGATGTTGTGGGCACTACCTTCGAACTAGATGAGGATGAAGAAAATATTTACACTGTTATCTCGTTTGTGCCTCATGATGCGGCTTTGAACATGCGCCTGACCACCTTTGGTCCCCTGATTTGGATTCTGTATATTGGGTTCCCGCAAGATTATCAGACCTCACATTACATGCACAAGTCAGTTGATAAGTTTGGCGAGTTGGTCACTTGGCACAACCCAAGGGGGGATAGAAAGTTTGTTTTACTGAAAGTTCGAGTTATTCATTTGCGTCTCGTCCCAAAAAGCTTTGTTATGCATCAAATAGGTGGTGATCGACGTTGTTGGACTGTCTGTGTAACCATGCTACGCAGCAGTGACTGGGATGCCCATCTTCCTGAGGTTCCACCTGCAGGGATCGAGCCACCACCTGCGGATGGTATCCCTCACCCTCTTCATGGGGAGGGACTCACAGCGGAACAACTCTATCAAGCGCAACTGAATAATTGGATGGCTCAGAATGCGCAGATGAATGCAAATGCTGCCAATGCTGCCAATGCTCCTGATGACAATCAGGACAATGAGGTTCACTTTCAGGCAAACTGGGGGCAATGGCCTCCATCCCCTCCTCCAGTTCTGTATAACTTCCAGGCCTGGCTTGCTCAGGAGGGTCTGCACGTTCAAGATGGGATAGTGCCTCACAATAACATGCTGGATAGCCCAGGTACGGCTTGGAACGAGTCTATTACTGTCTTTGGCACCTCTGATTCCAGTGAGACAGTGTCAGACAGTTATGTTTTGGTGCCTGCGAACTTGTTCCATTCGATGGTGGACGGAGAGAGCTCGGATATGGCCACATCCTCTGCCCAGATTCCCTCACTGGCCCCCCCTGCTGCTACAGTTAATTCGCTTGAAGTTATGGTTTCTCTCACTCAGCATGGTCTACAGTTTGCTATGACTGAACATGGTAATGTGATCTCTTCAATGCTCATTAATCAAGGTTTCTCTTTCATTAGGCTCAACTCCTTTCTGAGATCGACCATCATGCCTTTGGTTGCCTCCTATGGTCCCTGGAGCTCTGGTTTTGGGCTCAGGAATGATTGGGTTCAAGTTAAAGCTGTGATTACTGTTGAAAATAATCTGGTCTCAGTGACTGCATCAAAGCAGACTAGGGAGTTGGCCTCCTCCCCTTTGCAAATTGAAGAGATCCTAGACACACCTGATCTAAACACAATGGTCAGCCCTGACAGCACTCACTTGAAGATCCCTATGGTAGCTCATCCTTCTCAGGTGATCGCCGATCCTTCTCTGCTTGTGCAACATGCCCTGTCTGATGACCAAGTGGTCCAACTGGCGCCTGTGGGTGCAGCTGTGGCAAATGCTTCTGGCTCTGGGGATGTGATTTCTGCGGAATCTTCTCCGCTCTTTGGAATTGAGCCATCTGAGGGCTTCACTACTGGTACCCTGGTTACGGATGGACAGAGCTCTGTTAATGCCCCTGGTGGAACGGGGCTTAATTCTGATGCTTCAACTCGCAAAGGAAAGCTTGCCATGCCCATGTCATCTGTTTCTCTTCGTCGCAGTGCCAGGTCTAATAAATATGACGGTTTTAAAGTACCGGCCATTACTGACAGCAAACCAAGAGTTTCCAAGGTCAAGCCCCGTACCAATCCGTCGGCTCTGCTGATCAGGGACCGTGCTGAAGAGGATGACAGCTCGGCTGTGCCGCCGCCCACCCCGATTGCCACGCTTCAACTTATTGGCACTGTCAAATGCGCTATTCCTGCTGCCGAGCTCTCTGAAGATGTGCTAACTGAAGCTAAGGATGATGCTCGTTCATCCTCCTCCAGTGCTTAATCCTTCCTTTTATTTCATGGTTCTTTTGGTGAACTGGAATGTTCTCTGTTGGAACGTCCGTGGTTTAAATTCCGAACCTAAGCAACTTGCTCTGTTTAATGCTATCTCGGCTAGTGGCTGTGCTGTCATTTGTCTGCAGGAAACTAAGAAGCACTCTTTTGATAATAACTTTATTAAATCTTGCTGTCCAAGACGTTTTGATAAATTTGAATTTATTCCGGCCCGCGGTGCTTCCGGTGGAATTGCCACAATCTGGAATAGTTCAATCTTCTCTGCCACTGTTCTTGCATCCAGGGACTTTGCTTTGGTGACCCGCTTTCATTCCACGCAATCTGCACAGTCTTGGACCCTTGTGAATGTGTATGGCCCCTGTCAGGGAGATGAACGTAGGGATTTCATTCAATGGCTACTAGACCTTAATATTCCTACCAATGAAGACTGGCTCCTGGTAGGGGACTTTAATTTTATTCGTGGCCCAGACAACCGTAATAAGCCAGGTGGAAACCTTGGGGATATGATCACCTTCAACGATTTTATCAGGAACCAAAACCTGGTGGAATTACCCATCAAAGGTCGAGCTTACACTTGGAGTAATATGCAGGTGGACCCCCTCTTAGAACAAATTGACTGGTTTTTCACGAGCACCAATTGGACTACTACTTACCCTAAAACCCTAGTTAAACCTCTTGGTCGGCCTGTTTCCGATCACATCCCTTGTGTGGTTTGCATCGAGACAACGATTCCTCGCTCCAAGATCTTTAGGTTCGAATCATATTGGATACATCATCCTGGATTTTTGGACACGGTTTCTAATTCTTGGTCCAAATCAATTCCCTCGACCAACATGGCCACTGTCATCTCCCGCAAGTTTAAACATCTGAGGCGTGATCTAAAAATTTGGAGTAAAGGTATTTCTAAACTGTCTATTGCCATTGACAACTCCAACAGGGCCCTCCTTGAACTTGATGAACTTGAAAATAAAAGACGTCTCACCACACCGGAAACAAATTTCCGTCGCATTCTCAAGAACCATATCCTACGGCTTCTTAATTATCAAAGAGAGTATTGGAGGATGAGATGTACCATTCGTTGGGTCAAATTTGGCGATGAACAACCAAAATTTTTTCAAGCGATGGCCTCAGAAAGATATAGGAGAAATAACATTGCTTCCCTTACCACGAATGATGGTTATTGTATCGAGGACCACGCAGGCAAAGAATCAGTTATTTTTCAAGCTTTCAAGAAACGGCTTGGGGCTTCACAGCCCCATGAGATGAAGTTCGATTTAGCCAGAATTATCAAGAAGGTTGCAGACTTGGATCAACTTACTGTGCCTTTCACTCATCAGGAAATTGATGATGTCATTAAATACATGCCTGCGGATAGGGCTCCGGGTCCAGATGGTTTCACGGGACATTTTCTCAAAGCTTGTTAGCACGTGATTAAACAAGACTTTTATCTTCTGTGCAATCAATTTCATGAAGGCAACTTAAACCTGGAGAGTATCAATGAGGGCTTCATTACTTTAATCCCAAAAATCAATGCTCCTGCTTCAGTCAATGACTACAGACCAATCACGCTACTCAACTGTTGTCTTAAGATCATTACGAAACTCCTTGCCAACCGTCTACAAAAGATCATCCTAAAGATCGTGCATCGAAATCAATATGGTTTTTTGAAGGGCAAATCTATTCAGGACTGTCTGGCGTGGGCATTTGAATACATTTACCAATGTCAAACATCAAAGAAACCAATTGTCCTCCTTAAACTTGATTTTGCTAAGGCCTTTGACACTATTGAGCATGAGCCCATGTTGGAGATTATGAGGCATATGGGTTTTAACGACAAGTGGCTAAACTGGATCCAAACAATCTTGGCCTCAGGTAAATCTTCGGTCCTTTTAAATGGAGTTCCAGGGAGACAATTCCATTGCAAAACGGGGGCTCGACAAGGTGACCCGCTATCTCCCCTGATTTTTGTGTTGGCAGCCGACCTTCTTCAAGCCGTCATTAATGATGCTTTTGCTCAGGGTCATATTCAGCTTCCTTTCCCATGTGCAACTCAAAAGGATTACCCGGTCATTCAATATGCTGATGACACTATTCTAGTATTACCGGCTTGTGAGACTCAGGCAGCCACGATCAAGCAGATTCTGTCGGATTATGCAACTTCCATTGGCCTTAAAATAAATTTCCAAAAATCCACTATCATCCCAATCAACTGTGATGAGTCCCTCAGCAACAGCATTGCACAAATCTTCGGTTGCATGACTGGCAAAATGCCCTTTACTTACCTTGGGCTGCCTTTGGGAACCACGAGACCTTCTGTTCAGGATCTAATGCCTTTGGTTTGCAAAGTGGAACGCCGCCTAACTGCTACCCTCAACATGATTTCGTATGGTGCAAAACTATCTCTAGTAAATTCAGTGATCACTTCGCTCATGATTTTTGCTCTTTGCACTCTCAAGTTTCCCGCCTCCATTATTGAGCTCTTAGACAAGATCAGAAGAAAATGTCTCTGGACTAAAAAGACTGAACAGGGGGAAACATGTAATTCACTAGCGGCTTGGAGCATGATCTGTAAACCTAAAGAGTGTGGTGGAATGGGCATTTTGGATCTCCGAACGCAAAGTGATGCCCTGTTACTCAAATATCTTCACAAATTCTACAATCACTGGGANAAGCAGATTCTGTCGGATTATGCAACTTCCATTGGCCTTAAAATAAATTTCCAAAAATCCACTATCATCCCAATCAACTGTGATGAGTCCCTCAGCAACAGCATTGCACAAATCTTCGGTTGCATGACTGGCAAAATGCCCTTTACTTACCTTGGGCTGCCTTTGGGAACCACGAGACCTTCTGTTCAGGATCTAATGCCTTTGGTTTGCAAAGTGGAACGCCGCCTAACTGCTACCCTCAACATGATTTCGTATGGTGCAAAACTATCTCTAGTAAATTCAGTGATCACTTCGCTCATGATTTTTGCTCTTTGCACTCTCAAGTTTCCCGCCTCCATTATTGAGCTCTTAGACAAGATCAGAAGAAAATGTCTCTGGACTAAAAAGACTGAACAGGGGGAAACATGTAATTCCCTAGCGGCTTGGAGCATGATCTGTAAACCTAAAGAGTGTGGTGGAATGGGCATTTTGGATCTCCGAACGCAAAGTGATGCCCTGTTACTCAAATATCTTCACAAATTCTACAATCACTGGGAGTTACCTTGGGTAGAGTTAATTTGGAACACCTATTACTCATCGAAAATCCCTCATGCAACGGATGCTTGTGGTTCCTTCTGGTGGAGGGACGTCACAAAACTCATGCCAGTTTATAGGGGGATCACCAAAGTCACATTTCAGGATGGTTGTAACACTTTACTTTGGAAAGATCTTTGGATGGATGACATTTTGGCATCTACTCACCCAAGGGCATTTTCATACTCCAAATATGAGGATATCTCTGTCCAGGCAATGCTAACGGCTGACACGTTGGGTGAAACCTTCCACCTTCCCCTTTCTGCGCAGGCACATGCAGAGCTTCTAGACCTTCAGCAACTGTTGACTCCAATTACTTTGGCCCAAGGAGAGGACAAATGGACATGCGTTTGGGGCAAAGGAGATTATACTGCGAGCCAATATTACTCATACTATTTCAGAGAAATAAGAGCTCATCAGACATACAACTGGCTGTGGAAATCCAAGGTCACCATGAAAATAAAAGTGTTCGGTTGGCTACTCCTCTCAGATAAACTAAACACACGAAACATGCTCAAGAGGAGACACTACAACATTGGAGACAACCACACTTGTATGCTGTGTACTGCTCCAATTGAAGAAACTTTGGAGCACCTTTTCTTCACCTGCCCCTTTAGCCAAGAGTGCTGGGCACATATTAATATACACTGGATGACGCATGGTACAAGACTACAATGGGTTGAGCATGCAAAAACTACATGGAATAGCCCGATGTTCATGGACATCTTTCTGCAGGCTGCTTGGAGCATATGGAAGGAGAGAAACAACAAACACTTCAGAGGGATTTCACCTACAAAATCATCCTGGCTGGCTAGGTTGAAGGAGGACCTTTCCCTTCTTCGTTATAGAGTGGGAGACAAACTTCAACCCTTTTTGTCCTCTTTTGTAAATAATATATAACTTTAGTCTTTTGTTCCCTCTTTCTAGTTTTAGACCCCACCCCCCCTTATTTTTAGGTTCATCATGGCTATGGATGTAAGGTTATAACTCTGTAAGACTTTTTGTCACTTAATTGAATATATACAGTAGGAGCCTCTCCTACTGTTTCAAGTGTCAAAAAAAAAAAAGAGCAATACTAATACTAGTACATCATTACTGATGAAGTTTGCTTGTCAAATTGCAGCTGCCATTAGAGGAGAATATAAAAATCAGACTTCACCAATTAAGGCAATAGATTCAGAAAAAAAAATCTTTCACTTACTATAGATAGCTTGGTCACTTGGGTATAAGTCACCGAGGAAGATTCGGAGTAACCTGAATTGCCATGGTACCAGAAATTTTTTTTTTTGCAACAAATCAAGCCTATTCTACAATTCTGGAAGCAAAGTTGTTCATTCTGTACATCAGTAACATAAAATTAACCGGAGATGAACCGGCTGGTACGTAGACGTAGTAGAGACACGGCGCGCAAGAGATAGAAAAGAGAAGAGCAATACCAATACAATAGAGCCACCCAGAAAAGAGAAGACTCCTGCCTCCATGGATGGCTGTGTGCATTGCTTTGATGCAGAGGCTGGGAGTTATCCTCCTTTCCGGAAGAAAATGGAACGCTTCAGACGCCATGCCCTGTTGCGACGCCTCCCTTTTTCCCTCCACTTGTACCGAGCTCCAACGGTTGCTAATCCAGTAGCAAACATGAAAGAGCAGTGAGCTGGGATCGCAGCTCGAAACATGCCATATTTTTTGGCCTTCTGGATCCCCCCCAGTGTCCCATCAACCCCAACAGTCGCCATGTTCCTTTCCCCGGTAGGAAGGAAGAGATTCCTGAAACAACAATCAGCCGAGGTCAATTCACAACTTACATTGAGCTGGCAAACAGTCTACATGCCCTACAGTAGAAGTCCACCTTTTCAGCTCAAACTTTGCTGACCCTCCTTCAGAGTGAAGAGCCCCCAGCCGGTGCCATCCCAAGTTGCCTCTAATTATCTACTAGACAGGAAAAGATTATCTATTGATTTCTTGATATTGATGAGGAAAGCTACACCACTTTTCTCATTTGCTGGGACAGCTGAGAAATGATAACTTCACAATGTGCCTAGTGAAAAATACTGAAATTCTTGCAAGGAACCACCTACTAAATAGCTTTTTTAGTGCATCGAAGATTTTCCTGAACTCGTAATATCTCTATGCCAACATGTGATGTCAACATGACATGAGGATGGAAAATTTCAAAACCGTGCCATCAAGGAATGGTAAGTATCAGTTTCATCAGGAGCTAGCAACGACCAGAATAAAGAAAGAGCACTTTGATGTGGTTGTAGTTTGGACTATCTTGTGCTGAATCCCCATACGTGGCACCATACCTGTCCATGTTCAAACCCAGCCACTGTTTATTAGACTCATCGATTTATAGTCCTGTTCAATCCCCTGATCTCTCATCATTAGGCTCTCCTCTTCGTGTAAAAGTTCAGTTGGTATACAACCTTGCTGAGTTTGATCTGGAAACAGAAGCAGTACTACATCATCCTCCAGTTGGTGCCGCTCTCCTGGTCGTCCTCACGTCCGCGGTGGTCTTTCCGTCTCTGCTCCATAGAGATAATTGTTATAATTTTCGGGATTAATTCAGGAGCTGTATTTCATTATCAACTTTCAGCACATTGCCTTCAGGCAGTAAGTTCACTAGTGAAGTTTATTTATCTACTCGAAATGGATATGCATAAAATAAATTGCAGAAATAAGAATCATGCTAATCAACTAGCATTTGCACTTGGATTTCATCACCGTGCCTTCAATACATTAGATACTAAATGCATGCTTTAGACTTCAATGTAAAACAGTTTTATCTGCTGACAATGTAAAAATGACACTTCCCTTTTGGTGAACCTATATGAAAATATGCCTATTTTAATACACTAAATTGGACATTTATGAAAACGACAGGAGAATGAAAATCCTATAATCACTGATGTATTTAAGATAAGAAAGTGATTTCTCATCATAATTAGTTAAGACCAGTCCCAGCGTTCTGAAAACATAAAAGAACTCTTGTCATACATATGTTGCTATGATAATGGAAAATGTTGATACTCTTTTCTGTATAATAGTTGTGGCTCTGAAGAGACTGAAGTGAAATCGTAAATAAAAGCTTAGCCTATTAGCTGCTGGCAACTTTTTGGGTATAATAAGTTTCAAGTTCACACATGAAGTTTGAAAGGTTCATGGCTAACGTTCAGCTCTGATTGAAATTCAGAGTTCAGACTTCAGAGTACAAAATTTACATACCGCCGACATTTTACATGCATGAGTGACTTGTTCAGATTGTTTACATCCAAGTGAAGATGCACCAAAATGTAGAAAATTGATTAAAGCACCAGATGCTGCTAGTTTATTCAAAGCTATAGTACAATACTAGAAGGATTACTCAACTTGCAAGATGCAAAAAAGAGAAAAGTAGGAGCTTCCCTGAATAAAACTCATGCATTGTCAGGCCATACTTGTTGCTGAAGCTTCAAGGCGTCATCAACTAACAGAGCCTTCAGAATAATGTATAGTACAGCCAAGCCATTGCCGCCATGTTTCGTCTCGTTTCCTAGAATTAGAAAAAAAAACACCATCCACATTCAGTAAATCAGCATGCTTCTATTGCCCAGCCCTTCATCTTCTCACCTGGTGGTAAGTCACTTCATCATTCGACCCGTTCCCCTCACCTAGATTTCATTAATCTTGTTTCTACAATTTCAAAAAGCACCAGAGAAGGGACACACAGTTGATCTTTAAATCACATCTCTTCGCCAGTATTAGCATAGACCATCTCCTTTGCCTTACTACAAGTACACACCTGAGATCTCATTTCTTTCAACTACTACAGCCTCACATCAGGAACAAACCAATATATGACCATCCTCACACAGCTTTTTCCTTTTTCGATTACGACTTTCCAGATAGAAATTTGCGAAAAAGGATGGTTCATAAGACCACTTTACTATCGTAAAAAATTATGCCAAGGGATAACGATGCCCTCAGTATCTATGTAGATAGTGCTCATATGGAATAAAATTAGCTAAACGATATGGCAGAAATTAACATGGTAATGTCATGACGCTTTTTAAGGTTGCCATGACATAAGTTTCCTTATTGTATCAAATGCCCTCTGCTTTTCAGCACCATACCATACAAGCATCGATTTGCTTACCTGGTACGAATACCAGGGCACTTGAAATATCTGTTACGTAGTGTATACAAATTGGCAATAAAAGAAATGCTACTAGCCTACTACTCAACTAGCCAGTTTCGAGATCAGATGCCCCAAGAAAAGAATCAGCCATACATGAGACAAATAAATAAATAATCTGATACAAACTACCAGTAAACACAGTACAAAATTAGTGCTTCTTTGTCTCGATAACATCACTAGCAGCAAGTGCTTCTCCATTGTCTCAATAGCATTACTATTTACTAGCATAAAAATGAACAGAGGCACCTAAATTTACTTACTTAAACTTAAATGATGCCAACCCCCCTCCATGTGAGAGTTTGATATTTTCTTTAGAGAAAGTGTACAGATGTGAGCCCTGCACATTTTATCATGCAGCCCAGTAGGTATTTCCAGTATGACCAATGGCTCCAAATCGATACAAATAAAGGAGAACTCACTTCCAGACACTTTCCATAGTTGAATGCATACATATATATATTTGGTTGGTTAGTTAAAGAAAAAGAAAAAAGGTCGCTATGAATCTTTGTATGAGCAAATCAAATTATTTTTTTATATCAAATCATAATTGAAAAAATATAATAAACTAAAGCCAGGTGAACTAACCTTGGGCCCTAAATAGGAAATGCTAACACACGAGGCAACATCCCCTCCAGCTGCTTCCAAAAAACCTAAATTTGGGACATGCATCAGATTGCTCCTCTAATGATCCACTATGAATTGCAAAAACAGTAGGAGTGCATTAACCACATGAAGGAAACCTTACCTTGGCTCATTGTCTCAATGCACCAGCAGCTAACTTGAAAATTGAAATTCTAATGTGTTGCATAATGGCCTGATCTCACACTTACTTAGCTCCAATACGAGTGTTTAAAAACATGAACGGTGACAAAAATGTTCATAATCAGTCCATGGTTTCTTCTCTGCTGAATGATGGCATCATATAACAATATTCAGGAACCAAATTATCAGTTTCATCACACATTAGCAACAACAACCCAGCATCTAAGAGACATACAGCAGCGGACAAGCAACACATAGCTATATCATAGCTTGTTCCTGGCTCATGTGAATCTGAAATTAGTCGGCACTTCCCCTTTACAAGCTGCATCATAGTCCTCTTCGAGGTGTGGTGCAGCTTCCTTGTGAGGGTATATGAATTTCTCCCTGAATACCTTGTCGGTCAGCTTGACAATTGTATCGTAGCTTGGGTCACGCCTGAGCAATCCATTTTCCTTGAGAAACTTTACAGCGTAGTACCGGGGCCTGAGCCGGCCCTCCAGGCTGTGACCGAGTATTACCGACCGTTGAGCAATGTAAGCCGGTTGCAAGCCCGCCTCGGAGATGAGGAACTCGGACCTGCGCTGAAGCGATTCCTTGGACCTTCCCAGCACCGTGGGAGCCTTCGAAACAGCAATGCCCACCTCAGCATCCGTCCACCTGAACGTTTTCTTTAAGTAGTCCACTCTGGCTGTGATCTCCTCCTTAGAGAGAAAGGCAACAACATTAAGAGCCCGCCTGAACATCCCAGAGTGACGGGGCACACCTATGTCTTCAGCGCGTGTCACCATCGTCTGGACACGCATCGGGTCGGTGGTGAGCAGCCTCGGTGTTGAGATGCACAGCCAGGCAATATCACAATCATCTAGCCCGCACTCTTTCAAGAAAGCCACATTGGGCTTGACCACCCTCTCGAGGCTGTATGAGAAGACATTGCAGAACCTCATAACCCGGAGGAAGGTGTGGGAGGAGCCGACGAGGCGAAGGTAGTAGTGCAGTTTGGAGACCATGGATCTACAACGGAATTGGCGGCCGCTGAGTGAGGCTAGGCGCGCGATCTCAGAGTGCGACAGGCCGAGCGCGGTGAGCTCGACGACGACGGGCGCCAGGGTCCTCTCAACGCTGGCGCAGAGGAACAGCGGGTCCTTGGCTATGAGGGCGGCGGCGTCGGTGGTGGAGAGACCCAGGCCGGCGAGGAATGAGAGGACGGCATCGGGATTAGCTGGGGACTTGAGGTGGGAGATCTTGGCGGAGACCTTGAGGGCCTGTTCTCGCCTGAGGCCGCAGGTGGAGACGAGGTACTCCTCCGCGGCGAATCCGGCGCTTGGGGAGATGGCGGGCGCTACGGCAGAGGCAGAGAGGAGGCGGCGGAGAGGGGATGCGGGAGAGGTAGCTGGAGAAGAAGAGAGGAGATGGGCGAGGATGGAGCTTCGCAGCCGGAGCATGGCGCCGCGGCGGAGATGGGCGAGGATGCGACGGCGACGGCGGCGGCGGCGGCGGCGTGGGAATGGGGAATGCGCGACGGCTATTTGGTGGGAGAAGAGATTACGACTGGTACAAGATCTCCTCCCTAGCAAAGATCAACCATAAATCAACCCGTCAAAAAAAAATCCAACATAATTTTTTTTTCTGCAAAGATTAGGGGTTGCCCACACACGGGGGCTTAGATTAGGGTTTCTGCTGCCTCCCGTCGTGCACCCGCCGGCCTGCCTCATCTACTATGGCCTTAGGGCCATGGAGATGCGGTGGATCCTCTTTGACGGCGGGAGAGTTTTGGTAGGGTTTGTGTCCTGGTCAGGAAGGCAAGGCAACGACAGCTTCCTGAAGGTGGAATAATGTTCTCCACGTCTAGCCCTCGTCCCGATGGTGCTTCTAGCATTGTCGGTAGGCGTGTGGAGATTTTTCTCCGACGAATCTTGTGGAATTCGGTTGGCATTTGTCGTCGTTGGATCTGCTTGGATCTGGTCTTCGTTCGTCCACGTTCGTGTGTTTACAGGTTGGACCCTTCCGATATACGCTTCTCTTCATCGACGGTGGTTGTTGTTCTGGTGTGGTGGTCCTCTAGGGCCTTAGCACGGCGACTTCTTAACTGTCTACTACAACAAAATTTGCCCGGCTCTATTTTCTCGTGTATGATGGCCAGTGAAACAACGAGTGAGTTATAACAAGCCGAGCTGGAAGTGTTTTAGACTGTACTGATGTAGAAGAGCGTATGTAATCAATCAGATTTTAGTTCCCCTTTGGCGTTTTTAACAAAGCAAACACAAACATAGGCGGCCATACTATACAAAATAGTACTTGTCCTTTACTCATCCTTAGGTGGTGTTTGGTTCAGCTGTGGATTTCTAAAAGCAGCCACGCAAAATCTGCTGTGAAAAAGTTGTAGGCCATTTGGCAAACCAGCTATATGAGTTGTGGCTATGGAGATAAACGTCTGAAATACCCCTAAGAGCTGGGAGATTAGTTGCACGGTTGAAAGTGCAACTAATCCCTGAGTGGTTTTGGTAATTCTTAACAACTTATAGCTCATTAAACTAATGCTCTTTCAAGATGATCATTTCAGAAAGTTTAATGATTGGCATGACATGGACTAGAGATGTGGACCCCTCAAAATGCTAAGGACACATATTGGCAACAAGCTCAAGACTCTACATTTTTATTTAAGTGATCCAAGATCACATTAAGTCCATAGGAAAGCCAATACTATTAAAAGGGGATGAGAGTCTTGCTTAATGGCTTTCTTGCTCAAAATGCTTAGTGATATGCTCAAAAACCCTCAACCACTTTCTCATTTCCACATTTGTCCTAAACCTAAAAGTCAAACTCGGCCCCATCGATCTAATCTATTCGGCGCCACCGAGTTCATTTGACATAGCCACTGCCACAAACCCTAGTCACTTCGGTTTCACCGATAGGGATCCCGGTCTCACCGAGATGGGATTGCAAACTCCCTATTTTCTTTTCGTAAAGTTTGGGTCCCACCGAAATCCCACCGAAATGAGTGAATCGGTCCCACCGAGTTTGTCTGACCAACTCTCTATGTGCCTATTACTGAAATCGGTCCTACCGAGTTCATGTGATCGGTCTCATCGAGATTACGTTATGCCCTAACCCTAGCGCATCGGTCCCACCGAGTTGATTGTATCGGTCCCACCGAAAAGCCCAACATTCATATTTTGACCTGAATCGGTCTGACCGAGTTTTACCATTCGGTTTCACCGAGTTTGGGAATCTCTGTGTAACGGTTAGATTTCGTGTGGAGGCTATATATACCCCTCCACCCATTCTTCATTCATGGAGAGAGCTATCAGAACGTGCCTACACTTTCACCATTCCTTTTCTGAGAGAGAACCACCTACTCATGTGTTGAGACCAAGACATTCCATTTCAACCACAAGAATCTTGATCTCTAGCCTTCCCCAAGTTGCTTTCCACTCAAATCATCTTTCCACCATAGCCAAATCTGTGAGAGAGAGTTGAGTGTTGGGGAGACTATAATTTGAAGCACAAGAGCAAGGAGTTCATCATCAACACACCATCTATTACCTTTTGGAGAGTGGTGTCTCCTAGATTGGTTAGGTGTCACTTGGGAGCCTCCGTCAAGATTGTGG
>LR880966.1:764643284-764653652 GCA_904067115.1 Aegilops sharonensis | reverse complement strand
TCTAGCGAGGGAAATTACCACCGTAGAGGTCCTTACTTTCATGGTACTAATTTTGCTAGTTGGAAACATAAGATGGAAATGCATATTCTTGGACATAACCCCGCCGTTTGGGCTATTGTGTGTATTGGTTTGCAAGGTGAATTCTTCGATGGGAGAGAACCGAATCGTGAAGCTCCCGCGGAAGAATTGGAGATGTTGCAATAAAATGCTCAAGTTTGCGATATCCTCTTCAACGGATTGTGCCCCGAAGAATTCAACAAAATCAGCCGTCTTGAGAATTCAAAGGAAATTTGGGATACTTTGACTGATATGCACGAAGGTACCGACTCCGTCAAGGAATCCAAGTTGGATGTGCTTCAAAGTCAACTTGACAAGTTCAAAATGAAGGATGGTGAAGGTGTCGCTAAAAAATGTACTCTAGGCTTGCTCTCATCATAAATGAGATTGCCGACTTAGGAAGTGAAGAGATGACCGACAAATTCATCATCAAAAAGATCTTGAGAGCCTTGGATGGAAAATATGATACCATGTGCACTTTGATCCAAATGATGCCAAACTACAAAGATCTCAAACCAACCGAAGTCATTGGAAGAATTGTTGCTCATGAGATGTCACTCAAGGATAAAGAAGAGCTTCACAACAAGTCTAGTGGTGCTTACAAAGCCTCATGTGATGCTCCTACATCATCAAGTGAGAAACAAGCCTTCAATGAAGAATTGACCTTAATGGTGAAGAACTTCAACAAATTCTACAAGAGTAGAAGCAAGGAAAGAAGTTCCAAGTCAAGGTCCTACAATAATAAAAGATCTTCTAGTCATGAGCGAAATTGCTACAATTGTGGAAGACTCGGACACTACTCCAATGAGTGTATGGCTCCCTACAAAATAAGAGAAGACTCACCTAAAAGGAGAAGCAAAAGGGAAGAATCGCCTCCAAGAGAGAGAAGGAGTAGAGATGATCGCTATGAACGAAGAACCTCTCGAAGAAGCTAGGATTCGGAAAGGAAGGACAAGTCATCAATCAGCTACACAAAACGAAGACATCAAGCTCATGTTGATGAATGGGTATCCGGCTCCGACTCCGACCACCACTCTGGGAGAAGTTATCACTCTGACTCCGAATATACTCAAGATGAAGGTGTTGCCAGTCTAGCACTTGTGTCAACCAACTCCTATGACATATTTGATTCACCAAATGAAGGAATTGGAAGATGATTCATGGCTAAAGGCCCCAAGGTAACACACCCCGAGTATGTTGATTTCAATAGTGATGAAGATGACTTGCTAGGTGATGATGATTTACTTGTTGACAACTCTAGTGATGAATACTATGATGAAAATGATTAATCATGCTAATCAAGATGAAACGAATGACAATGATAAGAAGAAGATTGAGCGTCTAACTAAAGAACTTAACACTCTTAAGTTAGCTCATGAAACTACTTTAGAAGATCATCGAGAAATTTTAAAAACTCATGAGAAGCTACGGTTCAAGAAGCTCAATCTTGAGCAAGAACATGTGTTCTTAAAAGCCATCAATTATGATCTTCGGAAGAAAAGTTATTCTTACATTGCCAAGCGTTTACTCTTGTCTACTTACATGATGCCACAAGTAAAATCTAGCAACAAGGGCAAGAAAGATTCTTCTTCTAGTAGTAACAATAATCATGTTAAATCCAATATTGTTGCTTCTAGTAGTTCTCTTGATTCCACTAATGATTCTCTTAGCCAATTTACACTTGAGCAAGAAAATATCTTATTGAAGGGAATAATAGAGAAAGGTGTTTACAAGAGCCTTGCCGGAAGTAAGCAATTTGAGGAAATTATACGCAAGCAAGGAAGGCACCAGAAGAATCAAGGTGTTGGTTTTGAACGAAAGTTCAATGCCAATGGAGTTGAGTGGGAAGAAGATCAATACTCCAAGACGAAGTTTGTTCCTCAACAAGAGAAGTGTGATCCTACTTCCTTCAAGGGGACACAAGCTCAAGATGATCTTCCACCACAAGACCACAAGCTAAAAGGAAAGGACATGCTTCAAGAGGAGATTGATGCATTTGAAGATGCTCCAAAGGCCTTGGTCAAGTGGGTTCCCAAGACTACATCAAGTTCTACTTCATCAAGTACATCTACAACCCCAAGGATTCCCATCAAGATGATGTGGATCCCGAATAAGAAGAACTAGAGAGTTCTTGAGGGTGACTCCGCCAACATTCTTCACTCATATTCATTTTGGCAAGGACCAGTGCAAACAACTTCCGTATCTTTCACTAGTTCAAGGAGTCACAAACCCTCTTGTTGGTAAGACAAGGGACAAGGTAATCTAATGCTTTCATGGACATCATCATGTGTGTGCTTCACTCATGTCTATGGATATCCTTGTGTTTGTTCCTTGTAGGACTAACCCATTTAGGTATTGAAAGTGCAACTCACTCCAATGGATTACTCCAAATGATCTATATTAACAATGATCATCCACATCTTCAACATCTACATGAAGTCATCATCGATAAAACCCAAGGTTAGTTCATCCCTCTTAGGGGGGATATCACATCTAGGGGGAGCTTTACTCTAAGAATTGAGCTAAAGCAACTCTAATGGTGTGAACACAACAATGCTTTATGTAAAAGTGGTAACCTCACTTGTGCTTAAACGATGAGTATGACCTATGATAAAATGTTCTCATTTGACTCCTAAGTCAATATACTCATATATAGATGACATAGTCTTGCCAATTGCTTGATAGATGCTAGAGTGATTGTGCATGCTTTGCCACATATTTCATTTGACATTTTATTGTGTGAGCATGTTGATTGCATACTTTTCTCATTCGAGGACATCCATTTGTTGTTTTGGTTGTTTGGCTTTTCTTCTTTTGCCAAATGGATGGACAAGAATGCCTAAGAACTTCCTCTAGCTATCTATGCTTTTCTCGTCTCAAACTCTATTCATGCTACATCACAAAGTTTGAACAAGTGAGATTCGAACCCTCTAAGTGAGGAGCACTCAGAGTCACCGATTCGTCATAGACTTAAACTTCCAAAACCTCTCTGTGCATTTCGGTCTGACCGATTCATCCATTTCGGTCATACCGAGTTCACTTAGTTGATCTAGTTTTCAATCTCGGTGCAACCGATTAGAACTTTTCGGTCACACCGAGTTGCAGTAACCGCTTGCGATTCTACATGTCGATGCCACCGAGTTGTTCCACTCGGTCACACCAACAGTGTCGGGATATATATACCAACGGGTCAAATTTTGGAAATTTCCTCCAAAACCTCTTCGCCCGCGCGTGTCCTGCTCTGCCGCCTCGGGTCTCCGGATCATCCTCTCGTCTCCAGCGACGTCCCGCCGCTGTTCTCCGCCGCCGTCAACGCAAGTCTTCACCTCCGTTGCCGCCGTAGCAAGCTCATCTCCAAGTTAGGGTATGAGTTCGACACTTTGTGCAATCTTTTACCTACGATTCTTAGCACAAAGACAATGCCATGTTTCTTACCAAGTATGAGATCAGTCTATCCAGAGAAAACTTCCATTAGATTAGTTTTGATTTGAAAATTTAGGGTTAGGTTTCCGCCAAACTCATCTCGGACCGACCGAATTGTAGAAATTGGTCTCACCGATTTGGCTTAGGCCATTGCACTTGTAATTTTCGGTCTGACCAAAACTTGCAAATCGGTGTGACCGAGTTCAGGACTTTTTGAAACCCTAGCAAACTCAGAGTCATCGAACTATGCCTCGGTCGGACCGATTCCACTAGTTTAGACTCCAAAGTTGCTTCGGTGTCACCGAGTTTAATGAATTGGTAGCTCCGAAATGCTTTCTGTGGAAAAATAAAACTAAGTTTTTGACTCATTCATTTTGCAAAAATTCTGCACTTTGTGATGCTCATCCACTCCATCTCATCTATAACTATTCATAGAGTCAGCTCTTAATTTGCAGTGACAGTATGTCTGATTAGAGTGACAGTCAGAACAAGTCAGAGGAGCAGATGGATCTGAGTGAGCGCACTAGTCCCTCTGGCAGCTTTGATGAGGGTAGTAGGAGCACTCCAAGCAACCTGCCTAAGGCAACAACTAGGCAGAGAAAGAAGAAAACTTCAGATTCAGAGGATGAAGACTTTGAAGTTGAGGAAGTGACCTCAAAGAAGAAAGTGCTCAAGAAAGAATATGCTACTGCTGCTACCACCAATCCAGGTCAGCACAAGAAAGCACCTGCCAGGAGAGTGCCAATGTCAAAGGCCAAGGCATGAACACAAGAGACAATGGAATTCACTCTTGAGGCCAGAGAAGATGGAGATGGAAAGAAGAGAAAAGAAAGGGTCAGGAAAACTGTTGCAAGAGTGATCGGAATCCATCAATGAGGAGAGACTCCGCAGGAGAGGAGGAAGAAGAGGACGCTGCACCCCCTCTCAAGTCTCAAAAGCTGATGGGGGATGCCATCAAGTCTGGGGCTGCATCCTCAAAGCCCAAGAGTGCCCCCAAAGCTCCAGCTCAAGCCTCCAAGTCTGCACCCAAGAGAAGCACCAGGAACATTCCTGCTGCAGAGAAGAACAAGGCCCCAGTGCCTAAGGTTGAAGAAGAAGATGATGAAGCCCAAGTGCTCAGAAAACTCAAGCCAAAGATACCAGACCATGATGAAAATCATCTAGTGGTAGAGAACATGAAAGAGAGAAAGGATGCAGGTCTCAGACTATGGAGACAAGCAGATTCATATGTTGTAGGGAGGAGAACTGCTGTGGACTACATGTTTCACACCAAAGAACAACAAGAATTCTATAAGACAGTGCTACTTGACAAGAAGCCAATTGTCTACGATATGAAGTGGGTCGATTCGAAATACATTGATGCTAATGAAGATCACTTTCCAAGAGTGTATGAAAGCTTCAAGATCAATGGAGTTGACAAGTTTGTGGGTCAGAAGTTGACCAAGTGGAATGATGAGCTCATTATGTAGTTTTACTCAACAACTCATTTCTATCCTGATGGAAAGATTGTCTGGATGTCTGAAGGTACAAGGTACCAATCTTCTGTCGATGAGTGGGCCAAGCTCATAAATGCCCCCAAAGAAGCTGAGAAAGACATCGATGTCTATACTGAGAAGAAGAAGGATCACAACTCCATGGCCAACATGTACAAGGAGATACCTGACAAAGCCTTGGAGACACACAAGCTTGGCTCAATGTATTACTTGATGTCTGGATTGGCCACAATGAACACCATTCTGAGGCACACCTTGTTGCCCAAATTAGGAGATCACAGGATGATCAGAGGCCACTCCATCAACTTGCTTGAACTCTTTGATTTTTCCCAGAAGTTCAAAGTTATGAGCTTGATTGTTGAGACCATCAAGAGAACAACTGCTAACCAGAAGAGGTCATGTGGATATCCGCCTAATGTCTACTATGCAACTTTATTCTTCTAGACACGTGTTGGGCCTCCAAGCGCAGAGATTTGTAGGACAGTAGCAATTTCCCCTCAAGTGGATGACTTAATATTTATCAATCCGTGAGAGGTGTAGGATGAAGATGGTCTCTCTCAAACGACCCTGCGACCAAATACAAGAAATCTTTTGTGTCCCCAACACACCCAATACAATGGCAAATTGTATAGATGCACTAGTTTGGCGAAGAGATGCTGATAAAAGTGTAATATGGATGGTAGAAATATATTTTTATAATCTGAATAAATAAAAACAGCAAGGTAGCAAATAGTAAACGGGCACAAAAACGGTGTTGCAATGCTTAAAAATGAGGCCTAGGGTCAGTACTTTCGCTAGTGCAACCTCTCAACAATGCTAACATAGTTGGATCATATGATTATCCCTCAAAGTGCAATAAAGAATCACTCCCGAATTCCTATTAGCGGAGAACAAAAGATAGGAACTGTTTGTAGGTCCCGAAACCACCTCAAAGCTATTCTTTCCGTTCGATCTATTCAAGAGTTCGTACTAAAATAACACTATATCAAATTCATATTAATAATACTCAATCCACACAAAGAACTATAAAGAGACCCCAAAGTTTTCGTCGGAGAAAAACGTGCATCAACCCCTATGCATAGATTACGCCAATATCATCGCGGGAATCCGTGAGTTGAATGCCATAACACATATCAAGTGAATCAATAAGATACCTCATTGTCACCTCAAGTATTCATATTGCAAGACATATATCATGTGTTCTCATCTCTGAATATTCAATCCGACAAGTCGAAACTTTGGAGGTTAAACATTGAATTCATCATAACAAGAGTATAGAGGGGAGAAACATCATATGATCCGACTATATTAACAAAGCCCATGATATAGATCACGATAGAGAGAGATCTAACACATAGCTACTGGTACAAACCCTCAGCCCCGAGGGTGGACTACTCCCTCCTCATCCCGGTGGCCGCCGGGATGATAAAGATGGCCACCGGAGATGATTCCCCCCTCCGGCAGGGTGCCGGAACAGGGTCTAGATTGGTTTTCGCGGATATAGAGACCTTGCGGTGGCAGAACTTCTCATCTAGGGCTACCCCCAAGGGTTTCAGAATATTTGGGAATTTATAGTGCAAAGAGGGGGTGCGGGAGGCCACCGAGGTGGGCACAACCCACCTGGGCGTGCTGGGCCCTGGCGCGCCCTGGCGGGTTGTGCCCCCCTCGGGGCACCGCCCAGGTGCAGCTTAGGCCTATTGGGTTCCTTCTGGTCTAGAAAAAATCTCCAAATAATTACTCGGTGTTTGGACTCCGTTTGATATTGATTTCCTGCGATGTAAAAAACAAGCAAAAAAACAACAACTAGCACTGGGCACTGGGTCAATAGGTTAGTCCCAAAAAATGATATAAATTTGCTGTAAAATGATTGTAAAACATCCAAGAATGATAATATAATGGCATGAATACTTCATAAATTATAGATACGTTGGAGACATATCAGCATCCCCAAGCTTAATTCCTACTCGTCCTCTAGTAGGTAAATGATAAAATAAATAATTTATGAAATGTGAATGCTAGCAAAGTGCATAAGTTTGATCAATGATAATTTCAATCACTTTTCCTAGCATCATAACAACAATTCTTTCTTATAAAACTTTTCATGTTATAGTAGCAACCAATTCACATGTTACAGTTCAAACAATGAATAATTCTCTTGAAACTCAACAACCTATGTTCTCAGTCACCAAGCAATTGCAATTCAACTTATTCAATAGAGTCTAAGTAAGAGCTCCACATACTCAACCATCATATAGTCTTCTATGATTGCTAACACTCACCGCATACACATGAGCAAAACGTTTGTATCGTTGGATGAATATTGCCGGTAACACACACCACATACTCAACCATCATAAAACGTTTGTATCTTCTGATCTGCTTTGTAAGAGGACATCCTCACTATATTGTATCGTTTAACCGTCTACTTTGTTGTGTTGATTTATATATAAAGCGGCGTGAAAGCCTGTTTCAAGGAACACCCACACACACATAAAAATTACTTTATATTTTAGGGTACATTTTCTTATGGACTCTAAATTTTCGTTCATGACCAGACATGCTTGTAGTTATAGGGACGTACCCCTATACCATACTATAAATAAATTTCTGAAATCATTCAAGTTCCTCATAATTTAACTGACAGAGATCATCCGATGGACCCGAGCTATTGCTGGCTTTGATTGGGTATAGCCAAAATGCCATTGCAATTGCATTAAGTGCATCACAACTTATAACTCCTACCAATATTAGGGCCTCTGTTTGGCACTAGTGATCATATATACTACTAGTAGTAACACCACTATATCATCTCAATATTCATGGGACATGTGACTTTTCATTATTGATAAATTTGCATACTATTTATCCTCCTCTACTACGCCTCATCTCTCCTCCTTACATCAACCAGTCCTCGTGTGCTAACTCACCTCTCCTCTACTACATCTCATGCTAGGAATGAGATTTGATGTCTTTTGCTTTGTCATTTTATTCTCATATGTTGCTCGGTCAAACACACAATATATATATAGCTAGGAATGGAAGCTATCAAGAATTGTTTCAACCCTATAAGAATATATTTATTAACATCAACAGCTCACATATTTGCAAGAAAGTTGAATATGTCATGAAGGGTGACTCCAAAGGGAGCCATGGCCTTCTGGATGGTATCTTTGAGATATTCATCCTCCATCTCGAACCCGGCTGAAAAACCTAGCGTTGACACATCTGATGGGGCGGTGGTGGCACTTCATCGTTGTGGACTTCATGATGACGCCATCCACGAGAAAAGGATAATAAGCAAAGGCTAGCTTGTTGGTCAGTGGTTTGAGCCAATTTCTATGATAACAATGAAGCAACTTACCAGATCTGAGAAATGATGCAAATTATTTTTCTAGTGGAGGAGTTGATTGTTATAGGTTGTAGGTTTGAGCTTCATGAATCCTCTAACTTCGAAAACAAAACAAAAAAGATTCATCTAACTTATTGCTTTCCTAATCACATTCTTGTATGCATTTTATTTTCCCTTTGTAGTTATTGGTCGTGTGCACCTTTGGTGCAGGGATCTGGTATCATAAGAAATTCCATCGTCTAATACGAACTCTACAAGGTTTGGCATGGTTCACATCAGTATCACATTTATTCTTCCTCAGTTTGCACATTGCTCATTAATTCCTCAAACATATTTTTTGAACAACCCTCTTAAACTCATCTAGAATAAATACTCCTTTCGTCACAGTTTACTCGGCGTGCTTCAACAATCCCTGGGACCAATGTAAACTGTGACTGAGGGAGTATATCGACCATCGAGTTTAATAAACATTTACTTTAACATATCTTCTATCAATGTCCAATGATATTTTGAATTGCATTTGGGTTGAGTCAAATTATTTTATATGCAGTTAAACCTTATAATAATTAATGGATTGTGATAATGATGATTATTTTTTGTCGATGGAGCGAGTCCATTGTTTTTCTTTTCCAACTCTTTATCATGTGGTGGATGAATATGAAACAAACAACTTATGTTTTCTCTTTCCTCATTATGGGATAGGGGATAGGTTTTTCCACATGGGTTGAGATGTGCTGAACTAAAAGCAGGAAGAAATTAATGGTGGACCGACCTTTGTATTTACATTGCACAACTGCAGATATCCCAATTTATGCAATCTAAAACGTGGGAATGATTATTGGATGGGGCACAAACCAAACAAGCTAGCAAGCTAGCATTATATTATTATTCTTTCATTCGAAGAACACCCACGACCTGTGTTGCAAGAATGCAGAAAAGGTCATTCGAGTTGGACTGTAATGGTTTTTATAGTGTCCAGAGATCACTAGAGCTAGCTTGGTACCCTATATGAGCAGACCCACTCCTAGCAGAAAATTCAGGCGAGGCTAGTATAGAACTTGTTGCCTTAAAGATATTCCATGCCAATAACTAAGGGCATGGAAGGAGCCATACTTTCTTACTACTATCGGTCTCAATTTACTTCAGCTTTCATGGATCAAAACTTACAGATGATGTCACATAACTCAGTATTGCTTGGAGAGGCTGCATATGCGCAATCCGCAGTGACATCCTCTGATCATCTGAGTACAGTGCTAGAAACATTAGCGATCATCTGAATCGCATTTTATGTGCAAGGCTTGGTAATGAGTTTGGATCATATCTCACCCACCTTAGTCAGTTTCACATTATATATCTCAACAAAAGCAACAACCTCCATTATATATCTGAATCTCATTTTATGTGCAAGCCTCTTTGTTACCACTTACCACCCTCCATTGTCAAGTCTAGTTAGGAAGGAGGTGATTTTTGTTGGGGAACGTAGTAATTTCAAAAAAAAAATCCTACGCACACGCAAGATCATGGTGATGGTATAGCAACGAGAGGGGAGAGTGTTGTCCACGTACCCTCGTAGACCGTAAGCGGAAGCGTTATGACAACGCGGTTGATGTAGTCGTACGTCTTCACGATCCGACCGATCCAAGTACCGAACGTACGGCACCTCCGAGTTCAGCACATGTTCAGCTCGATGACGATCCCCGGACTCCGATCCAGCAAAGTGTCGGGGATGAGTTCCGTCAGCACGACGGCGTGGTGACGATGATGATGCTCTACCGGCGCAGGGCTTTGCCTAAACTCCGCGACGATATGACCGAGGTGGAATATGGTGGAAGGGGGCACCGCACACGGCTAAGGAACGATCCGTAGATCAACTTGTGTGTTCTGGGGTGCCCCTTTGCCCCCGTATATAAAGGAGGGAGGGGGAGGTGCGGCCGGCCCCCAAGGGGTGCGCCTGGAGGAGTCCTACTCCCACCGGGAGTAGGACTCCCCCCTCTTGCCTTGTTGGAGAAGGAAAGGGGGGAGGGGAAAGAGGAAGGGGGCGCCGCC
>LR880966.1:764595682-764623535 GCA_904067115.1 Aegilops sharonensis | reverse complement strand
CCACTTTCACTTGTCTATGAACTATGCAAGGGGTCCAAGTTTCCATATCCGAGGAATCCGGCTATTCGAATAGATAATGATAACCCTGCAGGGGTGTACTTCTTCACACACGCTCTCGCCACTTATCGCCCTGTACACGTCATGTACCTCGGCAACCTTCAAGCGGAAGCCGGGCGAGGGAGTCGGCCACGACCTGACTAACCACACAAGTCTCTCGTCCAGTTTTATCGCCTATTCGGGTTCCATCCGCAAGGAGATCCGGTCGGGGTGTCGCTCACGGCCCCAAATGATGTGAGCAGGGTTCCCAAGCCCACCAACCGGGTGCCACTTGGTACACCGTGCCACTGTGCCTAGTCCGTCCCAAGCCCACCTGTACCGGGTGCCACTTGGTAGACTACTAACACTACCTACAAACACCAGAAACTAGTTGCAACTCCTGTACAGAGATCGAGTTGATTAATAAGCCGAGAGGGGCCGAGTTACCGGAACCCAATGTGTGGTAGTAACTGTTCATGGATCACAAACACAGAACTCAGTTCCTGAGGACGGCTGCAATGAGACAACCCACCATGTACTCCTACATGGCCTCTCACCGCTACATTTACCAAATCGTGTTCACACACTTAGCTCACACACAGTAGGACATGTTCACACACCATTCCAATTCATTCCCGATGAATCAGACCTGACTCAACTCTAAGCAGTAGCAGGCATGACAAACAAGCATGAATGAATAGGCACAACAGGGCTCAAATAACTCCTACTCATGCTAGTGGGTTTCATCTAATTACTGTGGAATGACAGGTCATGCAGAGGATAAAGGGGTTCAGCTACCGCAGCAAGTAACACATGAGTCGTTGTTGTCCTAATGCAGTAAAATAGAGCAGGAGCGAGAGAGCGGGATTATATCGGAATGAACAAGGGGTTTTTGCTTGCCTGGCACTTCTGAAGATAATATAGTTCTTCATCCGTGTCATCGAACTCATCGTCGGGATACGCCTACCGAGAGGGAACAAGCACCAACAAACAAGGAAGAAACACAATCAATGCAATGCAGCAATATGATGCATGATCATGACATGGCAATATGCTGTGATTTGGGCTAATGCAACAGCAAGTCATTTTGATTGAAGTGGAATTCAAAACTATACCAAATCCCAACTCCAAAACTATTATCAAAGTTGTCCTATTCATGTTTCATCCTAAACAGTGAAGTTAACTTGATCAAACATGCATGAAAATGGTACAGATGGATAGATTGGATTTTTCTGATAATTTTTCATATATAATTTATTTCATTTGGAGTTACGGTTGATTTACTATGAATTTTAGAAGTTTATACTAATTTCTGGAATTCCTGATTTATTTTAAATCCAGAAAGCCATTACTGCGTCAGCATGACAGCAGCATTGCGTCAGCAGGTCAACCAGGTTGACCCGGGTCAAACCTGACCGTTGGGTCCCGCATGTCAGTGACTCAGGAATTAATCCCGGCCAAAACTAGCGTTGAGTGAGGTTTGACTACGGCTAGGACCCACAATCAGTGTCTGTTAGGGGCTAACTAGATGTGATTAGTGCCTAATTAAGCGCCACGTCATCATCACCGGATCCACGCCGACGATGACCAAACCGACGGCGAGAGCTCGTCGGACTCGCGCTACGGGGCATCGTTTCGCGCACGGCTTGCGGCTACGGAACGCTGGGAGCGAGGCGCATCTGGTGGAGCGCGCGGGGCGAGCTGGGTTGGCCGGTGGCAGCCACGGCAGCGAGCTGGGCGGCGACCGGAGCTCGGTTGGTTGCGGGCGCGAGGCTGCAGCAAGCAGGCGAGCGATTAGAGAGGCTAGGCGGCCTCCTAGAGGCACCAGGAGCACGATGCGGTGCAAGGGTGCGGGTGGTTTGAGCTTAGGCCACGGCGGCGACAAAGCCAGGCGGCGGTGAGCTTCGGTCATGATGGGGAACGGTGCTACGGCAAGGAATCGACGCGGGGAGCAGTGGGTAACGATGGAGGAGCTCACAGGGAGTCGGACGGCGGTCTCAGCGAGCTCGGGTACGGGCTGTGGATGACGAATCGGCGGCGGCGATCGGCGGCCCCCGAGGTTGAAGACGATGGTGAGGAGGCGATGCAGAGCTTCCCGACTCACGTGGCTCGACAAGAAGGACGGGAGCGTCACGGCGGTTCTTCCGGATGCGTCGGCGGTCGAGGGGGAGGCGTTGGCTACGCGTATGGTGGTGGCGGTCGGCGGCTGCGCTCGAACGCGAGCGAGGGAGCAGAGGAGGGGTGGGTAAGCCAGAGAGTGAGGGGGAAGTGAGGGGAGGCTTCGGGCGTCTCCGTGGCGCTCGAATGGGGACGGGTGAGGCAGCAGGAGGTGGAAGCAGGAGGTGGCCGCGGGTGCGCGCCCAGGCGACACGCCTCTGCCAGTAGGCAGAGGTTGAAGACGGCTCTGCCCCTGGTGGGCTGGCCAGTGCAGCTGGGCCGACTACAGGTAAGGTCAGGTTGGTTTCTTCTCCCTCTCTTTTCTATTTTCTGTTTTTCTAATTTTGCAGATTTGTTTTAATTTGGTTTGCTAACCAAATTATTTTTGCAGCTCTCTGGAAATTATTGTGGATGCAATAAGCTTTATCCTAGAGCTCCACAAAATATTCCAGGATCATTGGAGCAATAAAAATATTTATAGAATTTTTTTTTGCTCCAACTCAAATACAATTATGATTTAATTCAATGACCAAAATGTCCTGAAAAAATATGCATCATCTCTGGTAGAGGCTTTCACCTTTTTCCATAAATCATGAACATTTTATAAGGATATTTTGAGTTCATTGAAAATATTTTGGTTGAACCTATTTGAGTTCTTTTGGAGATAGGGTTTGATCAATCCCCATTTCAAGTTTACTTCAAAATAACAGGATGCATGAAGCTCACTGATGCAACTATCTGCAAACAGTTCTAGGGCTGTGACACCCCAAGGGGTGCAGCAGCCAATAGATCCCATCTAGGGTGCGGCCAAGGGGGGAGAGGGGGAAACTTGCCCCCCAAGCAAGGTGGAGGCGCCCCCTCCCCAAACCCTAGGCGCCTTGGGCCCTGGTGGGGGGTGCACCAGCCCACCTGGGGCTGGTCCCCTCCCACACTTGGCCCATGCAGCCCTATGGGGCCGGTGGCCCCACTTGGTGGACCCCCGGGACCCTCCCGGTGGTCCCGGTACATTACCGATAGCACCCAAAACTTTTCCGGTGACCAAAACAGGACTTCCCATATATAAATCTTTACCTCCGGACCATTCCGGAACTCCTCGTGACGTCCGGTATCTCATTCGGGACTCTCAACAACATTCGGTAACCACGCATATCTATTCCCTATAACCCTAGCATCATCGAACCTTAAGTGTGTAGACCCTACGGGTTCGGGAACCATGCAGACATGATCGAGACGTTCTCCGGTCAATAACCAACAGTGGGATCTAGATACCCATGTTGGATCCCACATGTTCCACGATGATCTCATCGGATGAACCACGATGTCGAGGATTCAATCAATCCCGTATACAATTCCCTTTGTCTAGCGGTATAGTACTTGCCCGAGATTCGATCGTTGGTATCCCGATACCTTGTTCAATCTCGTTACCGGCAAGTCTCTTTACTCGTTCCGTAACACATCATCCCGTGATCAACCCCTTGGTCACCATTATGCACATTATGATGATGTCCTACCGAGTGGGCCCAGAGATACCTCTCCATCACACGGAGTGACAAATCCCAGTCTCGATTCGTGCCAACCCAACAGACACTTTCGGAGATACCCGTAGTGCACCTTTATAGCCACCCAGTTACATTGTGACGTTTGGTACGCCCAAAGTATTCCTACGGTATCCGGGAGTTGCACAATCTCATGGTCTAAGGAAATGATACTTGACATTAGAAAAGCTTTAGCATACGAACTACACGATCTTTGTGCTAGGCTTAGGATTGGGTCTTGTCCATCACATCATTCTCCTAATGATGTGATCCCGTTATCAACGACATCCAATGTCCATGGTCAGGAAACCGTAACCATCTATTGATCAACGAGCTAGTTAACTAGAGGCTTACTGGGGACATGGTGTTGTCTATGTACCCACACATGCATCTGAGTTTCCTATCAATACAATTATAGCATGGATAATAAACGATTATCATGAACAAGGAAATATAATAATAATAACTAATTTATTATTGCCTCTAGGGCATATTTCCAACAGTCTCCCACTTGCACTAGAGTCAATAATCTAGTTCACATCGTCATGTGATTAACACTCACAGGTCACATCGCCATGTGACCAACATCCAAAGAGTTTTACTAGTGTCACTAAACTAGTTCACATCATCATGTGATTAAGACTCAATGAGTTCTGGGGTTTGATCATGTTTTGCTTGTGAGAGAGGTTTTAGTCAACGGGTCTGCAACATTCAGATCCGTATGTACTTCGCAAATCTCTAGGTCATATTGTAAATGCTGCTCCCACGCTCCACTTGGGGCTATTCCAAATGGTTGCTCCACTATATGTATCCGGTTTGCTACTCAGAGTCATTCGGATAGGTGTGAAAGCTTGCATCGACGTAACCCTTTACGCCGAACTCTTTATCACCTCCATAATCGAGAAACATGTCCTTATTTACTCCAAGGACACTTTTGACCGCTGTCCAATGATCCATTCCTGGATCACTCTTGTACCCCCTTGCCAGACACGTGGCAAGGCACATATCAGGTGCGGTACAAAGCATGACATACTGTATAGAGCCTATGGCTAAGGCATAGGAGGCGACATTCGTCCTTTCTCTTTCTTTTGCTGTGGTCGAGCTTTAAGTCTTAACTTCATACCTTACATCTCAGGCAAGAACTCCTTCTTTGACTGATCCATCTTGAACACCTTCAAGATCATGTCAAGGTATGTGCTCATTTGAAAGTACCATTTAGCGTTTTTGATCTATCCTCATAGATCTTGATGCTCAATGTTCAAGCAGCTTAATCCAGGTTTTCTATTGAAAAACACTTTTTAAATAACCCAACATGCTTTCCAGAAATTCTACATCATTTCCGATCAACAATATGTCAACAACATATACTCATCAGAAATGCTATAGTGCTCCCACTCACTTCTTTGGAAATACAAGTTTCTCATAAACTTTGTATAAACCCAAAATCTTTGATCATCTCATCAAAGCGTATATTCCAACTCCGAGATGCTTACTCCAGTCCTTAGAAGGATTGCTGGAGCTTTGCATAATTGTTAGCATCTTTCAGGATTGTCAAAACCTTCTGCTTGTATCACATACAACCTTTCCTCAAGAAAATCACCGAGGAAACAATGTTTTGACATCCTATATGCAAGATTTCATAAATAATGCAGTAATTGCTAATACAATTCCAACAGACTCTTAGCATCGCTACGAGTGAGAAAGTCTCATCGTAGTCAACTCCTTGAACTTGTTGGAAAACATCTTAGCAACAAGTCGAGCTTTGTTAATGGTGACACTTACCATCATTGTCTGTATTCCCTTTTAAAATCCATTTGTACCCAACAGCCTTACGACCATCAAGTATTTCTTCCAAAGTCTACACTTTGTTTTCATACATGGATCCTCTCTCGGATTTTATGGCCTCGAGCCATTTGTCGGAATCCGGGCCCACCATCGCTTCTCCATAGCTCGTAGGTTCATTGTTTTCTAGCAACATGACCTCCAAGACAGGATTACGTACCACTCTGAAGCAGTACGCATCCTTGTCGACCTATGAGGTTTGGTAGTGACCTGATCCGAAGTTTCATGATCACTATCATAAGCTTCTACTTCAATTGGTGTAGGTGCCACAGGAACAACTTCCTGTGCCCTGCTACACACTGGTTGAAGTGATGGTTCAATAACCTCATAAAGTCTCCACCATCCTCCCACTCAATTCTTTCGAGAGAAACTTTTCCTCGAGAAAGGATCTGTTTCTAGAAACAATTACTTCTGCTTCCGGATCTGAGATAGGAGGTATACCCAACCATTTTGGGTATCCTATGAAGATGTATTCATCCGTTTTGGGTTCGAGCTTATCACGATGAAACTTTTTCACATAAGCATTGCAGCCCCAAACTTTCAAGAAACGACAGCTTAGGTTTCTCCAAACCATAGTTCATACGGTGTCATCTCGACGGAAATACATGGTGCCCTATTTAAAGTGAATGTGGTTGTCTCTAATGCCTAACCCATGAACGATAGTGGTAATTCGACAAGAGACATCATGGTACGCACCATATCCAATAGGGTGCAACTATGATGTTCGGACACACCATCACACTATGGTGTTCCAGGCGGTATTAATTGTGAAACAATTTCCACAATGTCTTAATTGCGTGCCAAAGCTCGTAACTCAGATAATCATCTCTATGATCATATCATAGACATTTTATCCTCTTGTCACGATGATCTTCACCTTCACTCTGGAATTACTTGAACCATTCAATAATTCATATTTGTGTTTCATCAAGTAAATATACTCAGTATCTACTCAAATCATCCGTGAAGTAAGAACATAACGATATCCATTGCGTGCCTCGGCACACATTGGACTGCACACATCAAAATGTATTACTTCCAACAAGTTGCTTTCTTGTTCCATTTTACTGAAAACGAGGCTTTCAGTCATCTTGCCCATGTGGTATGATTTGCATGTCTCAAGTGATTCAAAAACAAGTGAGTCCAAACGCTCCATTTTCATGGAGTTTCTTCATGCATATACACCAATAGACATGGTTCGCATGTCTCAAACTTTTCAAAACGAGTGAGTCCAAAGATCCATCAACATGGAGCTTCTTCATGCGTTTTATACCAATATGACTTACATGGCAGTGCCACAAGTAGGTGGTACTATCATTACTATCTTATATCTTTTGGCATGAACATGTGTATCACTACGATCGAGATTCAATAAACCATTCATTTTAGGTGCAAGACCATTGAAGGTATTATTCAATTAAACAGAGTAACCATGATTCTCCTTAAATGAATAACTGTATTGCGATAGACATAATCCAATCATGTCTATGCTCAACGCAAACACCAAATGACAATTATTTAGGTTTAACACCAATCTCGATGGTAGAGGGAGCGTGCGATGCTTGATCACATCAACCTTGGAAACACTTCCAACACATATCGTCAGCTCACCTTTAGCTAGTCTCCGTTTATTCCGTAGCTTTTATTTCGAGTTACTAACACTTAGCAACCGAACCGGTATCTAATACTCTGGTGCTACTAGGAGTACTAGTAAAGTACACATTAACAATAATGTATATCCAATATACTTCTATCGACCTTGCCAGCCTTCTCATCTACCAAGTATCTAGGGTAATTCTGCTCCAGTGGCTGTTCCCCTTATTACAGAAGCACTTAGTCTCGGGTTTGGGTTCAACCTTGGGTTTCTTCACTAGAGCACCAGCTGATTTGCCGTTTCATGAAGTATCCCTTCTTGCCCTTGCCCTTCTTGAAACTAGTGGTTTCACCAACCATCAACAATTGATGCTCCTTCTTGACTTCTACTTTCGCGGCGTCAAACATCACGAATATTTCAAGGATCATCATATCTATCCCTGATATTGTTATAGTTCATCACGAAGCTCTAGTAGCTTGGTGGCAATGTCTTTTGGAGAAACATCACTATCTCATCTGGAAGATTAACTCCCACTCGATTAAGTGATTGTTGTACCCAGACAATCTGAGTACAAGCTCAACGATTGAGATCTTCTCCCTTGGTTTGTTGGCTAGAAAAATCGTCAGAGGTCTTATACCTCTTGACGTGGACACGAGCCTGAAATCCCAATTTCAGCCCTCAGAACATCTCGTATGTTCCGCGACGTTTCTAAAATGTCTTTAGCGCCTCAATTCTAAACCATTTAACATTACCCACTGAACTATCACGTAGTCATCAAAACGTGTATGTCAGATGTTCGCAACATCCATAAACGACGTTCGAGGTTCAGCACACCGAGCGGTGCATTAAGGACATAAGCCTTCTACGCAGCAATGAGGACAATCCTCAGTTTACGGACTTAGTCCGCATAATTGCTACTATCAACTTTCAACTATATTTTCTCTAGGAACATATCTAAAACAGTAGAACTAAAACGTGAGCTACGACATGATTTGCAAAAATCTTTTGACTATGTTCAGGATAATTAAGTTCATCTTATGAACTCCCACTCAGATAGACATCCCTCTAGTCATCTAAGTGATTACATGATCCAAGTCAACTAGGCCGTGTCCGATCATTACGTGAGACGGACTAGTCATCATCGGTGAACATCTTCATGTTGATCGTATCTACCATACGACTCATGCTCGACCTTTCAGTCTCTTGTGTTCCGAGGCCATGTCTGTACATGCTAGGCTCGTCAAGTCAACCTAAGTGTTTCGCGTGTGTAAATATGGCTTACACCCGTTGTATGTGAACGTTAGAATCTATCTCACCCGATCATCACGTGGTGCTTCGAAACAACGAACTTTCGCAACGGTGCACAGTTAGGGGGAACACTTTCTTGAAATTATTATGAGGGATCATCTTATTTACTACCGTCGTTCTAAGCAAATAAGATGCATAAACATGATAAACATCACATGCAATCAAAAAGGTGACATGATATGGCCAATATCATTTTGCTCTTTCTGGTCTCCATCTTCAGGACTCCATGATCACCATCGTTACCGGCATGACACCATGATCTCCATCATCGTTTCTCCATGAAGTTGTCTCGCCAACTATTACTTCTACTACTATGGCTAACGGTTTAGCAATGAAGTAAAGTAATTACATGGCATTGTTCAGTGACACGCAGGTCATACAATAAATAAAGACAACTCCTATAGCTCCTGCCGGTTGTCATATTCATCGACATGCAAGTCGTGATTCCTATTACAAGAACATGATCAATCTCATACATCACATATATTTCATTCATCACATCCTTCTTGGCCATATCACATCACATAGCATACCCTGCAGAAACAAGTTAGACGTCCTCTAATTGTTGTTTGCATGTTTTACGTGGCTGCTATGGGTTTCTAGCAAGAACGATTCTTACCTACACAAAAAACCACAACGTGATATGCCAATTGCTATTTACCCTTCATAAGGACCCTTTTCATCGAATCCAATCCGACTAAAGTGGGAGAGACTGGCACCCGCTAGCCACCTTATGCAACAAGTGCATGTCAGTCGGTGGAACCTGTCTCACGTAAGTGTACGTGTAAGGTCGGTCCGGGCCGCTTCATCCCACAATACCGTCGAAACAAGATTGGACTAGTAACGGTAAGCATATTGAACAAAATCAACGCCCACAACAACTTGTGTTCTACTCGTGCATAGAGTCTACGCAATAAACCTGGCTCTGATACCACTGCTGGGGAACGTAGCAGAAATTCAAAATTTTCCTACGAGTCACCAAGATCTATCTATGGAGAGACTAGCAATGAGAGAGAGGGGAGTGCATCTACATACCCTTGTAGATTGCTAAGCGGAAGCGTTCAAGAGAACGGGGTTGAAGGAGTCGTACTCGTCGTGATCCAAATCACCGGAGGTCCTAGTGCCGAACGGACGGCACCTCCGCGTTCAACACACGTACAGCCCGGTGACGTCTCCCATGCCTTGATCCAGCAAGGAGAGAGGGAGAGGTTGGGAAGACTCCGTCCAGCAGCAGCACAACAGCGTGGTGGTGATGGAGGAGCGTGGTATTCTAGCAGGGCTTCGCCAAGCACCGCGAGAGATGAGGAGGGAGAGAGGTAGGGCTGCGCCTGGAGAGGTGAAAACTCATGTGTTGGCAGCCCCAAAGACCTCAACTATATATAGGGGAGAGGGAGGGGGTTGCACCCCCTCTAGGGTTCCCACCCCAAGGGGTGCGGCAGCCCCTAGATCCCATCTAGGGTGCGGCCAAGGGGAGGAGAGGGGGAAACTTGCCCCCCAAGCAAGGTGGAGGCGCCCCCTCCCCAAACCCTAGGCGCCTTGGGCCCTGGTGGGGGGGCGCACCAGCCCACCTGGGGCTGGTCCCCTCCCACACTTGGCCCATGAAGCCCTCTGGGGCCGGTGGCCCCACTTGGTGGACCTCCGGGACCCTCCCGGTGGTCCCGGTACATTACCGATAGCACCCGAAACTTTTGCGGTGACCAAAACATGACTTCCCATATATAAATCTTTACCTCCGGACCATTCCGGAACTCCTCGTGACGTCCGGGATCTCATCCGGGACTCTGAACAACATTCGGTGACCACGCATATCTATTCCCTATAACCCTAGCATCATCGAAACTTAAGTGTGTAGACCCTACGGGTTCGGGAACCATGCAGACATGATCGAGACGTTCTCCGGTCAATAACCAACAGCGGGATCTAGATACCCATGTTGGCTCCCACATGTTCCACGATGATCTCATCGGATGAACCACGATGTCGAGGATTCAATCAATCCCGTATACAATTCCCTTTGTCTAGAGGTATAGTACTTGCCCGAGATTCGATCGTTGGTATCCCGATACCTTGTTCAATCTCATTACCAGCAAGTCTCTTTACTCGTTCCGTAACACATCATCCCGTGATCAACCCCTTGGTCACCATTATGCACATTATGATGATATCCTACCGAGTGGGCCCAGAGATACCTCTCCGTCACACGGAGTGACAAATCCCAGTCTCGATTCGTGCCAACCCAACAGACACTTTCGGAGATACCCGTAGTGCACCTTTATAGCCATCCAGTTACGTTGTGACGTTTGGTACACCCAAAGTATTCCTACGGTATCCGGGAGTTGCACAATCTCATGGTCTAAGGAAATGATACTTGACATTAGAAAAGCTTTAGCATACGAACTACACGATCTTTGTGCTAGGCTTAGGATTGGGTCTTGTCCATCACATCATTCTCCTAATGATGTGATCCCGTTATCAACGACATCCAATGTCCATGGTCAGGAAACCGTAACCATCTATTGATCAACGAGCTAGTTAACTAGAGGCTTACTAGGGACATGGTGTTGTCTATGTACCCACACATGTATCTGAGTTTCCTATCAATACAATTATAGCATGGATAATAAACGATTATCATGAACAAGGAAATATAGTAATAATAACTAATTTATTATTGCCTCTAGGGCATATTTCCAACAGATATACCCCCTCCCCGATAACATTATTTTCCCATGTATGTTTGACATGTTGAGTTACTTCACCAATTCTTCACTAAGAGAACCGATCCGAAGAAAATCATGAGAAAAATTACACACTTCAATAGAAATCCAACTTTCATAACTACTCTCACTAGCTGGATTAATACTTTCTCTATGTCTTCATTGGCTATATTCTTGTTTTCTCGATTGTCTTCTCGAGCTTGCACGCTTCTTTATTCTTCGATTTCATACAATTGGATATTGGGTCGTCTCTAGTCTCTACTCTAGCAAGTAGTGCATGAACTTCCCTAACAAATTTTCGCTATTAATAGATCGATGCACTCTTCTTTCCAATATCAAAACTTACATCCATCCTACGCACAATTTTAAGCAAACAATAAGTTACAAATTGCGGCGAAACAGAATAACAACCGTACAAAACAAACACTCATCCCATTCTTTTCCACACTTGAAGAACACCCATCCAGGGTTTTAGGCGTGCTCAAAACTCGGCGCAGTACCAACCACGGGCGGTGGTCACACTTGATGACCGGTGGTGGGGTTCCGACGAGTTGTTGGGCTAGTGCTCAGCCTGGCCAAACATCCATTCAGAAAACGGAGTTTGAACGCCTAAAGCTCCTAGCAAAACCCATTGATGCAATTCCTAGCAAAACGGAGTATATGCCAACATCCATTCAGAAAACGGAGTCATTCCTACCGGAAAACTTGGCCATTCCGTTGTTTTCAAATGCTCTAACACACAATAGTGACCAAGGAATCAAACCCCTTCCTGTTTCTCTTGGGTATCCGTTTGCGAGTGGCGCTCCACCATGACTCAAGATGGTCAAGCCCCGACGACAGCCAAGACAAGTTTGTGAAGAACTTCAATTCCTTGATTTTCTGTGTACGCTTCATTTGCATCCAAGATAAATGATAGTCCTGATGGACAAGACTTATACTCCCTCCGTTCCAAAATTCTTGTCTTAGATTTGTCTAGATACGGATGTATCTAATACTAAAACGTGATTTGATACATTCATATTTAGACAAATCTAAGACAAGAATTTTGGGACGAAGGGAGTAGATAGCATTCAGAACAGCTATATCCGAGTTCAAGTTTTTTCCTACTTTTAGCTTCAAGGTTCCAAGCCCCTTGTCGTCGTTATTTTGCGGCCAATTATAGTCTTATTTTCAGAAATACCTAACTGCTTCAGCACTTTCCATTAAGCAAGTCGTGCCTAGGGAGGGCATCGGCCACTTCTCAGAGCACCGTCGCACTCCGGGCTCCCTAGGTGGATCACACTTCAAATGTGACAATGTTTTGTTTTGGAATTTGTCATAGGTATTTCAACCTCATGTGTCCAACTGTCCACCTACATGTATGGCGATTTCGTCATGGCCAATATCCTCGCGGTGCCGATTCATTTGTTGCCTACATAAATCAGTAAATTCCTTTCAAGAAGAAGACAATAAATCATGAGTTGTCAATGTACATCCAGTACGCAGCACCACAATAACGACATGATTACTTTCCGCAATTATCTTGTCTATACGCAATCTCCAAACATAAAGTGATAAATGCCTTTCAAAGAGGACAATAAATCCTGAGTTTTCCTTGACTGTATCCAGTATGCAACACCTCGTTAGTTAGCATTCTTATCTTCCAACTATCATACGAAATCTGTTAGTGATATATGGCGATATCCTCGTGGTGCCAGTTGAAGGGCAGGCAGGCACTGCCGTGTGGATCTCTTGTGTTTGCAAACTGCCTATGAGCTAGCACACGCGTTCTGCATGCATGGCCATCGCTGCACCTATATAAAGAGATCCCTGAAGTCTGAAGAACCAGTATGACAGAAGAAAAGCGTCTCTCAGGAGTAGGAAATACTACTAGTGCTCCCTCTCCTTCTCGTGTTAGTATTTGTGCTAGCTAAACAACAGCCGAGACCATGGCGATGGGTCACCTCCGTGCCTTCCTGGTTTTCCTCCTCGTGCAGGTCTGCCTGTTCCTGATGATGGCCGTGTCGGTGAAGGTGCAGGGCAGGGCTGTGCCCGGAGTTCCCGCGTGCTGCTCCTACCGCCCCGAGTGCTGCGAGCGCATGACGGCGGAAGCCCCGCTCGCCGCCGCCGTTACTCCCTGATGGCCTCGCCTGCCGCGGCTTGTGGGGGTCGCTCTCCTCCCAAGAAATGTGTCCGTGACATGAGCATACATTCTACTGGATCTGCAATCTGCATACATCTATGATTCCGCTGCTTTTCATGTCTCTCTCTCTATATATATATGTGTGTGTGTTTCAGAACTTTTCATTCCAAGCATGTTGTTGTGATGTGGAACCTTGTTGGATAATAAAGTGGGAGGAGTAAATTCCTGTCAATTATGAGTTGTTTCCTAAATTCTCTTGTTCTGGTTGGTACGTAATAATGCTTTGACCAACGTGGATCCTGAGGGAAGCGAAAGTTGGGATGTCTAGATTTTTGTTTTTTGTTTTTTGTTTTATGCAGTTCTCTAATAGAAACGACATTTCATGTGGTGTTGTCTTTTTTTTTTTGAGAAATTCTTCATTCAGATTACGAATCAGTACAAAGTTGACTCTTACAAGCACACTGAAACGCAAACACAAAAAACCATGAACACCTAGAGTACCCTAAGACAACTATAACACAAAAAGATCTCCGGAGCCCTGTGTCATCATCCCTGAATTTTGAGAGAAGACCCCTGCAGCAAAAGGATCTGCAACCAGTCGCAAACAGGTCATCACCTTCGACCACGGTACAATTGTCGCCACGCTGCTTCCTCCTTTCTTGACACCATCGCTGAGAGGGCATGGACATCAATCCAACACACCTGCAACAGCCGTCGCCATCTTTGGTGTTGTCTTGGGGCGTAATGTCTTTTGTTACCCCCGACGGCACATCTCTGTCATGGTGTGGTCTCGGTTGAGTGTGGTCTTTAGAGCAACGCGCTAGATTAGCCGCGCACTGAAAAAAACAGTTATATAGCACGCGCGACCAAAACTAGCGCTCCAGTAGCCGCGTTAAAATCCCGCACACGCGGTAAACAAGGTTCAGCACGCTGGAAAAAACAGCATCGCACGCTGCGTATTTGGTGCGCCTGCTTGCGCGCGCTGCAAAATCTAGGTTGCTGCACATGGGGCCACCGAATTGGACACCGTGTTTTTGTGCATATGACGAACCTCTTCGTCGCTTCCGCGTGAAAGAGAACTATTTTGACGCTGCAAAAAAAACTAACGCGTCGTGCAACCGGGGACCTGTTGAAGATGCTCTTAGATTGAGTATTATACACACCCTTTGAGTACCTCCGTGACACACATGAGTTGTACTGTGTGCTTGACCGACTGATGCCTTCCTGCTACCTCCTCCTCGTCCACGTCCTCGTGTCCAAGCAGAGAGCGCCGGTGAGGAGGGGTAGTTGGGGTGAGGGCTGCTGCTTGTAGACCCGTGGGTGCCCGACGTGGATTTCCAAAACATCCGCGTCAGAAATCTTGGCCATGTCTCTATTCATGTACCTGGGGTTCCTCTACTTCACGACCTGGACCAAGACGAAGCCCGGGCTCACGCTCGTCGCCTTCTACCTCCGGCTCACTTTGTTGGCGCCATCACTACGAGTTCTCCTCCTTATTTTCTCTTCTCCCGTTTTCACGTATGACTCTGGTTGTGGTTGCGGGGCCGAATTCTTGTGTGTTTCACAGTGAACATTGCATAGTAGCGTCTCGCTGTGTACACCTCCGAAAGTAATGGCCATGAATGATGAAAAAAAAAAGTTACGCTCCCTCAAAAAAAAGTTACGCTTTTCCACTCACAATAGAGCAGAGCAACAACAAACACGTTCAAAGCAACTAGTGTTCTTCAAGTGGTTTAGAGAACTAAATATTGCACCCCTAGTTAAGTTAGGGAATTTTTGACGAATTAGCAGCTCTACTTTTCCATTAAGAACAACTCTAGCAGATGGCCCTATATCCGTCTGGCCCGTAAAATAACAACCGATATACGGTACCGGCCGGCCAGGTGCCGCATATCTGCCCATCCCATAAACAAATTTGTGGCGACCTCCATATTTCAGCCCACAACCGCCAAATCTGCGGTTTTCTCTTCCCCTTTATGCGGTTCCTTCTATTCCCTCGTGTGACTTGGCAGTTGGCGGGAGGGAAATTTCCGCTCGTTCCCGCCTTTTTATCCCCGCCCGCGCTGCAAATCTTCGGCAATTTTCGCTTCCCCCGGCCACCTCCCGCTGCAGAGAGCTTCGGTTGTCCTCGTCCGTGTGTTCTCCACCAAGATTGGAGTTCGGGGTGGCCATTTTTTGCTGCGAGCGGGCTGCTGCTGCCGTCACCATGGATCCGGATGGAAGTTGCATGAGGCGGCTCGTTGTGGGCGGATCCGGCTGCTCCGGCCAGGATTGAGCCACGCAGTCGTTCGCACGTGGTGTAGCCACGGACAGGGGGCGAGGGAAAGTACGAGATGGCAGCAGCTGTGACTTTTCTTCTACTTCCTCCGTTCGGAATTACTTGTCTCGGAAATGGATGTATCTAGAACTAAAATACGTCTAGATACATCCATTTATGCGACAAGTAATTCTGAACGGAGGGAGTAGCAGATTTGATAACGAGCAAAGGTAATATTTAGAGCTTTCCAACCGATTTTATTTTCGGCCGACGGACGATTTTGTGACAAAGTCCCAAATTTATTTTCATAGATGGATGATTGGTGTTCGTCCGAATCGGATGATTCTGACATAAAGAGCATGCTTTTGATGACGATGCCGCCCCTCTTTTTGCATCTTGTCAAAGAATTTCAAGCCGGCAAGAAGAAGAAGTTTCGTGGATCGAAGGTTGGTCGTCTTTCCATTCCGCGCAATTGAGCTCTGGGCCACAAAATTCTCATGAAACACTAGTTTGCCGAGGTACCGACCGGCTCACCTCTTCTGTAGGTGGTACCCAATGCGTAGATTTTTGTTCGCATTGTTGAAGCTTGCGAACAAAATTGTCATTCTTTACTCGCCAGAGGAATGCCGCCAGTTTGCTTGGATTTAGTGCATACCGAAAAATATCGGCCGCAATGAGAGCAATAGCATATGGCATTCGGGACGATTACACTGATGAGTATCTTCACATTGGAAAAGATACCATGCTTAAATTCATGTGGGTGTTTTCCAAGACATTGATCCGGGTATTTGGTCCCGAGTACCTCCGATCTCCCAATGAGAACACAAAAAAGTTCATGGCGATGAACGAAGAAGAGGATGGCTGGGCATGCTTGGGAGTGTGAATTGCATGCATTGGAGGTGAAAGAACTGCCTGAAAGCTTGCATCTGACCATCAACATAAACCCACTATTGTGCTTGAAGTAGTGGCTTTGCATGACTTGTGGATTTGGCATTACTTCTTTGGATTGCCGAAATTTCTCTGTGATATTAATGTACTACGCAGATTATGTCTTTTTGTGCAGCTAGCTAGTGGAAAAACTCTGACTTGCAACTACACCGTCAATGGACTTGATTGTACCATGGGGTATTATTTTGCCGATGGTATCTATCCTTCGTTGGCAACATTTGTGAAAACCATTAGTAAGCCACAATGCAAAAAACAAACTATTTTTTCCCCATGCACAAGAAGCATGCCGAAAAGATATCGAGGGGGCATTGGGGTTGTTGCAAACTCGGTTTGCCAATGTTAGAGGTCCTGCTCGGTACTGGGATAAGAAATCCCTCCCAAATATCATGACTGCATGCGTAATTTTACACAACACGATCATCGAGGATGAGAGGGATTTAAACTTTTTCTATGACCACATTGGTAGCCGTGTCAAGCCTGATAGAAATTCAGATGAGATCATGGCATTTCTTGAGACCTACCGGCAGATTGAAGACAATGACACACACAACCACCTCCACAATGATCTTATTGAGCACCAGTGGCAACAGTATGAGAGATCTCCCATTTTATTCGTTTGACCTTATTTGTATTCATGTGTGATTTGAATAATTATTTTAGTTCCGGAGCACGTTGTATTGTTTTAATTATTTGGATTTGAACATTTATTGTAATTGAGAGGATTATTGTATTATATGATGTTAAAACATTAATAAGTTTACCCGCAAAAAACATTAATAAGTTTGATTTATATTGCTATTTTATTGTTTAAATCAAGATTTTGCCTATTCAGCTAAAACGGATTTGCAGTACGCCGCGGCATCGGGCGGTACGGGTTTGCAGCATCTATTCTGCCCGATGCCACAGCGTACCGCAAATCCGTTTTAGGGTGATCCCTATACTGTATTTGTTGGACGAGAATATGTGGCGTCTGCTAGAGTCTTTAATATGGGGAGTAAAAGCATAGCAAAGTAATAAAACTGCCAAGAGTGCTACTGTTGATTGGTTTGAGGAGTCGTTGAAAGAAATTGTATACATTTCTTCATAAACGATGTATCAGTTATTTCGATTGAATAAAGGTAGTATGGTTTTTTTTTAAACTGCCAAGAGTGAACAAGCGTCATGAATCTCATGCAACTAAGTACTCCCTGGCCTCCAAGGCCTAATTCATCTCTAATTATACTCACTACCAAAACCACGGTCATCGATTTTGCCTCCAAAGTTTGGCGATTTCGTTCCTTTCCATTCCAAACAATATATACCGCGATGCAACATCTTCTCTTGATGTCCTCAGCAAGTTTGACATTATTTAGTGATTTTCTAAACCTCTCTATACTTGCGTATTAGTAGATATGATGTTATACATGGAAAATAGTTTCCATTTTATTATGAGAAATCGAGCACCGTAGATTGTATCATGTAACCAAGCGAAAGGCATGGGTACGTTGAGTGCTGGATCGGGTGAAGTAGCCGTCCCCTCCCCACCTTCCTCACTATCACAGAGGTGGAAGGAGATAGGACAATCTTTTTTGCGGCAACATTGATATGTACTCGACCTGCGCATACCTCATGCTTGGTGGAATTTAAAGCTAGTTTGGCTGCCCATCGTCCAATCTTCATCCACTACATTATTTCCGCCGCTAAAACTAAATCAAAGAGGTAAAAGTTTCCGGTGAGCATTTTTCAATCTCCATTGTGAGGCCTTCTATTTCTTGCACGAAGCTGGCATGGTTTCTGACAGAGATGGTGGAATGGGAATCTCCGATGAGGTTGTTGGTTACATCTGGGACACATTAAGACTTAGGTTTTTTATATTTCAGATTTTTTTGTGCAAAAAACAATCACATGATAAATAATATTTCTTTCATGGTCCTCCTTTTACTTTAATTTCATCATGATAATGCATATGCACCTCACAGGCCACGACGCTCTTTTTCCCCTCATTTTTTTTCTTCTTTCGGATATGAGCTCACGGGTTTCAGAACAATCTTGTCTCGAAAGGCTGACTCTGCGGTGGCTGACAGCAGATGCACACATGCACCTCTGAGTACATGGAGACTACGCCAGAGTGGAGCTCGTGACTAAAAATTACAAATGTTATGGTCAGACATCAATAGATGAAAGTTTTTGCCGGGACGAACATAATTCTAGTCTCTCATGTCATTATAATTTCTAATTAAAATAATGTGTATTTATACTAAATTATTTTACTGATGTATTGCCGATTCCAACATATGTTCGAACCATTATATGTTTTCTTATACTTAACTTAACCATATAATAATGTTTTTAAGTATTTTCAAAATATAAAAAAGTATTTTCCATCACAATTATACCTCCACAAAGTTGAAAACATATTTTGCAAGTAAATTAATATTTGTCAATATTTGAAAATCCATGCCATAACAAAGCTTTGGTTAAATGTATTGAATACCCTAAATCGAATAAAACTGGAAACATTATGATGTGTTTCCATAGATTATTTTGTGTCATTTAGATGAATTATTGCCTTCTTGGTACATTTATGTGTTCACATCTTTTACGTGTGGTAGAGAGCTCTCCCATCAAGAGTTTAAAAGTATCTTTAGATATTTTCAAGTGCATGATTATCTATCTAATATGTATGTAAGTGAGAAAAATGTAGATTATATATGGTGTCTACCAGGGTTTGTCGTCAAACTGCCGACATTACTTGTTTATTGATGTTCCTTTCTTGTGAGACTTGGACTACGAGATGACTGTGGTGACTTTGTCAGAAAAGATATACATTCCATGTTTCTAGGTTCGACAGTTAGTTTGAAATACCTCCATACATTTTTACCTTTTACTGGAATAACATAAGGCAGATCAACTCGAATCAAATGCATGCTCTATACGTCATAAAATAGCATCACTTGTTGTTGATATGTGGTAAAAAAAATGTACATCCGGTTTTGTATTGATTTGATTTGCAATTTGTAAAGTCTAATTCCAAAACTTTAAATAACAATGAGTTGACCGTTTTGTTGTAACCTTGTTTAAAATCAATCAAACTCGTCAAATTTTATGCATTCATCATTTGATTTGAAAATCACTGCCTCAGAAGCTCCCCAAGCGCACTCCTATAATTGTTGAACCCACTGTGTTCCACGGCATACATATGGTGTGATATGTATGAAATTGGTAAATATATAGTTAGAAACATCCTTATGTTTCATGACTTACATATAATACTGAATTTTTTGGGATCTAGGAGATGCAACTACCAACTTCATGGATAATTTTTGTTTGTCGAGTGAAAATAGGACTAGACATCTTATGATTCATTGGCCAACTAAGGAGACATAAGGTTGAAATTTTGACACTACAAGGATGTGGGATGTGAGAGCGTCCCTAGCACTTCCCAATATGCTTCCACCCCTCCCCTAAAACTTTTCCTCACTGGACTGGGAGAGGCAACTCTCATTAAAATCTCACACCTCTCTCTCTCTCTCTTTCTCTCTCCTCAGTGGTGCTCTTCCTTGGACATGGCCCTGATGCCCGTGCACCACAGCTGACCTCTAGCGAGATCCTGGCGTATTTATTCATCTTTTCAACTTTCATGGTGTCTCCGGGCATGACCACACTCTTCCCTGTCATCCCCGCTCAGCGGAGCTCATCCCTGCAGCCCTCAATCACGATCAAAGCAACACCACACACGAAGGAGCAAGTATAAGGGAAAACACTACTGCGAAGAAGCATGGCCGCTGGCCACCATCATCGATTTTGATGAATCCTTGCTTTTTGGACCACAACATCATTCCATTAGGACAAGGAAGAGGAAAAGAACTTATTCAGATGAAGAAGTGCCCAAACCGTGACCTGTAGAGGATGAATTTTGCCTACTTTCTTGACTTCTTCCTTAAATGCGTACATCATGCTCAATGAGCCTCTATCAAATTACTTTTGCGCATAATCTATCATAGGACATAGCTAGGACATGGGCATCATCTACTGACGAGAAGTTGTCGTTGGCCGCGTGGAAGAAAGAAGATGATAGAGAGAGGTTCCTAAAAATTGAAGGGAATGGCCATGTGCGTCAAAACTCAAAAGATTAGGAGAAGGGCTAGCTACGGCAAAAGTTTTGTCTATATATTTGGGGTTAAAGGATAGACAGAGGTTTACATAAGTAAATGATAGGCAAAGGCCAGGGATGCTATGATAGTATTCAAAAGTTTGTATTGTCCCTAAACTAAGCCTCCAATGATAAGCTAAATAAAAAAAAATACTCCATCTGCATAACATAGTGCATATAGATTCTTTATAAAAGTGAAAAAAATGCAAACTTTTATCAACTTTAAAAACAATTATTTACATATAATATGAAAATACATTCCATGATATATCTAATGGTATGTATTTAATATTTCAATATTTTATATAAAGATATTTTTTTTCTCACAAACTTGATCAAAGTTTGTGAAGTTTGACTTAAAAAAAATTATATTCACTATTGCATTATATATTTTAAGTCATTTCCCATTAATGAACTTCATGGCAGTGCTAGCACTGATAAGTGTTGAATGGAGAAAAAAGTCTGATTTTTTATACTGAAAAACAATATTGATACGTGACCAAATCAGGTCAGATGGGCCGGCACGGCACGACTCACCGGGACCTCCTATTGGGCGCCTTCTGCGCCGCTTAATGTTCCTGGCGCTCGCGCGCGTCGCCTAGCGGGCCGGCCCAACAACCTCGCGAAAAAGCGAACGTGGTTGAAACATAATTGCAGGTACTGGGATTCGAACCAACGCACCTACATATACAGGCGAAAGAAAGAGTGCAGTTACCAGTGCACTAGGACCGCTTACATGTCTATAATCCAAAAACAAACCTACTTAATACTTCTTCTAGTACAACATTGACATAAATTCTGTACCATAAAAATCATTTCAGAAAAGGGAAACGTAAAAAAGAAAAAGGAAATCATAGATGTGTAATAAAAGTTCAATTTTAAAAAACATTCATGGAACTCGAAAAGGTTCATCAATTTTTTTTAAAGACGAATTAGAAAAAAAAAAGCTAACCAATTCTGAAAAAAGTTCATCGAATTTGAAAAAAATAGTTCATCAATTCTGAATATAGTTCATCAAATTTAGAATATCCCTTTTCTTTTAAACGTGAACTATGTTTTTCAAAAAACTGAACAAATTTCGAAATTTGAATACTTTTTTTGTACTGTGAAAAAAATTTAGAAAGCAAATTTAGAATACACATTGAACATTTTCTTAGTATAGGGTGAACATTATTCATTGAACATTTTTTTTTGAAATACGCTGATCTTTTTTTTTTTGAATACATGCTGAACAAAATTTCTCTACACGATGAACATTTTTTATACACACTGAACATTTTTTCAATGTATGGTGAGCAATATTCAAATACACATAGAACTTTTTTTAAAATATGATGAACTCCTTTTAAATACATGCTGAACAAAATTTCTCTACACGATGAACATTTTTTATACACACTGAACATTTTTTCAATGTATGGTGAGCAATATTCAAATACACATAGAACTTTTTTTAAAATATGATGAACTCCTTTTAAATACATGCTGAACAAAATTTCTCTACACGATGAACATTTTTTATACACACTGAACATTTTTTCAATGTATGGTGAGCAATATTCAAATACACATAGAACTTTTTTTAAAATATGATGAACTCCTTTTAAATACATGCTGAACAAAATTTCTCTACACGATGAACATTTTTTATACACACTGAACATTTTTTCAATGTATGGTGAGCAATATTCAAATACACATAGAACTTTTTTTAAAATATGATGAACTCCTTTTAAGTGCATGCTGAACAAAATTTCTATACATGATGAACATTTTTTTACACACACTGAACATTTTTTCAATGTATGGTGAACATTTTTCTTCAATATGCTGAACAAAAAGTTCATCAAATTTTAAAAAAGTTCACCGAATTTGAAAAAAAAGTTCACCAAATTTTAAAAGTAGTTCATAGAATTTGAAAAAGTTCATCGAAATTCAAAAAAAGTTCATGAATTTCAAAAAAGTTCACCGCGTTTGATTTTTTAATCAAATTTCAAAATAAAAGTTCATTGAATTTGATAAAAGTTCGTCAACTTTGAAAAAAAAGTTCATCGAATTGAGGAAAAGTTCACAAAATTGAAGAGAATGTTCATGTATTTAAAAAAATGAAAAATATATAAAAAACAGAACAAAAACAGTTCTAAGAAAAACAAAAAAATAAAAGAAATAAAAACTAAACGAAACTCTTCTAAGAAAAATAAAAAAATGAAAAAGAAACAGGAAAGAAGAAAAGAAGTAAAAAACTGTTGAGAGACGTAAGAGGTGCGGTGGCTGTGGTGGTTAGCGTAGTGTGCATGTGACCAGCAAGTCACGGTTTGATTCCCACTGCGGTCGTAGTATTTTTGCTCCTTAATAAAGAGGAGGAAAAAAATGAAATGGGCCGGCCCGCGTGGAGAAGGGGGTGTGCGCCCGTTTGCCCTAACACCTAAAACGAAGCGCCGTTTAGGAAATGCCCGACTCACCACGACATGTTTACTAACGGGGTCATGGCGTGCCGGCCCGCGTGACGCACCCTCAGGCCTAGGCATGGCCCCTCTAGTAAACGCGCCAGCCCGCAGCACGTTTGGCCCATGTGTTTTCAGCCTAATGGGCTTTTATGCTATTTGGGCTGTTTTTTCCTATATATAAAAACAAGGCATGTCGTGCCAGCACGTGGGCCTGTCCTCGCAGCCAGGCACGGCTCCTTTATAACCATGCCGGGCCAGACCTGTGACAGGCCGAGCATGCGTGCTCATGGGCTGGCACGCGGCCCATGGCTCACTCGGCCAGCTTTGGCGCTGGGCTTACAGGCCAGCCCATTTCCGGGCGTCATCCTCCAGAGAGCAACGCGAGCCACCCAAACGGAGGGAGCTCGCCCTTCCTTCCACGCGCCGAAATGCTGGCCGCCACCGCCGCCTGCCGCGCGCCGGCGCGGCCGCTCCCCGCCGCGCGACCCGGCGGCAGCTACCTCCTCGGGCGCGTCCTTCTCCCCAAACGGAGAGCGCCGGCGGCGAGGAGGAGGGGACGGAACGCGGCCGTGCGGTGCGGGATGCTCCCCGTGGACCCGTGGGCGCCCGGCGTGGACTCCCAGAGCATCGCGTCGCAGCTCTTCGCCGTGTCCCTGTTCCCCTACCTGGGGTTCCTCTACTTCATGACCCGGTCCAAGACGGCGCCGGGGCTCACGCTCTTCGGCTTCTACTTCCTCCTCGCCTTCGTCGGCGCCACCAGTACGCGTCCTCCTCCTCCTCCTCTTCCTCTTCCCTTTTCGTCTCGCTGCTTTCACGTGTCAATCTAGAGTAGTTGTTGTGGTTGGGGAGCGAAAATACTTGTATGTTTCGTGGTGAACATTGTCAGTACCACTACCAGAGCAGAGTAGCAGCAAAGAATGTAGAAGTGGTTAGATAACTGAATGTGAATGCTACTGGGCAATTTGGCCATTATCAGAAGCTCAATTTTACATATCGGGTGAGTACTGACGATGCTGTGTGTAGAAATTGATAGAGGATTCCGTGTGTAGAAATTGATATGGATTTCATCATGAGAAACTGAGAACTGTCTCACATGAATGGTATGGCGGGAGCAGAAAATTTATCTGCATTTTGTGGCTGTCAGACATATTTGAACAACTCAAAATGCCCTGGCGCTCAGCTTACATCTGCAAAATGTGTTCTAGGTCGACAAAACGTTGCAAGTGATACTGTGATAGTGTGATCAGGTGCGTGAACACGGGAAGTTTGTGGAATGAATGAACTTAAAACACAAAATGTTCATACACTTGGTAAGAGAGCACCACTGCAGGTTTCTATGTACTGTTCCAAAGCAACCGGCCAATAGTTTTTATGATGTTCGCATCTTCCCAAATCCGAACATCTTCTTTGAACTACAGCCAAGGGAAATTATTAACACAAGCATGTAGAAAAGAAAAATTGATGCTGGTTTCTTTTGGAGCAATTTTCAGTAGTACTACATAATTCAGGTCGTTGGAGAAGACATATAATGACTAATGAAAATTTGTTTTGTGAATTATGTTACTCGTTGGATTTTGTAGAACGAAGTAGGAAGGAAAAGGGACGTTGAAATCAGTAGAGTGCACAATCAGTCAAAATGTTACTGTGTGTGTGGCGCAAACGAACCAATTCGTTCCTCAATTAATGGTGATGGCCTGATGGGTTGGGACTTAACTGTCTGAACAAAATACTATGAGTGTGTATTGTCCATCTGCTGTACACATAGGTCTCTTCTATTTAAAATTATTTAGCTAGCTAGCAGAAAATTACCTCATCTCACATCATTAATTATTTCCCTTTTGTTTCATGCACATTGCACGGGTCTTTTATCCCCGGAGCAGTACCTGCTGGGATATATGGTAATTGCATAATGTCATCAAGTTTTCAGTGAATCTTACATACCTTGTCTGTATCCATACGAGAAGTATTTACCGACACATCACCATCCTCTTTCAGCCAAAGTTCATTACGGGACCTCGCTGTCTAATGTGGACCTGCTGCACGGGACGGCGGAATCGCTACTCACCCTTACCAATCTGTTCATCGTGCTTGGGCTGAGGGGAGCCTTGAGGAACCTGGACAAAGCAGAGGAGAGCAGTCCTGAAGCTCCTCAGGACAGCAAGGAGAAGAGTTCAGTATAGGTACTCTCATCAGTTACCCCAAATGGTGCTTGTAAATTGTTAGAAACCTCTGTTTTTTGGCGTGTGTAGTGATGACATTGTACTGTAGTGAGACTACTTTTCTGTGGCTCAACTAGCTTATGAAGGCCCTGCTGCTGTAATAAACTGCACATATTGGCTTTGTGCGTGTGCCGATCCATAATAAATTGGAGTTATGGAGCTGCTGCAGTTCAGAGTCTCTGTAGATCAATTTGGTGTTGCTCTAGTGGCCACCATTACTACTAGTGATGGACTGATGGTACTATATCTACTCTAGATATAGCTTCCATTGCGATAAATGATCACGAGTCTGAATCTAAGCACTAGTAGTGCGAATACAGTACGATAGTGGACGCGGCGCCTACAGTCTTCTGAAACTCCGGTTAGAGAAACTACATATTCCAGAACAGCTCGTCGAACTCCATGTCAGCCCCGAGGCCGCCGCCGGCAGCGTAGCCGTAGTTGCCGGCAAGCTGGCACCAGGAGTTCCCCGGCGTGTGGCAGCCGGCCGGCGAGGAGGGGAACGCGGGCGGCGTGAAGGGCTCTTCCGGCCACCGCATCCCTTCCGGCGCGGCAGCCGGCGAGCTCTGCAGCAGCTGCTGCTGCTCCTGGCCGAAGGAAGCAGGCGGCTGCTGCTCCGTGCCGGCGAGGACAGCGGTGGCCTGGGCGCAGGTGTGCGCGCCGTGGTAGACGACGTTGAAGAGCAGCGGGTCGGCGGCGGCGCGCTGCACCTGCTTGGTGGCCTGGCAGCCCTGCGAGTGGCGGTGCGTGCACCGGAAGTACGACCTGGGGTACGGTGCGCCCAGGATGTCCTTCTGGCCGTACTTGCGCCAGCTGAGCCCGTCGTCGAGCGGGCCCAGGTCCTGCATCGACGCCACCCGGACCTGCGCCCTCGCCGCCGCCGCCTTCCTGCCGCTCCTGGGCCGGCCGTTCACGCTCGCCCTGCCGCCGGCATTGCCTCCGCGCGGGCTGCTCCCGGCGAGGCGCACGGCCCGGTCGACGGACGCGGCCAGCTCGGCGCAGAGCTCCCTGGCGGCGCCCGGCGCGCCCTGGTCGCCGTCCACCCGCACCTCCAGCTCCCTCGCCATGGCCAGCAGCCCGTCCAGCTCCGTCGCCAGCGTCGCGGCCGTGTCCTCCATCTCCGGCGCCTGGTCTAGCTAATCGATCAGCGGCAAGCTTCTCACGAGACGTGAGCGTGAGCGTGCGCGTGCGTGCCTGGCCGGTGTTCGTTCTTGTGATGATGATGATGATGGTGAGCTTGGTGGTGACAAGGGGGGGAGGAGAAGGTTTTATAGGCCCGGGGCATGTAGATCAAGCACTCTTCATTATTTTTTTTGTACAGTAAAAGAATCCGACACTGTTCATGGAGGGGAACTGTAAAAAAATCGAGCGCGGTTTGACTGAAGACCGGAGAAAAGCGCGAGACTTTGAACCGAGAAGAAAGACAGAACCACGTCACGCTCCGACCGGTCCTAGTCGTCTCCTCTCCCTCCCTTCTGGTCCTGGGCAAGGCCACCACCATGGGGCCGCCATGAATATACGCGAGTTCTCTGTCCACTCCGGTAGCTGACGACTGACGTGGCCAGCCGCAATAACCAGCGGCGTCGCTCTCGCCGGATCGCCTCGTTTGGACCCATCGACGCGGCGCAGGTGAACTTCAGCGCGCTTTGCCTGGAAGTTTCGTGGCCGCTGCCGTCCATGGGCGGACAGTAACCGCGGAGGGGAAAAGCGCCTGGCGTTGTGCCGCGCCGGTACGTGGCTTGGTGCCGTCACCTCATCGCCGGACGTGCGGTCGATCCGCGCCGCGGCAGGGGGGAGGAAGATGCCCGGAAGGCGGCCCGCGCCGGTTGGTTGCCGGGAAGTGAGCAGTGAAAGCGGAAAGCTTTTTCTAGGCTAGTGTAGAGCCAATTTGGCCCAGGGGCACGATCTGCGTGTGGCAGAGCAAGGGGAGTTTGCACCATGTGGACATGGCGTGACCCGCGTACGAACGGTGACAGGACTGCAGAGTACGTACAAGCCGAGCGGCTAGTGTGCCGTGTGCCCACGAAAGGAGGGCCGCCTCTGCACAGTCCCTGGACCTGGACCGAAGAGGCGCAATCAGCAGCCAGTCCGTGTGGTACACGGTATCGTGCTCGATCTTTCACCGTGGTTTTGCTCCCCGTTTGTTGCATCTTTGCGACATGCAAGAGAGAAGGCGTACGTACAGGCCACAGCCTCCTGACGGATCGGTCCAACAAGAGAAGGGTTCAAAGTTCAAACGATGTGTGTAACCGGCCGGTCCTGGCCTACAGGGAGTAGGGTCGTGGAGCTAGCTAGCGAGTCACGTCGATCTGCTTTCACGCGGCGTGTGCAGTGCAGGTGAAGCCCGGAATCGTCAAAAGGTTTTCTACATGGACACGACACGACCCTGTGACCGACCTGTGAGACTCGGTTCAAAACACCAAATCAAATAATTCAACGCACGCGTACCAAGAGTATGCACATCTGAAACGCCCCGGGCAGGCGGGCCGGTCACAAAAAATTGATGCACCGGGGTGTACCTCAGATGGTCAGTTTCTTT
>LR880966.1:764569902-764589152 GCA_904067115.1 Aegilops sharonensis | reverse complement strand
TGGTGACCAAACATTTTCCTGCCCTAGCACTGATAGTATTACTGTCATTTTTGAAGTACCATATCACTTTATTATCAATTGTAAAAGATTTAGCGAACATATGAAATGGTCCTCACATATCGCAATATCCCATGCAAGGAAGCAAAGTCGGACGGTTCGTGCTATGGCCGATTTGCCCCTCAAACAGGAGAAAGAAGAGTCTGACGGATCGAACAACTCTGGTAGTGACTAGATTCGCTTTGATCCATTTTGTGTCTTCGACCGCTACTTCCGCAACAAAAACAACAAAGCCAAGCACAACGGCGGCCGTGGATGAACTGTCTCCCTCGTTGTATACTAGCTAGTCGAACATTGTCAATTTTTGATAGTTTGATGACATGCGTGTGTTCAACTATGTGTGCAAGTTTAGTGTTTCATGAATAAGTACGAATTTGAGGATTTAGTCTGAGAGACACATTTTCGCGGACGTGCAGGGGTCTAGATTTGGACAGACCATTTGTAGATGCTCTAAGGCGACAGGATCACAGGAAACGACGGCTGCTTTCGCCGGAGGAGCAGTGTTTACCTGCTGATGCAATGGTGCTCGTGGCCAGTGCTTCTACAGGACCATCGTATTAATGGAGTTTTAAGTTCCATATAAACAGAAGAGGGCCACGATGTGATAGCTGAGTTCGCATTCTTGTACTACGGTTAAACAATCCCTGACAGGTCCAAGAACAGCTCGTCGAGTTGACCTTCGAGCTCCATGTCAACTCCGAGGCCGCCGCCTGCCGCCGCGTAGCCGTAGCTCCCGGTAAGCTGGCACCAGGAGCTCGCCGGCGAGGAGGGGAAGGAAAACGGAGTCACGGGCTCTGCCGGCCACTGAACCCCTTCCGGCGGGCTCCGCTGCTCCTGGCCGAATGCAGCAGGCGGCGGCGGCTGCTCTATGCCGGCCAGGACCGCGGCCTGGGCGCAGGTGTGCGCGCCGAGGTACACGACGTCGAAGAGCAGCGGGTCGGCCGTCGCGCGCTGCACCTGCTTGGTGGCGGCGCAGCCCTGCGTGTGCCGGTGCGTGCACCGGAAGTAGGATCTCGGGTACGTGGCGCCCAGGATGTCCTTCTGGCCGTACTTCCGCCAGCTCAGCCCGTCGTCGAGCGGCCCCAGGTCCTGCATCGAGGCCACCCGGACCTGCGTCCGCGCCTTCGCCTTCTCTGCCTTCCTGCCGCTCCTGAGCCGGCCGTTCACGCTCGCCCTGCCGCCGGCATTGCCGCCACGGCCGGCGAGGCCCACGGCTCGGTCGACGGACGCGGCCAGCGCGGCGCAGAGCTCCCTCGCGGCACCCGGCACGCCCTGGTCGGCGCCCACCCGCGCCTCCAGCTCCCTCGCCATGGCGAGCAGCCCGTCGAGCTCCGTCGCCAGCGCCGCCGTCGCGTGCTCCATGCCCGGCCGTCCGCTCAGTTTCAGCACACACTTAGCTACCCGATCAGTGGCAGGCGTGTCACGAGATGTGATGATGAGCTTGGCAGCGACGGGGGAGGCGGGGCTCTTTTATAGTGCCGGATCAGTGGTAGTAAGCACTAAGCACTGCTCATGGGTCATGGCCGGGAATCAAAGCGAGGCTCGGGTTGACTGAAGACCGGAGAAAAGTTGGAGACTTGGAATCGAGCGAGAGTGAAGACCAAAACTGTACCACTCTGCTCGCTTGTGGCCCATGGGCAACGGACCCTGCTCCGGTACATCAACGTACAGTGTGTGTACGCTCTGCTCTTCGACCATACTACTACTCTCTGGTCTTATTTAATTGCCACTGACTGGCTACCCAGTGCCTGACGGACGACGTGGCCGGCCGCGGTAACCAGCCCCGTGGCTTTCCGGTCCGATCGGACTCGCTCTCGCCTCGATCATAGATTCACAGTGGCAATACATGTCGCGAAGTTCAGTGTGATCTTCCCGGAAGTTTCACCGCCGAGTCAGTACGTGGAGTACGTTGGTGCGGCACCGTGCCCTCGATCGACTCCCAGATGGGAAGCGCGTTGGTGGCTCGCCGGGAGCGGGAGGAAGTTGCCCGGAAGGCGGCGTGCGGCTTCCCGGCAACTCGGTTTGCACGGCACAACGGAACTGCGGCGGGGACAGTGGTAGTACCCGCGTGTAACTTTTAGGCTAGCAGCTAGCTAGGGTTCATTGGTCCAGGGTACACGATCGACGTGAACGTCCAGGCCGAAGCCTAATAAGCGCGTACGTACGTACGAGCCAGCCAACCATCATCCGTGCATGCATGCATGTACGGGTGATACATACAGCGACAGGGCTACAAGCTGGTAGTGTACGAACGAACCGGGCGGTCATGCATGCCGGCGTGCCCACACGATCAGTGCACCGTCCCTGGACAGCAAGCGACGCAACTAGACCGACAAGTGCACTGCGTGTCTTGTTCGTGGACCCATCCTCCAGTGAAATTTCGTTGTCTTTTACGTACATGCATCTCGCAAGTTGCCATTATTAAGAGCCATTAAGATCTAGCGCCCCGGTCTTTGAAGAGTGTCAGATGTTAATGAAGGATTTCGGAAAGGAAGGTTCTATTACGCGTTGTACTCGCCAGTCCAACGCGGTACTCTCATAAAAAAAAATTGCGGGTGAAAAGGGAGTTTATTGATCAATCAGGTAAATCGTTCTTATAGAGGTCAGGCACATCACCTGGCCCCGAGCCGAGCCACACAGCGGTGCACTCTTCCAGTCTACCAAAATTAGCTAGGTAATGGCTCACGCCATTTTGCTCACGGGCCACATGAGCAAGCTTAAAATCTCTCCCTTCCCTCATTAATCTCTTGGTTTGGTCCACTAGCATGGCATAACGTGACCGGTCTTTCTCAGGCCTAGCCAACATATTGTAGCCGACGAGGCAATCAGTCTCTATCTCAATGGGTAGCTGCGTCCATTGTATGGCGAGGTTGACGCCCTCCATGCATGCCGACAGTTCTGCTTCCAGTGCGTCCGAACACACACGTAACTGCCTACAGGAGGAGAAGACGATCGCTCCCGAGCTGTCACGGAGGACCATTCCTGCGCCCGCCGATCCAGTGCGTGGGCAGAAGGAACCGTCAACATTTAACTTCGTCCATCCAGCCGGCGGCAGCACCCACTTCGCCGTTGATCTGACCTGTACAGGAGCATGCAATATTGGCGTTCTTGGCTGCGCCACATCAACCACCTGCTTGCCCTTCATTGGATCAGCGTTGGGAACATTTTGAAGGCCAATAAAGGAATCCACATAGCTGAGTAAAAAGCGTCGGGATGCCACCACTAGTAGGGCGGGCTTGTTATACGTCAGCTCGTTCCGGACATGCCAGCAGCGCCAAAGCGTCATCATCAACTCCATCCTCTCCGTCTCCGGCAAATCACAGAGGGCTTGGGCCAGCCACTCCGTGCCCGTTCGCTTGAAGCTTGCTGGCGATGGAATTCTCCAGTGTTCAGCCATGGCTTGCCACAGCCCCACTGCTCTTGGGCATCTGCAAAACGCATGAAAAGTGTCCTCCGGCTTAGTTGCACAGAGGAGACATATGTCAGAAATTTCCAATCCGCGGCGTTTTTTATTTACCCAGGTGGGTAAGCAATCGGTGAGTAATCTCCAAACAAAGGTCCGAACCTTAGGAGGAGCAGGGCACCTCCAAATAAAAGCCCAGACGGCTCGTCGCCCGTCAGGTGCCCTGCTCGCCGCGACTGATGAAGGCCGGAGATGATCCTCCAGAGCAAGTCGATAAGCACTCAGTACCGAGAAGCATCCGTTTCTCTCAGGCGCCCATGCAATAAGATCATCGCCCATACGAGGTGAGGTCTTGATCTTTGCAATCTCGTCTGCATCTACTGGAAAGAAGGTCTCCCGTAGTAAGTCTTGCCGCCATGAACCATGGTTGTCCAGTAACTCAGCCACCCTACGTAGCCTGCAACGTCCTTGCGGCGTGATCGGACGACACTCACCATTCCTTGGGATCCACCTATCACGCCATATGCGGATGGAACTCCCATTCCCAACACGTCATATCAAGCCCTTTTTCAATAGTTCTAAGCCATGTTGCACCCCTTGCCAAGTTGTAGGAGCACCCGAGGAGAAGACCGTGTCTTAGAGGCTCCCATTTGGATAGTACCGAGCCTTGAGGAGATGTGCACATAAACTGTCCGGGTTCGAGAGCAGACGCCAAGCTTGGCGTGCGAGGAGGGCCTGGTTGAACATGCGAAGGTCACGGAACCCAAGCCCACCCAGCGCCTTCGGTTTTATTAGATGGATCCATGCTCGCCAGTGCATTTTCCTGCGCCCCTTCTCAACTCCCCAATAAAAGTTACGTATCATCCGTACGAGATCCTCGCAAATCGACACCGGAAGTCTGAAGACGCTCATAATATAAGTTGGGATCGCCAAAGCTACAGACTTAATCAGTACTTCCCTTCCACTTTGTGCAAGCAGTTGGGATGCATCCCATTCCACCATTCTCTTCATGTACTTCTGTTGCAAATTCTGGGACTTGCTTTTTGACATGCGTCCGTTTGGAGTAGGTAGTCCTAGATTTTACTCCTCAGAGCTTTGTTGCTGCACCTCCAGCACAGGTACTACCTCCTCTCGGATCACTGCTGGGCAATGCTCCCCAAACAGAATGGAGCATTTTTGAGGATTAATAAGCTGGCCAGTAGCAAGTGCATAGGTAGCTAGCGCCTCCTTGATGTCATTGGCCTCTTGTACTGTAGCACGGAAGAAAAGCATAGTGTCGTCGGCAAAAAGAAGATGTGAAATACCCGGTGCTCGCGGGCTTACTCGAACTGGCGTGATTCTTTGGGTCTGCACTCCTTGTTTTAAGATTGCCGCCAAACAAGCGGCAACAGAAAGAAATAAAAATGGGGATAGAGGATCTCCCTGCCGTAGCCCACACGACGGTGCAAATGAATCTGAGAGGGCTCCATTCAGATTGACACAATACCGGACCGAGGTGACGCATGTCATGATCCATCTCACCCATTGGTCCGAAAAGCCCATCTTTTGCATCACTTGCTCTAGGAATCTTCAATCCACCCTGTCGTATGCCTTTGACAAATCCAACTTGTAGGCGCAGAAACTCTTCGCTGGATCTTTCTCTTGCCTAATATAGTGAGTGCACTCAAACGCAATCAGCGCATTATCTGTGATAAGTCGCCCTGGGACAAAGGCACTTTGCTCTTCAGAAACAACATCACCCAGGATCGGCCGTAGGTGATTAACCAAACACTTTGCAATGATCTTATACACCACATTACATAAGCTGATTGGACGGAACTCTGCTAAATTCCTCGGGTTATCCACCTTTGGGATGAGCACTATGGTGGTAGAGTTCACACCCTCTGGCATGGTCCCGGTAACAAAAAATGTTTTCACCGCCGCAATAATATCCTCTTTAAGAGTGCCCCAATGACGCTGAAAAAATCTCGCAGGAAATCCGTCCGGACCGGGCGTCTTGAGAGGTCCAATCTAAAAAAGAGCATCACTGATCTCCTTGTCAATGAAAGGTGCACACAACTTTGTATTCATCTCCTCTGTGATAATTTCATCGATCAGCTCCACCACTGTGCCAGGATCAAGATCTTGGTCAGCTTCAAACAAACTACGAAAATAGGACAGCGCCATACCTGACATCACATAATGTTCCGTTTGGTAAACACCATGAGCGTCCACAAGTCCTTTAATTTTATTCTTTCGAGATCTCCAAATTGCTTTCCGGTGGAAAAATTTGGTATTGCGATCACCGTGTTTTAGCCACTCCAGCCTAGAGCGTTGAAGCCACATCATTTCCTTTTTGTAGAGTAACTCATTCATTTGGTCAGCAGCCTTCCGAATTTCGTTGCGGTCAGCGTTCATGTTCGTGAGCTCCTCCAAACGTGTTCTGGACTTCTCAATTTCTCTGGTAATGTTCCCCAGCTTCTTGTTGCTCCACCTATGTAGTGCTGCCATAGTTGACCGAAGAGCATTGCTAATCATGCCCAAGTCCCCTTTCGCCCCTGCACTGGACCAAGCCTCCGCCACCACTTCTGCTAGTGCCGGCTCGCGCTCCCACATCACTTCATACCTGCGCGTTCTCCCTACTCAAACCTGGGTTTCCTTGATGCAACGTATGATTAATGGGCAGTGGTCAGAACAAGGTGAAATGAGGTGGGCCACCTCCACCTCAGGAAAAATATGTCGCCAAGTGTTGTCAGCCACCGGCCTGTCCAACCTAACCTGCACATTTGCTCTGCCGCTTCTCTTATTATCATAGGGTACTCTCATAAATTTGCTCGGCTAATCTGGGTATCATGTGTGCGGGGTTGGATACACCGCCTCACTCGATTATCAATTTGTTAGCGGATGATGTAATAATGATTGGGAATGGCTACACGTCGGTTGATTGATATTTTCAAATTTGGGTCAGTCGGTCGTTTCTGGCCGTTGGATGTTGATCGAACGGTGGGAAGTCTTTCTTTTTCCTCCATCTTCTTCTTCTTCTTTCTTCCCTAGGCCGCCGCATGGGCCACCGGCCGAACCGCCTGCGACCACCACCCGCGGCCGGCGGCGCTCCCGCATAGCCTCGCTGCCCCACCCCCCGCGAAGCCCCACAACCGCCCCACACCACCGTCGTCCGCCAACGCCTCCACCCTAAGATAGATAACGGGGTAGCCCTCCGGCGAGGCCCTTCTTCCCTCCGGCTCACTCCGGCAAACCGTCAACATCGATTGACCCCAAATTTGAAATTCAATCGACTGGCATTTAGCTAATGTGATATTGATTTAAGCAGTTTAGCTGCACATCAGTCGCCTGTAAAACAGAATTTTGCTTACTTGATTTCTGGTTGGGAGGAAACAGGAAGTGCACTGAGCACTAAAACCACAGGTTCGCTGGAGAGCTAGGCCTCGGTGTCTATCTTAGGGGTGACGAGGTGCAGGTTCGCTAGGGAAGTTAGGCCTTGGTGTCTATCTTAGGGGTGCGAAGGTGCAAGTTCATCGGTAAGCTACGCCTTGGTGTCTGTCTTAAGGGTGCGGGGGTGCAGCTGTTGTCGACGCTGAAATTAGAGGTCGACGGGGCTTAGAGGGTGGCCTGGGGCGACGGCAAGCACGGAGGTGGGGGGGGGGGGGGGGACGGAAGAAGCGCGGGGGGGGGGGGGGGGGGCCCCGGCGGGCCGGGGGGGCCAGGTGCGCGCCGCGCGCCGGGGGGGGGGTGGGGGGGGGGCCGGGGGGGAGTGAAAACCGGGGGGGGGGGGGGGGGGCCCCGGCGGGCCGGGGGGGCCAGGTGCGCGCCGCGCGCCGGGGGGGGGGTGGGGGGGGGGCCGGGGGGGAGTGAAAACCGGGGGGGGGGGGGGGGGGCCCCGGCGGGCCGGGGGGGCCAGGTGCGCGCCGCGCGCCGGGGGGGGGGTGGGGGGGGGGCCGGGGGGGAGTGAAAACCGGGGGGGGGGGGGGGGGGCCCCGGCGGGCCGGGGGGGCCAGGTGCGCGCCGCGCGCCGGGGGGGGGGTGGGGGGGGGGCCGGGGGGGAGTGAAAACCGGGGGGGGGGGGGGGGGGCGTCGAGGCGACGTGGCTGGCATGGTAGCGCCATCAGCCACGGGTGGTGGTTGTAGGCGGTGAGAGGAAGAAGATGTGATATGTTTTTCAGAAAGAAAACGGTTAGAGGAAGAAAATGCAATTTGCCCTGTTTGGTTTTTATCTAACACTTCATATTGATCCTGGTAAAACCGACCAACCCAATATGTGTTTTCATTCAACTTTTACCTAACTAGTACCTTATTCAAATTAGTCGTGGTTTTTAATCAAAGAGCATGTGTGTGGTACCAGTGCCCGATCGATGGCTTGTCTTTTCTTTTTCTCAACCCACCCAATGAAATTTCTTCCCACATTGTACTTTTATAAAATTTCAAATAGTTCAACCTACCGCGCGCCGTCTATCGACCCGCATGCGTGATCATCCTGTCAGACAACGGCTTGAAACGAGAAAATCGATCGATCAATGCAATTTGTAACAAATCTGACCCAAAGTGGTGTTTTTTTAAAAAAAAATCTCGACAGTGGTGGTAGTATGCAACCCTAGCCCCAAATGTTTTTTTTTTATATTTACTCTTCTTCAAGGCAACTAGGGGTAGTGCAAATCCAACAAAGAATGCTTTCAGATTTATTAATTATCCGCTTTGGGATGATTAGTGTCGAACTTTATGACAAAGTGTGAATTTGGAGGAATCATTAGGTTTTTCCCCGCAAATGTTGTTCCAATGAGCTGAGAAATGAGGTGAAGGTGTGCTTGGTGCCCATACCAAGACATTGATCGAGAAGTATTTGAGGCTGCCATCTTATGGTGGTAGATCAAAGAGCTTAAAAAAATGTTATCTGCCCAAGAAAAGGAAGTGTTGATTAAGTCAGTTGCCGAGACATCCCCACTTAATCTATAGCTTGCTTTCGATTTCCCGTGATTTATGATTCGGTAATGCTCTATCTACGAAGAGATTTACGTGAGGTAACGTAATCTTCCTAACAGTAATTCTCTTCCCCCTGATTATTTTCAGTGGGGGTGGGCCCCTCAATTCCCCATTAATCCAATCCTGATTGTCCACGTTGTACATTATATAAAACGGGTTTGCTATTTCACATCTAGATATAAGATATTATCTCACATCTAACTCCCTCATCTTTAGAGACAAAACAAATCCATGGATACTTCAAAAAAAAAAATCAAGGATGAGGAAATTAGATGTGAGAGGGAGTTAGATGTGAGATACTATCTCACATCTAGATGTGACATAGACGGACCCTATATAAAACACTTACGTTACTTTACATAGATGTAGCATTGCCGTTTATGATTTCATATTAACTTTCTGCCTTAGAGATTTTGGTGGGGAAATAGGAGGGAAATCAAGTAACTACTGTCGGCCACGCGCTAAAATCAGGAGCTGTATCGTTTCACCCGCAATAAATAAATAAATCAGGAGCTGTATCCTGGTGGATGAGAATTCAAAATTTCAAATATTTTCATATTTGCTCTACGGTTCGCTTACGCAAGAATCAAATTAAGTCCCTGGACGTTGATGGTTCACTTCTTTCCTCTCGCCATGGCAAGCGGGCTATCATCCTTCACGACTCCTTCAATAACCTGGTAGGAACCAGTTGGACTAACACTAACTACTTCTCGTTCGATGCCGATCCCCTGCTCGAGAATTCGGCAAATTCGTCAGCTCAGGCCGGCGATCACACGAGTCTGAATCTAAATGCTAGTGCGAATACAGTACAGTACGATACTGGCCGCAGCACCTACAGGTTCTGAACCTCGGACAGATTCAAGAACATTTCGACGAACTCAGCGTCGTACTCCATGTCAGCCCCGCCAGCAGCGTAGCCGTAGCTGCCGGAAAGTTGGCACCAGGGGCTCCCCGGCGTGTAGCAGCTGGCCGGCGAGGAGGGGAAGGGGGGCGGCGTCACGGGCTCTACCGGCCACTGAATCCCTTCCGGCGGCGAGCTCTGTTGGTGCTCCAGAGCGGCGAAGGCAGCAGGAGGCTGCAGCTCCGGGCCGGCCAGGATTGCGGTCGCCTGCGCGCAGGTGTGCGCGCCGAGGTACACGACGTCGAAGAGCAGCGGATCGGCGTGGGCGCGCTGCACCTGCTTGGTGGCCTGGCAGCCCTGCGAGTGCCGGTGCGTGCACCGGAAGTATGCCCTGGGGTACGTGGCGCCGAGGATGTCCTTCTGGCCGTACTTGCGCCAGCTGAGCCCGTCGCTGAGCGGCCCCGCGTCCGTCACCGACGCCACCCGCACCTGCGTCCGCACCTTGGTCGCCCCCGCCTTCCTGCCGCCCCTGACCTGCCCGCTCACGCTCGCCCTGCCGGTGCCGGCATTGCCCTCGCCGTCGCCGCCGCCGCGCGGGCTGCTCCCGGCGAGGCGCATGGCCCGGTCGACGGACGCGGCCAGCGCCGCGCAGAGCTCCCTCGCGGCGCCCGGCGCGCCCTGGTCGCCGTCGACGCGCGCCTCCAGCTCCCTCGCCATGGCCAGCAGCCGGTCCAGCTCCGTCGCCAGCGTCGCCGCCGTGTCCTCCATCCCCGCCCCCCGGTTCAGCTCAGCACCTAGCTAGCTAGCTTGCCGATCAGTGGCGTCTTGTGATGAACTGAGGGTGAGCTTGGTGTGGTGGCGACGGGGGAGGGGGAGGATTTATAGTGCCGGACCGGGTAAGCGAGAAGCAGTCCGCAAGTTTGACCGAAGACCGGAGAAAAGTTGCAACACCGGAGTAGTATAAATGTAGTACGTATAATTGAGGGGAGAATAATATTTTACGGGTAGATCTGCGGATCTGCGTGTGTGTACGCGATCCGTACGCTTTGGCCGACACTGATACTACAAGCTGCTCGGTCTCCCGACCACTTTATCATCCGTCATCCGTCTTAATTAATGGAGCTAACTAACTCTGTGAGGCAGTGACGTGGGTGCTCTCAGTGACCAGCCAGCCGCGTCACTCTCACCGGTCACGCTGAGATGGTTCGGTCGCTTCGCTTGGACCCGATGCGGTGCCAGGGGCCGGAATAGTTGCATGGCCTGAAGTTCACTGTGGGTTCCTTGGAAGATTCGTCGTCGTCCATCCATCATGGGTACCCGTGGAGAGAAATGTTGGAGTTGTGTTGTGTTCTTCTGGTGGGAGTACCATCATGTGGCACTGTCAGACGACTATGTGGATAAAGTGCTTGCCGGGAGGAAGATGCCCGGAGGCTTCGCCGGAGCTCGGCTCGGTACACACGGCACGAGTGCGCGCGATGTAAACAACTACAGTGGAGCTAGAAGCTAGGCTAGGCTAGGCTAGTGCTAGCGGCCATGGCCCGGGTGCACCTGCACGCTGCACGAGAGATAGAAGCCGTACTGGACACACTTCCCTCGATGGCACGCAACCGATAAAAAGTGCAATCGGCAATTACACACGATGAGTCCCAGTGGTACCTCGCAGCATTCGGTCTCATCGTTTACAACCTTTCCTTCTACCGGTTGCAATATCCGTCTTGCTGGTTGTAACATGTCGTCTCACTGGTCAAAACATCTTCCCTCATCGATTGTAGCACGTCATCTCACTGGTCGCAATATCCCTCCATTGACGGTTGTAGCATTTTAGCCGGAACGGGTGTAGCATATATTGCCGTTGCTTACAGTACTGTTGCAATATTTTTCAAAGTCGTTTGTAGCATCCAACCGTGCCAGCCGTAGCACCACAACTACGCTGACGTCACTCCACCGAGGCTTCATTAAGGGCATGAGCAATGGAAGCATCACCTTGATGCTGCTCCATGCATTTGTTTAGACATAAAGTATTAAAACTGCCATTTACACTTATCTTCACCCAACCTAGGCAGCCATAGAAAGATGTCATCATAGTGGACCCATCTCAATTCTTTTCTCCCCCATCTATTTCTTCCTCCTTGGTTCTTCACCTTCTCTCTCCCCCTTTTTTCTCTTTCTCTAGCTTTTCTCATGGAGCACCTACCTCCTCTGCAGGAGACCGGTTCCTGTGCAGAGCATCACCCGAACCTGAGTTCCAGGCTCCGAGCCGAGCTGGACCTGCGGGGCAGCACCATGGGGCAGCCCGTTGGCCATGCCCTAAGTCCCAGTTGAGTGGATTCTGGACACACCCCTTGGTTATTATATTTATACCAAATGACCCTTTCTCAAACTTAATACTTTTTGTGACCCATGGAAAATTTATTTTCGTAATCTGGCTTCTCCTATTCGTGCGTAACCACCGCTCATGTGGAATACACGTGCAAACACCTTCCGAGCTAACATGTTTGACATTGGTCTACGACCACCCCGCAAGGGTGCACCTGCGAGTAACGCCCCATTGAAAGGAAAAACCTATTTGGAACCGCCAAACTTTTATGTGTGTCTAAGGTTTATCCGCGTGGTGGCACCAGAGTGTCCTCAAGGGAACCATTATCATCTGCGTCAACATCACCACCATCTCCATTGTCAATTCCTCCCTCTCTAGAGCAGTTCACTCATCCACAACTTTGTAATCCCCTATTTAAAATGTGGCGCTTGATGCTATAAATTATTTCCTAATGATTTGTTGCACTAATGTTATGTCTGAGTAGATCCCTTTATCCCGTGACTTTGGTAATCATCACATCATGCTTCAGGATTAGCAATATATTGAAGATAACTATGCATAAGGCGACCGAATGACAAATATTATCGTACATGAGTATATGAGTTGATTCATATGAGATAAATAAAACCAATAGCTCTCAATGCTATGGTTGAATTACTTAATGAATTCGAGTCCGGCTTATTCTTATCTACAGTCAACTCATCGCTTCTTCAAGAACTTATTTCTTAGCTATATATGAGTGTGCAAGTGAATGGTTAAAGTTTTGTACAAATACGGGTGTTAAGGTTTGTGATCCTGTATGCATAAAAGTGACAACCGATGGCATTAACTAAGACGCCGTAGTGTAGGGATGTCATTGATTGACACTCACGTGCGTTTGGATCGGGCCGCGCGATGGTTAACTCCTACCAACCTCCTCGCTAGGAGCATGCGAGTTATACTTTGCTTCGAGGGCTAACTAAACTTTTGCAAGAAATACTTAAGTTCTTTTATGTTTAGTGTGAGTTTTTGGTTTGTAAGCATTTCAACCTATCCATATTTTGCTAGCGACTTCGGTACCGTGCATTGCCCACTCTCACCTCGAGACTTGGTACAAACTTCGACGGCGCATCCAAACCCCATGAGATGACACACTCTCTCACACATAAGCGTCATTATATCCTTCCTCAAAACAACCATCATACCTACCTATTATTACATTTTTCATAGTCATTTCAAGATATATTTCCATGCAACTTCCATTTTTACTATTTATATGACTTGAGTATTCATTGTCATTTTGCTTCGCACGATCATATAGAGCTGACATGATATATAATGGGAAGTCCACCGTTCATCATTGTTATACATGTCACACAAGATCATTGCACATCCTGAAAATGATGACCGTATATTCCGATGACGAGGTTCCTCAAATGCTCGAGGTTTTCATGAGCAAGCAAGTTGGATGCACACCCACTTAGTTGCATTAGGAGATCTTTCATACAGTTATAGTTCTAGTGCGTCCGTTGCATGTCAATCCGTACTCCGCGCATCAATATCGATTGTAAGGCCTCTTCATTGCCTAGCGATCAGCTGCGTTGATGTGAGACTTTCTCCACTTTTTATCTTCTTATAAATCCCCATCATCATTCTCTTTGCCGTCTTGGGTGCCAAGACCGTGGCTCACACTCAAGTATCGTGTATATTTAAAAAGTTGAGGCAAGAAAAATATTACTTAATTGCTTGGTTTGGTGCCTAGGTTAATTCATGATTTGATGTTTCTATACAAGAAAAAAAGATTGTGCCATGCTTACCATGATTAAGTGTGCATGGTTTTGCTTTCTTTAACATTCTTATCTGGAAGGGCAATGACTGTTTATTTGCATGATTATGTATTATTTTTTCAACGTCAAATTGATAGACTATCACCATGCATCACTTTTATCCTAAGTTCATATCACAATTAATTATTTGATCAAATTTGTGCTAGGCAACATGCCAAATCAAAACTTATCTTTGTTTTATCATTTACGTACTCGAGGATGTGCATAAATTAAGCTTGGGGATGCTGATATGTCTCTAAAGTATCTATAATTTTTGATTGTTTCATGTTGTTAATATCAATTTTACATATTTTGGCAACGATTTATATTATCTATTTGGAATAACCTATTAACTTAGTGAAAAAGGCCAGTTCCTATTTTCTATCATTTTTGAGTTTTTAGGTGAAAAAATCATGGAGCAGGAATGACCTGAAAAATTACATGAACTTCTGTGGAGTATATCTGAATTTTTGGCGCAAAAATCAATGCAAGAGGAGGTCCATGGGCTCGACAAGCTTAGGGGTGCTCCTACCCCCTTGGGCGCGCCGAATGAACTTTTGGCCACCCCGTAAGTCAGTTGGAGGTGTCCTTCGACCGTAAGAAAGTCAATATCGGAAGAAAAATTGTGTTAAAATTTCAGCCCGATCGGAGTTACAGAACTCTGGCTATAAAAGAGAATCAGTGTTCATCCACAAACCCTATTGCAAATAGAGAAGAAAACAAAGAGAGAGATCCAATCTCGGAGAGGCTCCCATCCCCCAAGAACTATGGCGGCCAAGGACTAGAGCGGGAACCCTTCTCCCATCTAGGGGAAGGCTAAGCAAGAAGGAGGAGCGTGATCGCTCTCCCTCTCTCCTGGCGGCGTCGGAGCGCCGTCGGGGGAACCATCATGACGCCGATCTACTCCAACAACTTCACCGCCATCATCACCAACTCTCCCCCCTCTATGCAGCGGTGTAACCTATCGCACCCTGTTGCATCTCTACTTGAACATGGTACTTTATGCCATATCCAATGATGTGTTGCACCTGCATGGTATGATTGATATGAGTTATATATTATTATGGTGTTGTCCTATGGTGCCCTCCGCACTACTAGAAAAAAGGTTGTTAGTGGCGCACCTGTTTTTGCTATTAATGGCGCACTATAAGTGCGCCACTATTAACACGCCACTAGTAACAAATAGTAATGGCGCACCTCTGGTGCGCCATTAGTATCCCAGATAATAGTGGCGCACTACACAGTGCGTCATTACTATGTCCAACAGTGCGCCATTACTATGCCTCCTAGGGGGCCATATTTACCTTCACGTATGCCCCCAAGTGCGCCATTACTATGCCCCATAATGCGCCACTGGTATTTAGCCCTGGTGCGCACAAATGCTCAATATGGTGCGCCACTACTATGAATATTAGGATTTATTATTTTTTGCTTTTCTGGTATTTGCACAGGTTACAAAATATCTAGTATTTGCAAAGGTTACAAAATACGTTACACAACACAGAATATAAACATCACACAATAGAATTCATCATATTAGTCTCCAAATTCGAAATAGCGAACAATGTTCAAACATTAGCCAAGTTTAGGTCTCGAGACATTAGCAAAGTTCATAATATATATTAGCCGAGTTTGTCGTCACATTACAAAGTCGATATCGATCATCTAAACTACCATCACATAGAAGAGAGCTGCGATCACGATGAGCATAATCGCGATGAAACTGGTCTTCATCCGGTTCCTCCTCCGTTCCCTCCTCTCTCCCGCTAGATAGCGCGCGTATCTAGCTTCCGCCTCCGCCCTAGTGGTGTATCCTTTGTAACTGTTACCGCTGAAATGGTGAACCTGTCTCCGACACTCCTCCCAGTCGTCGTAGACTCCGGGAACCTTACCCTTATACACGACATACGACGACATCTCTATGCACTAGACAAACAAAACGTTAGTAGCAATTCACAAACAATACATAAGCAATATATAAGTATGGAACAAAAGGATCGGAAGAGAAATGCAACACATTAATAGCACGATTCATGGTCCTACTAATAAATAGCATCAATTACATATAAGTTGAATGACTGTCCAAACTAAAGAGACATACAAGTTCATTAAAGTTTAATTACAACATGAGCTAATCGATATTTCAGAACTACATAGCATCATTACTTTCGACTCGACTCAGGGACCGGAAAATGGATGAAGCCGCCGTCTTTCGTGATGGTCATGAAATCGTGATCGTTGTCAGCCTGCATTTGTAGCGTTGTTTCTATTTCACTGTTGGACGGTTGATATTTGAGGTATAACTGCCCCGAGGTACGAAGGACATCTTGATGGATGATTTCCGCAAAATCCGACTGGATGCATAAGAATTCTTGTCTGATATTCGCGTCCTGGATTGCCGACAAGCGTGCGGCCCAATCTTTGAGATTAGTTGGTAGCAGAAGGTGATTATAGTCCCGTACGATTGCCCGCATGTGATGGAGGGCGTAGTAGGCATCCTTCTGACCGCCAGGCGGCTGCTTGACGCAGGGGAACGTCGTTACGTGGGTGAACACGTGCTTGCCTTACCTACAAATTGGCCTCCTGAAGGTGCCTCCAAATTTGGCGTAGCCGGGGAGAGCATCATCAAGAACTTTCTTGATATTTGTGTAGTCTTTCTTCGACTGACGGTCCGAGTAGAAATACGTAGCCATGGAATATTTCGGGCTTAAGAGGATGAGTGTGCAATGTGTGTCACTGCACAAAACACGGAATGTTAGAAAAAAAAGAACGATCGAAATCTAAAAAATCATATGTTATGGGGCGGTGAGGGGATGACTTACTCGGGAAAGTAAGGCACAACGAAGTTATCCTTATCTGGGTTCGCCGGAATGGCGCCTTCGAGGTATGAACTCGTGACTTGCCAGTCCCCAGCGCTGCCCAAGATCTTGGAACGCATGTAGAAGGGGTCGACTATCACGATGTCCGGGTTCTTGTCTCTAATGATCCGAATCTCCATACTGAGCAAAAATAGCCGAATGAAGGTGTAGTGCAGCGGATGAAGGTTAAACATAGCGAAGATGTCATCAAACCGCAGGACGATCATACCCCCGATGGTGCTATCGACAAAGCCCTTTCCCTCTGGCACCTTGGCCACGAAAACCGGGTATGCCACATCATTCTCGAAGAGACGCCGCTTCTCCAAAGAAAGAACACTGTCATGCAGACTCCGCATAGCACCGGTTGCTACATTGAGCAGATTAGTCGGTAGCATCGGCCTACCCACCACATGCACCCTCCTCAAGATATCCTTAGGAGAAGGTGGCCCGTCCTGAGCACGGACCGTACTCGGTGTCGGCTGGCTCGCACCCATGTTATTTTTTCTTTTCTGTCCCTTCTGCTTCTTCTGCTGTAGTGGGATCGAGTTCTGCTCAGAGACCACCTTCATGAGTGTGTTGGGGCAGATAATATTTCGCACCTCGGCTATCTGAGGCTCGGTCAAGGCGGCAGCTGGAGGCGTCTCCTGAGAACTGAACGCCAGACGATGCCTGTTGCAATTGGGTTTCTCCGCGGTACCAGCTAGATCACGATCGTCTTTTGCAGGGTTGGGTTCTTGATGTCTACTACACAACCTTCTTCTTGTAGACGTTGTTGGGCCTGCAAGTGCACAGGTTTGTAGGACAGTAGCAAATTTCCCTCAAGTGGATGACCTAAGGTTTATCAATCCGCGAGAGGCGTAGGAGGAAGATGATCTCTCTCAAACAACCCTGCAACCAAATAACAAAGAGTCTCTTGTGTCCCCAACACACCCAATACAATGGTAAATTGTATAGGTGCACTAGTTCGGCGAAGAGATGGTGATACAAGTGCAATATGGATGGTAGATATAGGTTTTTGTAATCTAAAAATATAAAAACAGCAAGGTAACAAGTGGTAAAAGTGAGCGTAAACGGTATTGCAATGATAGGAAACAAGGCCTAGGGTTCATAATTTCACTAGTGCAAATTCTCTCAATAATAATAACATAGATAGATCATATAACAAGCCCTCAATATGCAACAAAGAGTCACTCCAAAGCCACTAATAGCGGAGAACAAAAGTAGAGATTATGGTTGGGTACGAAACCACCTCAAAGTTATTCTTTCAGATCAATCTATAAAAGAGTTCGTACTAGAATAACACCTTAAGATACAAATCAACCAAAACCCTAATGTCACCTAGATACTCCATTGTCACCTCAAGTATCCATGGGCATGATTATACGATTTGCATCACACAATCTCAGATTCATCTAACCAACATATAAGTATTTCTAAGAGTGCCCCAAAGTTTCTACCGGAGAATCAAGAAAACGTGTGCCAACCCCTATGCATAGGTTCCCAATGTCACGAAACCCGCAAGTTGATCACCAAGACATACATCAAGTGTTCTCATAAAAGACTCAATCCGATAAGATAACTTCAAAGGGGAAACTCAATTCATCACAAGAGAGTAGAGGGGGAGAAACATCATAAGATCCAACTACAATAGCAAAGCTCGGGATACATCAAGATCGTGCCATAGAAGAACACGAGAGAGAGAGAGATCAAACACATAGCTACTGGTACATACCCTCAGCCCCGAGGGTGAACTACTCCCTCCTCGTCATGGAGAGTGCCGGGATGATGAAGATGGCCGCCGGAGATGGATCCCCCCTCCGGCAGGGTACCGGAAAGGGGTCCCGATTGGTTTTTGGTGGTTCTGGAGGCTTGCGGCGGCGGAACTCCCGATCTAGGTTCTGTTCTGGAAGTTTTAGGGTACGACGGTATATATGGGTGAAAGGAGTACGTCAGTGGAGCTACGGGGGCCCCACGAGGCAGGGGGGCGTGCCCCCCACCCTCGTGAGCACCTCCCGTATCTTCTGACGTAGGGTCCAAGTCCATCAGGTGGGTTTCCTTCCAAAAATAACTTCTCCAGTTGATTTCGTTCCGTTTTGACTCCGTTTGATATTCCTTTTGCTCGAAACACTGAAATAGGCATAAAACAGCAAATCTGGGTTGGGCCTCCGGTTAATAGGTTAGTCCCAAAAATAATATAAAAGTGGATAATAAAGCCCAATATTGCCTAAAACAGTAGATAAAGTATCATGGAGCAATAAAAAATTATAGATACGTTGGAGACGTATCAAGCATCCCCAAGCTTAATTCCTGCTCGTCCTCGAGTAGGTAAATGATAAAAAAGAATTTTTGATGCGGAGTGATACTTTGGCATAATTTCAATGTAATTGTTCTTACTTGTGATATGAATATTCAGATCCAAAAGATTCAAGACAAAAGTTCATATTGACATAAAAATAATAATACTTCAAGCATACTAGCAAAGCAATCATGTCTTCTCAAAATAGCATGGCAAAAGAAAGTTCATCCCTACAAAATCATATAGTTAGGCTATGCTTCATTTTCGTCACACAAAGATGTTCCCAACTTCTATACCCCCGATGACAAGCCAATCAATTGTTTCATACTTAAATAATCTCAAACTTTTTCAACCTTCACGTAATACATGAGCGTGAGCCATGGATATAGCACTATGGGTGGAATAGAATATGATGATGGGTATTGTGTGGAGAAGACAAAAAAGGAGAAAGTCTCACATCAACGAGGCTAATCAATGAGCTATGGAGATGCCCATCGATTGATGTTAATGCAGGGAGTAGGGATTGCCATGCAACGGATGCACTAGAGCTATGAATGCTCAACAAAAGAAAACTAGTGGGTGTGCATCCAACTTGCTTGCTCATGAAGACCAAGGGCATTTGAGGAAGCCCATCGTAGGAATATACAAGCCAAGTTCTATAATGAAAAATTCCCACTAGTATAAAAACACAACTTATGA
>LR880966.1:764487458-764507075 GCA_904067115.1 Aegilops sharonensis | reverse complement strand
TGTGAAGCGGAGTACATAGCTGCTTCGGAAGCAGCAAATGAAGGAGTCTGGATGAAAGAGTTCATTTCCGATCTAGGTGTCATACCTAGTGCATCGGGACCGATGAAGATCTTCTGTGACAATACTGGTGCAATTGCCTTGGCAAAGGAATCCAGATTTCACAAGAGGACCAAACATATCAAGAGACGCTTCAATTCCATTCGGGACCAAGTCCAAGTGGGAGACATAGAGATTTGCAAAATACATACGGATCTGAATGTTGCAGACCCGTTGACTAAGCCTCTTCCACGAGCAAAACATGATCAGCACCAAAACTCCATGGGTGTTAGAATCATTACTATGTAATCTAAATTATTGACTCTAGTGCAAGTGGGAGACTGAAGGAAATATGCCCTAGAGGCAATAATAAAGTTATTATTTATTTCCTTATACCATGATAAATGTTTATTATTCATGCTAGAATTGTATTAACCGGAAACATAATACATGTGTGAATACATAGACAAACAGATAGTCACTAGTATGCCTCTACTGGACTAGCTCATTAATCAAAGATGGTTGTGTTTCCTAACCATAGACATGTGTTGTCATTTGATTAATGGGATCACCTCATTAGGAGAATGATGTGATTGACATGACCCATTCCGTTAGCTTAGCACTTGATCGTTTAGTATATTGCTAATGCTTTCTTCATGACCTATACATGTTCCTGTAACTATGAGATTATGCAACTCCCGTTTACCGGAGGAACACTTTGGGTACTACCAAACGTCACAACGTAACTGGGTGATTATAAAGGAGTACTACAGGTGTCTCCAAAGGTACTTGTTGGGTTGGCGTATTTCGAGATTAGGTTTTGTCACTCCGATTGTCGGAGAGGTATCTCTAGGCCTTCTCGGTAATACACATCACTTAAGCCTTGCAAGCATTACAACTAATGAGTTAGTTGTGAGATGATGTATTACGGAACGAGTAAAGAGACTTACCAGTAACGAGATTGAACTAGGTATTGGATACCGACGATCGAATCTCGGGTAAGTAACATACCGATGACAAAGGGAACAACGTATGTCGTTATGCGGTTTGACCGATAAAGATCTTCGTAGAATATGTAGGAACCAATATGAGCATCCAGGTTCCGCTATTGGTTATTGACCGAGAATGGTTCTAGGTCATGTCTACATAGTTCTCGAACCCGTAGGGTCCGCACGCTTAACGTTTCGATGACAGTTCATTATGAGTTTATAAGTATTGATGTACCGAAGGTTGTTCGGAGTCCCGGATATGATCACGGACATGACGAGGAGTCTCGAAATGGTCGAGACATAAAGATTGATATATTGGAAGCCTATGTTTGGACTTCGGAAGGGTTCCGAATGAAAACAGGAAGTTACCGGAACACCGGGGGGTTACCGGAACCCCCCGGGGGGTATATGGGCCTTAATGGGCCACAAGGGAGAAGAGGAAGGGCCGGCCAGGGCAGGCCGCGCGCCCCCCTCCCCCCTCTAGTCCGAATAGGACAAGGAGAGGGGGGGCGGCGCCCCCTTCCCTCTTCCCCCTCCCCAATCCTACTCCAACTAGGAGAAAGGGGGGAGTCCTACTCCCGGTGGGAGTAGGACTCCTCCAGGCGCGCCTCCCTAGGGCCGGCCGCACCCCCCTTTTGCTCCTTTATATACGGGGGTAGGGGGGCACCCCATGACACACAAGTTGATCTACGGATCGTTCCTTAGCCGTGTGCGGTGCCCCCCTCCACCATATTCCACTTCGGTCATATCGTCGCGGAGCTTAGGCGAAGCCCTGCGTCGGTGGAGCATCAACATCGTCACCACGCCGTCGTGCTGACGGAACTCATCCCCGACACTTTGCTGGATCGGAGTCCGGGGATCGTCATCGAGCTGAACGTGTGCAGAACTCGGAGGTGCCGTACGTTCGGTGCTTGGATCGGTCGGATCGTGAAGACGTACGACTACATCAACCGCGTTGTTATAACGCTTCCGCTTTCGGTCTACGAGGGTACGTAGACGGACACTCTTCCCTCTCGTTGCTATGCCATCACCATGGTCTTGCGTGTTCGTAGGAAATTTTTTGAAATTACTACGTTCCCCAACAGTTCCCTTTGTCATCCTTATGTTACTTGCCCGAGATTTGATCGTCGGTATCTCAATACCTAGTTTAATCTCGTTACCGGCAAGTCTCTTTACTCGTTCCGTAATGCATCATCCCGCAACTAACTCATTAGTTACATTGCTTGCAAGGCTTATAGTGATGTGCATTACCGAGAGGGCCCAGAGATACCTCTCCGACAATCGGAGTGACAAATCCTAATCTCGATCTATGCCAACTCAACAAGTACCATCGGAGACACCTGTAGAGCACCTTTATAATCACCCAGTTGTTGTGATGTTTGGTAGCACACAAAGTGTTCCTCCGGTATTCGGGAGTTGCATAATCTCATAGTCATAGGAACATGTATAAGTCATGAAGAAAGCAATAGCAATATACTAAACGATCAAATGCTAAGCTAACGGAATGGGTCAAGTCAATCACATCATTCTCTAATGATGTGATCCCGTTAATCAAATGACAATTCATGTCTATGGTTAGGAAAGTAGAGGCATACTAGTGACACATTGTTTGTCTTATGTATTCATACATGTACTAAGTTTCCGGTTAATACAATTCTAGCATGAATAATAAATATTCATTATGATATAAGGAAATATAAATAACAACTTTATTATTGCCTCTAGGGCATATTTCCTTCAATACGAACTAGCATCATGCCTGTTGTTGTTTGGAAGGTTTGGGGGCCCTCCGAAATGCAAGTCTTTTGCTTGGTTGATTATTATAAACAGAGTATGGACGACCGATCGATTGCACCGTCGTGGCTGGCCNGTTCCTCCGGTATTCGGGAGTTGCATAATCTCATAGTCATAGGAACATGTATAAGTCATGAAGAAAGCAATAGCAATATACTAAACGATCAAATGCTAAGCTAACGGAATGGGTCAAGTCAATCACATCATTCTCTAATGATGTGATCCCGTTAATCAAATGACAATTCATGTCTATGGTTAGGAAAGTAGAGGCATACTAGTGACACATTGTTTGTCTTATGTATTCATACATGTACTAAGTTTCCGGTTAATACAATTCTAGCATGAATAATAAATATTCATTATGATATAAGGAAATATAAATAACAACTTTATTATTGCCTCTAGGGCATATTTCCTTCAATACGAACTAGCATCATGCCTGTTGTTGTTTGGAAGGTTTGGGGGCCCTCCGAAATGCAAGTCTTTTGCTTGGTTGATTATTATAAACAGAGTATGGACGACCGATCGATTGCACCGTCGTGGCTGGCCGAACTGCAACCTTTGCCCACTTTGCAAGAAAGTCTAGGAAACCACGGCACAACTTCTCTTCCAGTGCAGGTTCTCCCAACGTGTTTTGGCCGAGGTTGCATCGTGGATTAGCCTACATGATGATGTGATGAAGGGCTGGATATTTGAGGCTTCAGTTCGAGAATGGTGGATTAAAAATGTGATTGAGCGTGGAAACTAGAGAAAGGCCATGTCCACCTTGTTCATTTTTTATGTCTTGGGAGATTTGGAAAGAGCGCAACACGAGGGTCTTTCACCACACCGTTGCTACGATGATGATGGTCGTTGCGAAGATCAAAGAGGAGGCTCATCTTTCGGCTATGGCCGGTGCCACCCACTTGAATATTGTAATACCGCGAGAGTAGTAGTTATTTTTTCCGGCGTTGTGACCGTTTAAAACCTTCTTTCTTAATCAGTGAAAATAGAAAATCTTTTGACTTGCTTAAAAAAGGTATTGGGTCTGTTTGGTTTATGCCCCCAACTCACCCTACCAAAATATTTTTCATGCCAAATTCCTTATGTGTTGTTTGGCTTGTTACCAAATATTTGGCTGCCAACGAGTCCATTGTTGCTTCCTTCACAGATTCTTGCCAAATCTTTGGCCAACCCTAGGCGTTGGAATCACACGCCAAATAATTGGCAAGCCAATATTGGTAGGGCAGCTATAGGCAAGAACCAAACATACCCATTAAGCCCACCAGGCCCAAGAGCTTTCTCATTGCGCATGGAATTGATCTCATCTTTTATTTTCTCTAGAATAAAGAGAAGGAATTTGTAGTCATTTTTAACACAATACAAACGCAAGCGCTTATAAATACATGCATACACTCATCGCACACTCTATACCTATGAGCATCTTCGAGAGACTGTGTCTGCATATTATCTTGAGTTTTACGAAGTTATTATATCCGCCTCGTAGTCGATGAGAACATCTTCTCCCATTGAACCCATATCGTCGGAGGGCGGGCGATCACGTTAGACGTTTCATCTATAAACCCAAAATGATACATTGCGAAGCTTACTACGGCACATGGCTATCGATCAGGGATCCCTGATAGGTACAACTACAAGGAGAAGACAGAGCAACACCTGCCTGCATGGCCTCGTAGCTACATGCACGAACACACAAAACCAAACGATTCACATAGGTGCAGATTTCGCAGCGATTATCACTGCCGAAGTATGGAGCATAACCAATACACAAAATTCCTTTGTAGCTCGTCCTACATGGAACCACACTCCAACCAATAACCCCTGAGTTATGCCGGGCAAGCGTCGCCTCCTTTGAGCTCCACCCCATCGCTCTCCGGCGTGGTGGCCGTCGGCGGCTGCCGGTAGAGCGCCGTCATGAGCGGCGTCGCGATCACCGTGGTCGTCAGCGCCATGATCACGAAGATGGCGAACGTCGTGTCGTCCAGCACCTGCACGCACATGAGCCCGTGAGTCCCCGTACGTAACAACTGATAATTACTCCTGCAATTTGCAACGTCTGTGTATATATACAAGTAGTACTGACCTTCTTCTCCTTGCCGATGTTGAGCACGATGAGCTCCACGAGACCCTTGGCGCTCATGGCCACGCCGAGGGCGGCCGCCTCGCGCCTGGCCATGCCGGTCCCGGCGACCGCCACCGTGAACGTCCCAGCAAACTTCCCGACCACGGCCACGGCCACCACGAGCGCGACCATCCCCCACGCCGCCACGCCCCGGACGTTGTCGACATTCGTGTGCAGTCCGCTCGTGGCGAAGTAGAGCGGCAGCATCAGCCCGGACACCAGCGGCGCCACCTTCTCGCCGATGCGCTCCGCGACGCCGTCCTCCCGGGGCATAGCTAGCCCGAACACGAACGCGCCGAACACGGGGTGCACGCCGATGGCGTCGGTCACGGCGCCCGCTAGGAGCGCGCACGCGACGGCGCATGAGCAGGTCAGGTCGCCGTCCGAGCTGGAGGGGCCTGCGCGGCGCGCCAGGCGCGCCATGAGAGGGCGGAGCGCGAAGAACGTGAACGCCACGAAGACCGCGCCCGACGAGAGGATGTAGACCGGCGCGAGAGGAGGCCCCTTCGGCTCGCGACCACCGCCGGACACGGCGAGAGCGAGGGCGAGGAGCGTCCACGCGAAGACGTCGTTCACGGCGGCGGCGGCCATGGCGGTCTCGCCGAAGGGCACTCCGAGGAGGCCGAGCTCCTTGAGGATGCAGGCGAGCACGGGGAGAGCGGTCACCGAGAGCGCGGCGCCGAGGAAAACGGACAGCGAGAAGTATGAGGCTTGGCGGGGCGCCGGGATGGCGAGGTCGAGGAGTGGCACGACACCGGCGGCGGCGAGCAGTGGGGGCACGATGCCAGCCGCTGCGATGGCAACGCTGCGGGGCCCCACGCGGCGAACGGCGCAGAAGTCGAGTTCGAGGCCGACCAGGAAGAGAAAGAGGAGCAGGCCAAGGCCCGATACGGTGTCGAGCGCGGCGGTGCTCCACTCCGGAAAGAGCGTGCGGCGGAAGGCGCCCCACCGGCCCAGGGCCGAAGGTCCGAGCAAGATGCCGCCCTGCGCAAATTAGACATTCAAAAACATTTACAAGTGATTTAAAAACAGTTTGTCTAATTACATCTAGATGTTTTTTAAGGAAGTCACATCTAATCTCCCACAAATATATAATGCAGCAACAAAAAACAAAAAAAAAGAAAAAAAACCACAAACAAAGTGGACATCATGTGACATAACTATGTCACATCTAGATGTGGTCTAAACAGACCCTTCTAAAAAACGTGTGACTAGATGTCAGTCGACTGAGATTTGATACTAACGCTGAGTCAAGTGACATAACATACAAAAGAAAAATCTAAAAAGTCCGATTTTTTTCCACGGATCTAAATGTAAGATCTCAGGAAAAGGGCATCAACTAAGACTTAACGAAATCTTAGTCGATTGAGACTTAGCAAAACTTTTTTAAAAATGCTTATACTTCCTCCATCCCGAAATATATGTCGATGATTTAGTATTACTTTATATTAGGACAGAGGGATTATATTTTATGATCAAACTTCTACACATCCCGTATTTGCTTTTTTAGGGACACATCCCGTATTTGTTACTTCTACCGGGTATCAAGCCTAGCCGTCCGAGAAGCACAAATTTTGGGAAACTTTGGGTCTAGTAATGTAAAATGCACATCTCTAATCCTTAATTCTAAAGTTGCGCATAATTAAAAAATATACAACTACCGAATTAACCTCTAGAACTAATCGTTAATATCATGTGATGCCCTCTAAAACACAGGCAAAATGTGCTACCCTCTAAAATACAGGCTAGGAAAGTTTTCCAGACTACTTTGCATGTTAGATACTTAGAATGCACTATAAAGACGATGGACTGGGAAAATAGCTTTATATAAAAAATAATTATTCCTCAAGAATAATACAATTATGTTGATCTAAAATAAGCAACGGTAATAGCACCATTAACAATTTATGTTCATCACATTTTGTTCATCTATGCAGCCCGCAACTAAAACTGTTTCCTAAAAAAATCTCATGTGTATTGTATTTGCATGACTGAGATATAAGATGCTTTTTTATTTCTTCAAACTAGTAACTGTATTTACAAAAATCAAAATAAAAAAGCTACTGGAGTCAGGAGCCAAATAATTTGAGCTGACCACAGCATTGCAAAGCTAGCAGAAAAGTTCGAACTTTTATTTTATTTTTTGCCGGGAAAGAAAAAGTTGAGTCGGTAGTCTAGCATCTCAAAAAGAGTGTGTGCGCCTCGTAAATTTCTAGTGCACTAGATCTTGTGACGTCAAACGCATGTCATGCAGGGCAGCAGAACGGGTTGAGAAATGAGAACGTCAGGTCGTGCGAGTCCACAATTCTTGATGTGTTAGCCAACAGGCAACAGTGTATGCACCAATTGTGCAGCATTACCAGGCGCTCATTTTTCTGCCTGTCATTTTCGGTAGAGGGTCTGAATTGATTGCCAACATCTTCTACAAATTTTTTTTTACTCATATATGATTTGAAGATTGCTCACCACACCGCATGTTGGCGAATCTTCTACTAGTGGATGCCGTCACAGCTATGGCTTAATTTTAGCAGGAACCTTACCCCTTAATATATGTAAATTTAGCCATAACCTTACCCCTAAATCTTTCTGCTCTGACAATTTCCTATTTCATTACCCCTAATTAAAATATATCTAATGTGTACCCTTACATTGTAAATCTGGTTTTAACACTTGTGCAATATATACATAGCACTGCAACCGAAATGTGCTATATTCTACGCACACAATTGCGTTGGCATTAATAATGGCTCTCTTTTTGGGAGCCTATATACACATTGCAACACTTGGAATCACATTTGTGGATGTGTCAGCAAAAAAACAGAACCAAGGCTCCAAAATGCTTCAAAAAACACTCTTTTTGGAGCATCGATTTTTTTTGCCGGTACCTCCAAAAATGTAATTTCATCATGAAAATTTACACGCATATAGAAAAATCATCAATGTTTATTGACAAAAAAATCAGATTTTTTTGTAGTTTCCTTAGTATTTTTTTCCGGATTTTACTGTTCGCCCAAAAGCACGTGAGCTCGAACTCACACACTCCATATCCGGTATAACGTACTACATAAAAGAAGAGTTAAAGGAGCGTATATATTGTATAATATGAATACCAGGATCTCTGCGACGACCCTAGGCTGGCGCAGGGGCTTGAGGGCGATGGCGAGGCCCTGCGTGACGACCAGCACCACGGCTATCTGCACCGCGAGCAGCGGCAGCGCGAAGTCCAGAGGGTTCTCGCCCTGCCACAGGCCGTCCGATGCCATCTTCACGGCCATGCTTGAGCTCTACTGCTAGCTCACCCACCCACCCAACGGCTGGGGTATGCTCCGTCAAGGAAAGAACGGCTGGGATGGTACCTTTCTGCGTGTGTGCATGTGCTCGTGGCTGTGACTTGTTCTGAAACAGCACTCCCAATTTATAGGCCTCGCGCTTGGTCGATCGGTCGATGCAACCTGGCTAGCCAACCCGTGCACCTGACGATTCATTACCTTAGTGGCCTTCTCCATCATTAGGGGAGAAAGGAGGTGCACATTTGGACAGACGTGGGGAATATAATTAATGCTCAACGTCTCCTGTGTATGCAAGTTCGATGCTCCCGTCTGCTATCTTCGCTTTAGATTATCTTAAGTTATCTGAAACTGTGATCTCCGATGCTGTTTGCATTGGGATGCCCCCTCTACTAGAAGCAAATCTATAAGCATGGAATACCCCCTGTACTATTACGATATGAGTTTAATCATAAACCCTTAACTCTAATCTGGTTACATGGAAGTGAAGAAACACCTCAACTCACCAAATTGTCGTTCATCTTAGGCCCCCACTCCTCTACGAAACCTAGAGGTGTTTTTCACGTACATGGTGGCAAGCATGTCAAATTGCTTTACCTAACATAATTTCTTTATGTGAACACACCGAACACACAGAACACATATCGCCGGAAGTCCTGAAACAAGGAAAATGCAACCACCAGTGTCAAGTCTTGGACTTCCCCGCAAAAAAAAAAGTCTTGGACTTGAAATCTGGTGGGTTGGTTCCACCATAGGGGACCTAACCATCTGGGCTACGCTCAGTTCACCGGCTATAAGTGATTTGCCTTTCCAATTCTATATTGGATAAATTCTATACTTTATTTTCTATAAACTATTTTTATTCTCTTTAATATCACCCCTCTAATATAGTCTTTGTTTTTCCCTTTTGTATATTTTCATTTTGTCTCCAGCTTTAGTATTTATTTCATCTAAAATTTGAATGACGATAAGCCCGAGGTTTATTTTCACATAAAATTATGTTAGTGAAACAAATTGACATGTAGGTGCTATGTTAGCTAAATCAAATTCCCATGGACATTATGAGCGCGTCTGAGAGAGTTGACGGGTGTCTTCCCATGAACATTACTGATTAGGGGAGTCATGCAGTTATCTCTCAAATAGTAGAACCACTAAGCCTACCACAATATGGATACATGCCTCTATTTTTTGTTAGACAAGAAAAGTTAAACACTTTTCAATGGGTTATATATCACCTCAATAAAAGGGAAACATATAAAAAGGGCTCAAAAAATAGAATTATCATAATTCACTCCAATGCAAATGACTTAGTCTAGCAATTGACGAACTACATTTTATTGGGTTGTTAATGTGAATTTTGCTCTACATTTGAACTATATTTTCTACATCAGTTTGAAACCTTTGTGAAACCTATACATGTCTCCATTTTCATCCTATTAATTGTGATATAGTACTATTAGTCGAACTTATCTGTAAAATATGACACGGCATGTGATAAAACCTCCTCGAAACTTATCAAATTTTCCTGAAAACTACTTTCACAACATATAATAGTTTAATTTATTAGGTTTACACAATTTAACATAATAGAAGTCAGTGGTCAAACTAGTCTTGCGAGCATGGCTATGTCCACCTCGACACAACCATCTCTAAATCAATGTACTCCTCCTAATGGGCGCATAGGGCGTGCACATGTTCCATGGTTGTGAATTTAAATAGAAAATATATGTTAAATGCGACATAAATTATACTCCCTCTGTCCGGAAATAGTTGTCATCAAAATGGATAAAAGGGGATGCGTCTAGACGTATTTTAGTTCTAGATACATCCCTTTTTATCCATTTTGATGACAAGTATTTTCGGACGGAGGGAGTATGTTGATAAACTTTATTCTAATACGAAGCCAGTAATATGCTTTTGATGGCATATAATACAGATTTCGTTAGTAAAATTGACGTTCTAAAACCCACGCTGACCCTATAAACCTGACCGGTGGAGTATATAATTTTATAGGGATTTTCATACTTTGGCCTTGACACAAACTACACATGTACTCTCTCCGTTCCAAAATATAAGGTCATCTTATATTTTAGAACGAAAAGAGTATAACTATATACTGATTTAATCATTTCCCCTCTGCCCCTAGCCGGTGTTAGATAGCGTGGTGGCCACATAAAATGCACACTCACAAACTGATGCGTGTCTGCCTGCCTATCGGGGAAACACACACATGCATGGCATATGGTTCACAAATCATGGCCAAAAATTGAGAAGCTACATACAGATCATTTCCTCTCGAACTGTCCGTACCCGATGTCAGATACAGATAGCGCGCGAGGCCACAGAAAATGCGCGCGCACAAACCGATGCCAGCCTACCGGGGAAACACAGACATGTGCATGTCATATGGTTCACAAATCATGCCACCACCTAGGAACAAGAACAGTAAATACTCCTATAATACATCGCACATACATCACGTAAACAAGGTCGGCAGGATGCCGGAGAAAATCCTGCCACTCGCTCCCACTAACGGATCGGCAAAGTTGGTGAGTGGCGAACCCTAATCCAGACAGAGCATGTGGACGGCACAGCTCCATCCAAGCTTACAGGTCAACACCAAGACGTCGATCGATTGTGCCTGCACATCTGAGAAAGGCAATAAGCAGGCAGCAAAGAGCGAGTAGCTATCAAACATGGAGCCCGGAGCATATCTGATAGCCTCTAGTCACAAGGTTGGAGCAGCATGATTGGCACAGAAGCTCGGTGCGTTTCCCAGCTGACCACTAGATATTTAGATTAGAGTTTTGTTTAAGCGAGTTCAAGCGAGTCATGATTGGGGCAGCTTTGTTTAAAACGTTTCCAGGGATCTATCAGGGAGATTGATTGGAAAGGTTTGCACCACCAAGATATGCTATGATTAATTAAGTTGTTCGTGGGAGCGCTTTGGTGGTCCGATATGTCATTGCTGGATTGGTAGTCTAATTGTGGCAGGTTGCCACCTCATTCTGACTTGTCATTGGACTAGTGGAGAGCAAATGAGGCTCATCAGAATGCTAGCTCACACGCAAGCACACACACAGTGCCTAGTACTAAATATTGGATTCAATGGGGTTAGAGCATCTGCAGCCGGACTTGGCAAATCCGACCCCTCAAACGCCCGCGGACGCGCCCGGACGCGTCACAACAGTGACCGGTCACGCCTTAAATATTTCATACTACAATCGGATACCTCAAATTAGAAACCTCAAATCCATAATATTATATGCAACGTAAACCGATCTTTAAGCGGAGCTCGTTCGGCTCTGTCGTGCCCATGTCCGGCGGCCGGGTGCGCTCCATAGTGTTGGTTCGGTCACCGGCGAGATTGACTAGGACGTGGGACATGATCCGGCTCACGAGACTAAAGGCGCCGCCGTCCCCTATGCCCTACTCTTCCTTGTCGGAGCCCGGAACAATGGCGGTGCTGGTGTACGTCAGCTCAGTGATGGATCTGTCCTGGGACGAGCCAGCAACATCCAACACGACACGGTTGTGGCGCCCGGACTGGTGCACCATACGGGGCATCAGAGAATGCAACTCCGCCTCGTCAACATCCACCACGAGGGTTGCTGCCAGCTCCCGCGCTCGCTGCTTCGCACAGTGGGCACGCCGCACTACATCGGACAACGCCCAAGGTGCGTCCATGGCCGCGTCGTGCCAACAGAGGAGTTGCGCGTCCGCCACCAAGTTTGGGCGCCAGATGGACCGCACGCCTCTGGTGAGGCAGCGATGGCACACCTAGCGCCGGATCCATACGCCATTTGGGCGGACACAACGGATTCTCAACAGAAGGAGTCTGGGCGCTGTCGTCAGTCCGCCTCCTCGAGGGAGCGGTGGAGCGCAAGCCAAACGACCATCTCATCCTCGGGGCCACGTGGGACGAGCTTGGGGTCAACGGATCTGGAGGTGTAGGACTCGGATCCATTGCCCGCCATGCCGGAGAAGGACGGAGATCGTCGGACAAGGGCTTGGATGGCAGAGGAGAATGGAGGGGAGTGGAATGAAATGGCTAGGGTTTGGTCAGGCGAGCGGACGGGGAGGAATATATGTGGGGTCAGATGAGTGGGCCGGGACAGACGTAGCGGGCGCCCGGGTGTCCACATATCCGCCGCATATTTGGGCTGGATATGAGGGGTGCCGGTCAGCCCGGGCGTCTGATTTGAGGCGCTTGTCTGTGCCGCTTTTTCGTGACCGACTGACCGGACCGTCCGCCGGGGTTTGGGGCGGGTTTGGGACGCTTGGCTGTAGATGCTGATTGATCAAGTCATCACTCAACACCGGCGCAACACCGACATGTCTATTTAGTCAAAATCACAAATGTCGTCGAAGAGCTGAGAAACAGAGATGTTATAACTAATTAAGTTTGCACACTAGCACAAACTATTTGAAATTTGATTAAAACCTAATTAAGTTGTTTGTGTTCTCGCCAAAAGAAAAAAAAATGAGGTTTGTGGGAGGGGTTTGGTGGTCTGACATGTCATTACTGGATTGGGTGAGTGATTGTGGTGGACTGGCATCTCATTCTAACTTGGCATTGCCCCATTCGACTACTCAATATGTTTCACAACACGCACACACACATGCATGTACAATGCCTAAAGGGTAGATTCCCGGAGATTAATATCGATGAAGTCACCAAGGACGCCATGTCTGTTTTCGATTATCTATTCTTAAGTTACATATATCGTCGACGAGCTAAGAAACAGAGATGTTTCTAGAGGGCCTCTTCAGTTTGTGATCAACTAAAACGTTTCCGAGGATCTATCAGGGAGATTGATTGGAAAGGTTTGCACCACCGAGATATGCTACGAGTGTTAGTTAACTTGTTTGTGCGAGCACTTTGGTGGTCCGACATGTCATTACTGGATTGGTAGTCTAATTGTGGTAGGCTGCCACCTCATTCTGACTTGTCATTGGACTAGTGGAGAGCAAATGAGGCTCATACTTTGATCACAAGTGATTATGCAAAGGTGTTTTGGGAGGAGGCAGAGCTAGTATTCGATTTCAAACAACCAAAGCTTCATCCTAACACATGGTCGGCTGACATCCTTGATGCACTATATTCGATTTCAAACAACCAAAGCTTCACCACAACACGCACACACACATTTCTACTTTCCCCCGCAAAAAAAAAAGTACATACGCACACACACATGCGTGTACAATGCATACTAAAGGTGGATTCACAAATATCGATGAAGTCACCGAGAACGCCATGTATGTCTTGGATTATCTATTCCAAAGTTGCATATATCATCAAAGATCTGAAGCAGAGATGCTTCTAGATGGCCTTTTCAATTTTTGATTTTTAAGTACATACCCTGAAAACTAATATACACTATATTTTGACATGGGAGTATTTGATAGTTTACTACAACTCACTCAAAGCACGAGATTATTTTTTGTATTAGTTTGGATTGCTTAAAGCATCTCCAGCCGTTCGGCCCCTCAGGGCGCCGAAAAAGAGCGGCCTGGGGGTGAGCCGGCGGCATACTCGGCGCTGGGGGCGGTTGGGCACCCAGCCGTCGCCCCCAGGTCGCCCACAGGCGCCGATTTCGGCCCATTATTCGGCCCAATTGTGTCCAAAAACGGCTCAATATCTGCGTGAATCGGCCTATATTTGGCGTGTTTCGGCGTTAATTTTCGCATATAAATAAAAATCAATTAGTTCGTCACATAGTTCGGCATGGTTCGGCGTGTTTCATCACATAAAATCAAATAGTTCAATACAAATTATATAGTTTAACAAATAAAAACTCAAGTTTCATCACACGTCATTCCCCGCATCGCCCCAGCCTCGCCCTCGAGCCTCCATAGGTGCTCCACCAGATCGTGTTGCAGTTCTTGATGCACCTGTGGGTCTCGGATCTCCTGACGCATATTGGGATAGGTAGTCTAGGTTGCCGGTAGCTGGTGATCAACTTGGGCAAGAGGACCCTACCTGTAATATGGTTCAGTGTCAAACACTGGCTCTTACTACTCGCTCTCAATGATTATGTTGTGCAAGATGACACAGCAAGTCATGATCTCCCACATTTGATCTTTCAACCAGGTCTGAGCAGGGTACCGGACTACAGCAAATCGAGATTGGAGCACACCAAATACCCGCTCGACATCCTTCCTGCAAGCCTCATGAACCTTCGCAAAGAAGGCGTTCTTGCCTCCTGGCACAGGGTTTGAGATAGTCTTCACAAATGTCGACCATCTCGGATAGATGCCATCAGCTAGATAGTACCCCTTGTTGTACTGCCTCCCATTGACCTCGAAGTTCACAGGAGGAGAATGACCTTCAACAAGCTTGGCAAAGACAGGGGAGCATTGCAGGACGTTGATGTCATTGTGAGTTCCTGGCATCCAAAGAAAGAGTGCCAAATCTAGAGGTCATGTGTGGCCACTGCCTCAAGTACCACACTGCAACCGCCTTTGGCGCCTTTGTACAACCCCTGTCAAGCAAACAGACAGTTCTTCCATTTCCAATGCATGTTGTTGATGCTTCCAAGCATCCCAGGAAATCCTCTTGCTGCATTCTGTGCTAAGATCCGAGCAGTGTCTTTCGCATTGGGTGTTCACAAGTATTGTGGTCCAAACACTGCCACCACTGCCCTGCAGAACTTGTAGAAACACTCAATGGTGGTGGACTCGGCCATGCGCCCATAGTCGTCGAGTGAATCACCGGGATCTCCGTATGCAAGCATCGTCATAGCTGTCGTGCACTTCTGGATAGAGGTGAATCCGAGTGTGCCGGTGCAATCCATCTTGCACTTGAAGTAGCTGTCGAACTCCCGGATGGAGCTCAGAATCCTGAGGAAAAGCTTTCGGCTCATCCGATAACGGCGCTGAAATGTTTTCTCACTGTGCAATGGAGCGTCATTGAAGTAGTCCGAGTAGAGCATGCAGTAGCCTTCCAGACGATGTTGATTCTTCGCTTTCACCCGCCCAGGCGCCGAGCCACCTCGCCGCGGCTTTTCACTGCTCGGGAGCAGGCCGGCGAGGGCGGCGAGCACCATGAGATACTCCTGCTCCTGGACGTCGGCTTCGGCTTCCTCCTCCAGCAACGCCGCAAGCGCCTCCTCGTCTTCGGAGTCCATCGCCGGGCCAGGCAAATCACCGAACACCTTGCGGGCGAGGTGGGCGCAAACCCGCTGGTGTACAGGCCCTGCGCGGCCGGAACGCCGGAAAAGTTGCACGGACGGCTGTGGAGAGGCTGCCTCGGCGAAACCTCTTCTTTTTTCCGGCAGGGAATGATCTATCTAGCTGGGGTGGGCAGTGGACGGCGTCGGGATCAGCAAGGTGGTGGCCGAGCGCGGGGGGGTCGGAGGCGAATCTGGACGGGTGGCTTGACTTTTCGCCTGGCATGTGGGCCTAAGTGCACTTTTCCCTTGCGTTGGAGCCCCCGAGTGCCTCCCAGTGTGCCGGGTTCGGCCTGCGATCGCCGGGCGTAAAAACGAGCCGAGCCGGCGGAATTTGGCATCCTAGGGGCACGACTGGGCCTGTTTTCTGCGCCGGCGTGGAAAAAACGCCTGGGAAGGGTCTGTTGGGGGCGCGGCTAGAGATGCTCTTACTACATATGTCACATGGCACGAGATTATCTTGATTTCATAGTTCTATGAGAAACACATCTTATTATACATTCCGTATAATAAACTGGATATGCTCTACCTTAGAGCATTTCTAAGCGATCCCCTAAAAATAGCGTAGTATCTAGCGGAGTAAAAGCTTAGTGGAGTATATATACTCCACTAAAATTTCAATGGATCTATATATAACAGAGTAATTTTTTTCATTTGCATTTCATTTTCAGCACCGAAACACATTTTTTTGATTCTTTATTTCATTCAATGACATTAGAGTACATAATTCACCGATTCTTCGCCACGAGAGCAAGACAAAAAAACAAGAACCATAATTAGACATTTTAGAAGATATCCAATTTCCCTAACTGCTCTCACTAGTTGGATTAATATCTTCTCTATGTCTTCATTGTTGATCTTGTTGGAAATATGCCCTAGAGGTAATAATAAAATGGTTATTATTATATTTCCTTGTTCATGATAATTGTCTACTGTTCATGCTATAATTGTATTGACCGGAAACCGCAATACATGTGTGAATACATAGACCACAACATGTCCCTAGTGAGCATCTAGTTGACTAGCTCGTTGATCAACGGATGGTCATGGTTTCCTGACTATGGACATAGGATGTCATTGATAACGGGATCACATCATTAGGAGAATTATGTGATGGACAAGACCCAATCCTAAGCATAGCACAAGATCGTGTAGTTCGTTTGCTAAAGTTTTTTTAATGTCAAGTATCATTTCCCTAGACCATGAGATTGTGTAACTCCAGGATACCGTAGGAATGCTTTGGGTGTACCAAACGTCACAACGTAACTGGGTGGCTATAAAGGTGCACTATAGGTATCTCCGAAAGTGTATGTTGGGTTGGCACGAATCGAGACTGGGATTTGTCACTCCGTATGAAGGAGAGGTATCTCTGGGCCCTTTTGGTAATGCATCATCATAATGAGATCAATGTGACTAAGTAGTTGGTCACGGGATCATGCATTATGGAACGAGTAAAGTGACTTGCCGGTAACGAGATTGAACAAGGTATTGGGATACCGACGATCGAATCTCGGGCAAGTAACGTACCGATTGACAAAGGGAATTGTATACGGGATTGCTTGAATCCTCGACATCGTGGTTCATCCGATGAGATCATCGTGGAACATGTGGGAGCCAACATGGGTATCCAGATCCCGCTGTTGGTTATTGGCCGGAGAGCTGTCTCGGTCATGTCTGCATGATTCCCGAACCCGTAGGGTCTACACACTTAAGGTTCGATGACGCTAGGGTTATAGGGAAGGTTTGTACATGGTTACTGAATGTTGTTCGGAGTCCCGGATGAGATCCCGGACATCACGAGGAGTTCCGGAATGGTCCGTAGGTGAACATTTATATATGGGAAGTCATCATACGGTCACCGGAAGTATTCAGGGGGTTTGCCGGTATTGTATTGGGACCACCGAAGGGGTTCCGGGGGTCTACCGGGAGGGTCCACCTGCCCCGGAGGGCCCTATGGGCTGTATGTGGAAGGGAACCATCCCCAAGTGGGCTGGGCGCCATCCCCCCTAGGGCCCATGCGCCTAGGGTTGGGGAGGGAACCCTAAAGGGGGCGCCCCCTTGGCTTGTGGGCAAGCCCCCTCCCCTTGCCCCCCCCCCCTCTAGATCTCATCTAGAGGGGCCGGCCCCCTTCCCCCTTCACCCTATAAATAGAGGGGAGGAGGGAGGGCAGCCGCACCACATAAAAGGCGCGGCCCTCCCCCTCTCCAACACCTCTCCTCCTTCGTTTGAGCTTGGCGAAGCCCTGCCGGAGAACCGCTGCTCCACCACCACCACGCTGTCGTGCTGCTATTGGATTTATCTTCCCCAACCTCTCCCTCCACCTTGCTTGATTAAGGCGTGGGAGACATCACCTGGCTGCACGTGTTTTGAACGCGGAGGCGCCGTTGTTCGGCGCTAAGATCGGAATCGACCGCGATCTGAATCACTACGTGTACGACTCCTCCAACCGTGTTCTTGCAACGCCTCCGTTTCAAAATCTTCAAGGGTATGAAGATGCACTCCTCTCTCTCTCTCTCTCTCGTTGCTACTCTCTCCATAGATTGATCTTGGTGATGCGTAGAATTTTTTTAATTTCTGCAACGATCCACAACAGATCTGCATATTCTCAAGCTTCAACACTTCATTCTTCTTCTATTCTAAAGAAGTAGACGGTGCTTCGCATCTAACCTCATCTCTAATCACATCTAGGTCTCATGTCTGGCCTCTTGCAATGAGTGCACGAACATCTATCAATTTTCATGCTATCAATAGATCGACGTACTCTTCTTTTTCCAATACCAAAACTTGCATCCATCCTACACACATAGATGAGCAAACAATGAGCTATTGAAATTGCGCCGAATCCGGTGAAATGCCGAATCAAAACAAGCGCATACCCCATTATTTGTGCACTTAAAGAACACCCATCCGGGATGTTGCGGCGTGGTAGAAACTCGGTGCACCACCTGCCGCGTGCAATCGTCCCATTGTATGACCGGCAACGGTGAGCCAGCGAGCCACTGCGAGCGCCAGCGCTGAGCTCATGCGACGGCTGGTCGTGTATTTGTCGGCGAACCTCCGACGCGAGGGATTCAAGTGGCTAGAGGAGGAGTCGGTACCTGCATGCGGCCCGGAGGCGTTGTCGGGGCTGTGCGGTCCGCTTCCCGACCAATCCATGGCAAGGAGCAGCCGCCGGCTGCCGGAAACGCCAAATCCGGTGGCGGCGAGAGCAGACGCAGATCCATCGGTTCTTCGTCGGCGACAGGAGAAGGAGGCACAAATCAAAGTGGTAGAGGATAGCGGCGGCTACATGGGCTGGCTCTTATGGCATGGTTCCCGCAGCTGGTTTCGTTCGGCGGTGGCTGCGCGGCAGGTGTCGCGATGGCGTGGTTTGGAGGCGGCCGGTTTGTGTGTGCGATGCGGGTCTTCTATAGCAGCAGGGTTCTGGAGGCTGGTGGCTCGGCTGCGCGAGGGGCAGGCGTTGCTAGCCGTATAGGTGGTGGATGGTGGCGGTGAGCTGACTAGTGCGGTTGGTTGCTGCTTATGCGGGTTGGCCAGATTGACTATGGTGATGACGAATTTGGTGAACTCCAGGTCAAAATCTAGCCCGACCTCGGTTGATGCCAGCATCGACGTTGTCCTAGGATGTCATTCCCTACTTGGAGGCGTCGTCGTGGAGTCCCTTCACCTCCCTCGTCATCTCAGACTCAAGTTCTCCAGGTGAAAACCCATGCTTCAGCCTTGGTTGTGAAGGAAATATGCCCTAGAGGCAATAATAAAGTTATTATTTATTTCCTTATTTTATGATAAATGTTTATTATTCATGCTAGAATTGTATTAACCGGAAACATAATACATGTGTGAATATATAGACAAACAGAGTGTCACTAGTATGCCTCTACTAGACTAGCTCGTTGATCAAAGATGGTTATGTTTCCTAGCCATAGACATGAGTTGTCATTTGATTAACGGGATCACATCATTAGGAGAATGATGTGATTGACATGACCCATTTCGTTAGCTTAGCACACGATTGTTAGTATGTTGCTATTGCTTTCTTCATGACTTATACATGTTCCTATGACTATGATATTATGCAACTTCCATTTACAGGAGGAACACTTTGTGTGCTACCAAACGTCACAACGTAACTGGGTGATTATAAAGGTGCTCTACAGGTGTCTCTGAAGGTACATGTTGAGTTGGCGTATTTCCAGATTAGGATTTGTCACTCCGAT